>KZ451961.1:706492-762796 GCA_002786265.1 Apostasia shenzhenica
AAGATAATTAATAACTACAAGTTTAATATGATATTAAAATTAGAGATCTCAAATTCAAAAATTTTGATGATCCCTAATTATCTCTAAAATAAGTTTGAAGAAAAAGTTTCAATTAAAAAAAAGTTTGAAGAAAAAGAGCTATATTGAATGAAGTACACATTGAAAAGAAAATTAGTTCACCTATGAGAGGAAATATAAAGATATAAATTGTTCCTAGCCCAAAACCAAAAAGCTCAAACTTTTAAGTTAACTAATAATCAGATCATTAATAAATAAAAAGACAAAAAGTAAACACCAGAAGCAAAAATTTATATAAATGTCAAACAAATTTAAGTACTGCTAAAAGTATTATTTTTATGATACTTAAAGTTTCTTAGTGTCAATAGCTAAATATAAGAACAATTACATACGTACTACTAAAATTTAATCATTTTATATATTTGATATCTAAATTTTTAATATTACATATTGACCACTAAAATTATAAAAAAATTATAATTTTTATAGTGTGAATTATATATGAAACGTAATTTTTGTATGATTGTAGTGGCTAATATATAACATTGAAAATTTAAATATCAAATATGTAAAATAATTAAATTTAAAAAATAAGTATGTAATTACCTCTAATATAGAATGCCGTCTTTTTTTTTGTTTATGAATGCAATCATCCCAAGAGAGAAGTTACTGAGAAGAGTGAGTAGCAGCCCCTCTGCCAGCCTTCTTGATCTTGATTGCGCCACCATTTTTGAGGAAGTTGGAGTACCATAAAGCAGAGAGCCTTGGAGCTCTCTCAAGCTTCTCACTGGTAAAATTGACATGGTAGAGCCCAAATCTTGATTTATATCCTGCAAGCAGCTCATACACATCCACAAATGACCAAACAAAGTAGCCCCTCACATCTGATCCTTCCCTGCAAATCAACCATCACCAAATAAGCAATGAAATATTGCAAGATGATACAGTTTTCAAGCTAGTTTTAATGCTGATTTGTGTTTCTTAAACAGTGGTTTAGGCCAGCTATGTTACCTGAGAGCTTCAAGCATGCTTCCAATGTGATCACCAAGATAAGCCACCTTCCATGTATCATTGAATGTGTCATTTAGTCCCAAACCACATCCTGTTTTCATGAATATTTTGAAGAAAATCAATGGCCAAATGCCTGATAACTTCAATTACATGGAAATGGGTGGTAGTTGATCAAAGTTATTGGGACTAAATGAAGAATTTTGACCATTTGTGATTGATATCTTATATGTGTCATTTAATGTGTAAAGGTGTCGAAAAATGGATCTACAAGTATTCGTGGCCCAGCCACAACTTATGAGTTTGACCATTTTTGTTATTTTTGGTTAATTTACTTCATTTATGGTGAGTTCTATTGTTTATTTTAACCATAAAATGTGACTCGATTTCTTCATTTCATCTTCAGAACAAATAACTTTTTGGTTCGACTTCTAATTCTGAAGAAGCAAAGAGGTTGTGGCTTTAGTTGTACAAAATTTGTTCGATTAATTTATAGTGCGAACCTACCATTCTCATGGATGTAGACAGGAGGGTTCCCATAGGCTTCTTTGATGTGATTGAGCAATTTCAGGAGGCCAGCTGGAGTGTTCGGAATGTATCCCGGTGCAGCCAACTATAAAAAAATGAATATACTAGCATTTCACTAGTAAAAAATAAAGAAAAAAAGATAACACGAAACAGAGAGATTAGCTATACTTACTCCTGTACCTAGTTCTGAATCTTTAGAGTCTGAAACAGTAGTTTTAATCATTTAGTTCAAACATCAAGTTTTTCATTATTTGTTCATTATTTGTTAATCTGAGGTTTACATCTACCTGCAAATTTTGCAAGCATGTCTTCATTAAAATCTCGCTGAGCTATCTTGGGACCATCAGGGTTATCAGCTACATATTTTGAGAAGTAATAGTTAATGCCCACGAAGTCAAATGCGCCTTTCACTTCTTCGGATTCGGATTCAGAAAAAGAAGGGAGCCTTGAGCCCGCATTTTTCCTCATTATCTCAGGGTAATCTCCATATACCAGAGGGTTTATTATCCTGAAATGATATCATTCTTCACAGATGTCAAAAAATATTTACATTTTCTTTTTCGACTATGGCATGTGCATTCAATCAACTTACCAGCCTGCTATGAAGTCTAACACTCTCTTGGAAGCCTTTAAGTCTTCAGTGGAGTTAGACCATGGGGAAGGCCAAATAGAGTAAACGTTAAAGCCAATCTTTCCCTTTTGGACAGCCTGGATACAACGTGAAAGTCATAAAAATTAAGAAAAAGTAACAGCGCAAAATATAAAATGTAAACAAATTGGTTTACAATTTTTGGAACAAGTGTAGAAGCAAAGTAAAATATCCAGTTATTAAATAATATAATTAAGCTTGTGAAGGGAACTGCATGACATGGATATACCTTTTATTTAAAAAACGAATTTTTTTCGTCATTAATCTTACCCTAACTCTTGTCTTACCATTCAAACCCATACCCAGATTGACCTAAAATATGCAAAATAAACAGATAGCATAATAGTTAAATCTCTGGTTACCAACCAACCAAAAAACTTAAGATTGTAGGTTATAGCTGAGGAATGACTTTATATTCTGACACGCATCTCATGCATAAGTTGGTTTGCTTGCACCTTGGACTCAATTATAGGTCTTTCTTTTTTCCAACTGTTTCTAGGATAATTGAGGGTCACCATGGCTTAAGCTCGAGACCTTTGGCTTTGATACCATATTAAATTTCAACCTAAAAGCTTAAGCAAACCCCAATTACGAATACAGTTGAGGTAGCTCGAGACCTTTGCGTTCGAGACCTTTGGCATTGTAGGTTATAACTTAGAAATGATTTTATATTTTTACAATGACAATACATTCTGACTAAAGGTGCATCCATGCATTTATGTATACTTTTCAAAGAACTCCGTTTGATACATTTAGAGTGGATTGATTATTTGTATTTTATAATGCTATTTTAAAAGCAATTCTTTTTCCAATAGTTTCATGGTATCCCATACCCCTGTTTAGGATATTTGAGTAGTGGAACGCTATGATATAAGATTTTACCGAATGCAATTTAGAGTAAGAATCCTTGATGTTTTATAATGTAGTTTTTGAAGCACTTCTCCTAATATGTTCATGGTACACAATACTGCTTAATATGATATTTCAGTAATCTATGAAGATGAGCTAAAATGAATGCAACTTGTCCTAATGCAATTTACAGTAAGATTAATTGCAGTTTGTAATGCAATTTTAGAAACACTTCTTGTTCTAACATTTTTGTGGTAGCAGTACCCTTGGATATGATATTTCAGCACTCAGGCCCCATTTGTCTAGGAGTTTAAAATTAACCTGGTTTAATTTTAACCAGGCATATCACATCACACATAAAATTTAATATTAAAAATTAAATTTATTTCACATCCTACACATATTACTAAAATAATAACTAACTTATATCACATCCCTCACATATTCCAACATAATAACTAACTTTATATCACATCCCTCACATATCCCAATATAATAACTAACTTTATTTCACATCATTCACAACTTTCAATAAAAAAATATCTCCATCCAAATTTAATTTTAACCTTCTTAAATTTAACCTTACAAACAAACACACAGTGATGTGATATTACCATGACAAAATTATCCTAATGATATTTCAAAAGAAGATAATTTAAGGATTTATAATGCAACCTTAGAAGCACTTCTTATACTAATATCTTCGTGGTACCCCTACCCTCGAATATGCATGATTTTTCAGTAGTCAACGAACGCAACATATAATGTTACTGCAACAGAAAGTTATACTAATGCAATTTTAGATGAAGATTACTTGTAGTCCTATAATGTCATTTTGGAGATACTCAGTCATGTTAGTACTCTGAATACAATATTTCAATATTCAATGAACATGACTGACATAAGATTACTTCAAAGAAATTTATCCTAGTGCAATTCATCCCCTCATAAAAATCTTTGAAAAATAATGTTGAAGGAGCTTACTTGATATTTGGTCCTGTACAGCTTAACAGCCGCAGAGTGGGCTAGTATCATATGATGAGCAGCAATATATGGCTCCACAGTGGAATTGCCTCCTCTGCAGTGAGTGCCAAATGGGTATGAACATCGATGGGGCGGAAACGAGCCACTGTCATAGGATGCCAATGAAAATATATTTGGCTCACCCATCGTAGTCCAGTGAGTGACTCTATCACCGAATTCTTTGAAGCACAAATCGGCATATTCTCTGAAATCATCACTGTATAGAGTTTCCACGTGGTAAGATGATAACTTTCATGTAGTCTTCATCAATCAGATGTGAATAAATTGCGCATATTTACATGATTTTGGTGCTCAGCCAGCTTCCATACTCTTGCTCATATATGAGGGGAAGATCCAAATGATGAAGCGACACGTGCGGTTGAATTCCTATAAGACCAGTCATGAAATGAAATTTTCTGAGGAGCTCATTGATGATTTATTAGGGAGAAAAATCCTAAATACTAAAGGGGATAATTTTAAAAAAAAAATTATCCCCTTTAGTATTTGAGAACAGAAGTACCTTATTCATAAAGTGTAAGTAGTGCTTGTGGAATAAGAATCATGCTATCATGGAGTGATATTGAACCAATATATTAAAAGTTGAAAAAAAAAAAAAAAAAAAACATTATTTGACCACAACTGTTATATGAGCTAGTCATTTAGATGCACCATGTTTAAGCAGCTCATTGATGACGTTGTTGTAGAACTCCACACCTTTAGGATTTGGCTTTCCCCTCCCACCTACAGGAAGATTGCAAGAAATTGTTGGATTTATGAAGAGTCACCCTAGAAAAGCTACATTAAATTGTGATAGTTGATATGTAAACTGATTCAAAGCTCGAACCAGTAGACATTCATGCTAACGTGTGTCCCTCTTTTTCATATGGGACTGCAACCATCATTTAATGGACTAAACTTTAATTTATGCACCAATGAATAATTTGAAAAGTTTACATGCATAGCTATGGAAGAAACCAAGCAAAACAAAAAAGAACAAAAGAATGAACATCTTACTTGGAAGAAGCCTAGACCAGGACAGTGAGAATTTGTAAGCTTCCAGCCCTGTTTTGCTCATTAGCTTGATGTCCTCCTTTGTAGAGGCCAAAACAAAATCAGCACACATGCAGTTCATGATGCAACTATCATAAGAGAGAATAACAAGTTAAATCGAAGAAGCCCATACTTTAGCATCTCATATATGAAAGTATAATATAGTTGATTTATGATAAAAAAAATTTCTACCAGATCAAGTTGCAAAGGAAATGAAAGAGATGTTTGTAAGACAACTGAAGTTAACAAGAAATTTGAGCATGCTCCTTTGTTCAATGCCCCAAAAGTTTTCAAGGTCTAAATAGCTTTAATAAAAACAAAAATACTAATTTTATGTTATTTTGCAATTTTATTTGTAAGATAAAAAGTCTATAGTTTATCCTCAAGATGGAAAGAAATAATGGTTTTACATTCAACTAATTACATGCAAAAATAGGGGAATAAATAACAAAGATAATTCAATATAGTTCAGATAAACATTATGATAGTTTGGCGTGTTATATCAAATTGTTTATTTACAGAATAAAACCTAATTTAACTCTATTCATTATTGCATTTTCTACCTATTTCTATCACATAAAAAAGCTAAAATGGGTCCTGATATACAATTAATGACGGTCAAGCTAATCGTAACTTTTATAGTATTTTATGATTGTTAATGGAAGATAAGCTATTAAAACACTTTTCTTTATCAGAAAATTGATGAGCTTTCATGCTATTTCACCACTCATCTTTTTATATTTAATTAATTTTCACATTTTTTAATTAATATGAATAAAAAAATACGCACACAGATACATATATATGTATACATTCCAATAAAAAATGATAAATACAACAGAATAAATGTACTGAAGATGTACAAAGTAAGACGAAATACCTTATACTTGTGATAACCATCAGAAGCCACATCTCCAGTCTCCATAGCAGTTTGTGCTGTACAGTGAAAATATATGATCTTAAATTCTATTTCATAAAAACCTGTCTATTAATCTTTTGATAGTTGTGGGTGCATAAATACGTATCCAGGATGAGCAATGCTACACATCCCTCATAAGTCAAATAACCCAAATCAAGTCAACTAGAATTTCTTATGTAGCAATGATGCCAAATAGGTCAAATCAACTTTTTATCTATGTGAAACGATTGCCACATAGGAATTCTAATCATATTCAAAGTATGGCTATTTATAAGAACTACAAAGCATTTTTTTCTTCAAATAAAGTAATTGGTTGGCCTTAAATTAGGAATTTATGAGATTTAATACCAAAAATGTTTAATACCTGAGACGATCTTATATGTTGATATGAAACAGATATGTTTAATAGCGGAGATGATCTCATCCGATAATTATGGCAATATTAGTTCTTGATATATGTGTCGGATTAAAAGATTAAATATGTAAATTATCATCTTCTAGCTCAAAATTAGGGTTATAAAATTCCATGAATCCATTATACCATCGTAGAATAAGAATGACAAGATAAGGGAAGAGACTAATTTCCTACATCAACTTCTGACAGGATAATGGAGGAGAAAGTAATTTCCTACATCATCTTCTCGGACCCTAGATTATAGGGTCACCTTCATCAAATCCAAGTGTGTTTTCTAATAATTTTTGTGAAAATTATTAAGTCCAAATATCTATGTTTTTGATGTTTGAATGTTGTAATGCTCGTGATACGCTTCCACCTAAAGGATGTTTTCTAACAATTCAAATTTAAATGATTCCAAATTTGAATTGTTTAACAAACAACAAATGTACTTAATATATTATTCCTGATTTATCTTTTGTTGTATCTTGGATACTTGCGAGTTATGAGGACTTGTACATTATTTCGTGCAATTGTTGGAAATTTATTTATTAATCTAATCGCGAATTAGTGAATCTAATCACGAATTAGTGAATCTAATCCACGAATCTCTAACTCCATAAGCTACATTACTTTTTTTTAAAAAATGGACACTAGCGCAAATATAGTGTTGTAAATATTGTCCTTTATTTACAACAGCAAAATGCTTTGTAGCTTCTATAAATGACAACAAACTTTGAATATAACTAGAATTCTCATGTGCAATAGTGTCACATAAACAAAAAAGTAGATTTTAACTATGTGGCACCATTGCCACAAAGAAAGTCTTAGTTGGCTTTAATATTTGAGGTCATTTATGGGGGATGTATAGCATTACTCTTTACAATAACATGAACAATGACAATCCAATTTCATCTTATTTGTTACAAACTTAGGGAAATAGGAAGAGGAAGAATGGGAAAGTGTGGGAAATGAATTGAGAGAGAGTGTGTGAGAGATTTCTCATGTAATTCTTCCTTTCAACAACCATCACAAATATTTCTCACATGGTCTTGCCCATGAAAATAGGTAGTTCATTTGCAAATGCAAAAATCTAGCGTATTTTGATATGATTTTCTTTTATTTTAATTTAAGTTTTCCCTAGTTATTTGTTTATGTAGTTCAATAATCTCTAGCAAGTAATGTCATGAACTATAAATTACTGATGCTTCATAAAACTTAACATATCTATATCGTATCTGTATCGGATATAAATACGAAAAGATACTTCCTAAGACTCCACCGATACGTATCTAATATATCATATGACGTATCAATTTTTATATTTTTAAAAAAATTTAGTTCTTATCCGATACTCACTCCAGTAAGAAAAGTTGGATTATTGGATCTTGCCCATGTAAATAGAGGAAGAGAAAAGCCAAAAAAATACATAGCTAGAAACTACAACAAGTGATCTTACACATTTGAAACTAAAAGAAGATCTGTTATTTAATAGATCGCAATGAAAATAAAAAATTCATATAATCGACCTCACTTAGTAAGATAAAGGCTTGATTTGTTATTATTGTAATAGTTCTAATCCGATACTTGTCCTATATTTTGTGATATTTTTAATTATAGAAAACACGTTGAATTAGTAGGTTTGGTTCACACGATAAAAAATTAATAAATAACTCAATGTAAGAAAAGAAGACCCATATTTAGATTCGATGATTAATGATAGGAGAGTGACGCACAAGGTTTGGGAAATTGAAAATGCTTAAATCTTCACACATGCCAGAATTCTAGTAGTAAAAAAAAACTAATATTTACAAATTGTGGCATCCACTACTTTAGTTGACCATTTTTCGCAATCCTATAAATACTAATGACGTCACTACTTTTTATACTACATCCAATACCTCGTCTCAAGACACTAATTACGCTTTTTCTTTATCTCAATAGAACCTGTATTGCAAAAAGCTTAAGAATTTAGTCAGTTTATTTATTTAGTGAATCAGAAACTCAGAAAGATTTAGAAATACATTTACTTTGATTAGATCAATATAATTGGATTCAAGTCATAGTAATTATATTATATATCAATTGTATCTTATTCGCATCAAGCTAACTGCATTAAGTTAGACTTAAAATTGAAACTAAACCTAATCTTTTAATATGTATTTAAACTCTCATCTCACATATATATTCCATGATCGATTATGAAGTAATCGAACAAATTTAAGGACATAATATTATTCTAAATTTCATTTTTTTTTGTTTGACAATATCAAAACTCAATTTAAAGAAAGTTCAAAGGATGTTTCTGAAATCCATATTAATTAATAAGGTCTACCATATAAAATAAGGACATGACACATTTTAAGGACGAGGACGAGCGTGCCCATAGCGATGCGGTGGATCAGCTCGGGCGGGAGCGAGTGGCGGCAAGGGAGATGGCTGGCGCTGAGGCGGCTGTCAGCGTGTAGGCGGGCTTGGGAGAAAGACCCAGGCGTCTTCGCTAGCCGGGTGTGAGGCTGAGCAGGGTGAGGTAGAACCAGTCGTGGCTGCGTGCGTAGCTCGGAGTCGGGAAAGTGGCGGTCGACGCAAGCGGCGGGGCTGAAGCAGAGCGGTGGTGGCGGCGCTGGGCCGCCCAGAGTGCGGCGGTCAATCGGGTCCGCGTTACCATGCGCTGGATCGGTCGGGGGTTTCGCGCAGGGAGCATTCCCGCTCAAAAGTACTGAACTTTCCCTTTCTACACCATGATATCAACTTTACCCTTTAGGCATAGTAATTTTTTAAATTTTTTTATAAAAAAATATATTTTTTGAAATATATACATATATATATATATAATGAAAAATCAAGTTAATTAATCGTAAAAATATTAAATAAATTTAATTGATATATTGAAAATTATATAAGTAATTTTATTTTTTTTTTAAAAATAATTATACTAAACTTGAGCATGAATAAAACATGAGCACTTATTTAATGAGTCTAAATCAGTACTAAAATAATACTAATTTAAAAAATAACAATTATAATAATAAATAAAAATTTTTAATCATTTTATATTAATTTTAATATAAAAAAATATTATTTTACTTCACATACTCAATAATTTTTAATAAAAAAATTAATTTTATTTTACATCCTAGACCAAAATACTCGATTCAAATATTTTGGTCTAGAATGTGAAATAAAGTATATATTTTTATTAAAAATTATTGAGCATGTGAAGTAAAATAATATTTTTTATATTAAAATTTATGTAAAATAATTAAAAAACTTTATTTATTATTATTATTGTTATTTTTTAAATTAGTATCACTTTGGTCTTGATTTGGTCCTCGCGCCAAACAGGGCCTAACCGGACAATTATAGCATTATATTTTATTTCATCATTAATTATTCATTGTAATATTAGATGATCCCATTGGCATGAAAAAACAAAATAACAAACACAAAAAATATAATATTAAATATGTCTAAAACTTAGAAATAAATAAAATCTAAATAACTTTCTATCATTCTAAGCAAGATGATGAGATTTCATCTTGACCAATATAATTTCTATCAAATCTAAAGATAACGCTAATCTGTGTCTCAATAGCACTTTAGTGTTAGCTATACAAACTCAAAATAAGCCAAAGAAAATGTCTTCTTGCAAAAAGTTTCGACATCACTCAGAAATATCCAAACAACTTTGTTTCTTCCGTAATTGGCTCTAAGGTCTTGTTTGGTTCGAAATAATTTTTTTGTCCAACACAAATTTCAACTAAGACAGCAAATTAATGCAATTATTCACTATAGTAGCTAATATTCCCTCTCCATCAACTATTTCACTTATTTAGAAGATATTCAAGAGATATTTAGCAAGCTATTTTGTTGGCGACACTGCAATCCTATGTCGCCGCTAGTTTCATTTCCCTAGAAATCTATTTCAAATTTGGCTTTCTAAATTTATGGGTTGAAATAACATAACTCGTAACTCATATATATTCAAACATTGAACACCGTTATCTTTTTTTCTATAAATTTTAAACTACTAGGGTGTGTTTATTTGTAAAGTTAAATTTAAGAAGGTTAAAATTAAATTTAGATGGAAATATTTTTTTATTGAAAGTTGTGAATGATGTGAAATAAAGTTAGTTATTATGTTGGGATATGTGAGGGATGTGATATAAAGTTAGTTATTATGTTGGAATATGTGAGGAATGTGATATAAGTTAGTTATTATTTTAGTAATATGTGTAGGATGTGAAATAAATTTAATTTTTAATATTAAATTTTATGTGTGATGTGATATGCCTGGTTAAAATTAAACTAGGTTAATTTTAAACTCCTAAACAAACGGGGCCCTAATGGTTACCTCAATACTACTCACTCCAATAAAAATCTAAGCCTTTCAAGTGTCTTTCTTGTGCCGTAAATCTTAATCAATATAATTTCTGCCAGACAATTGTGTAAATAAGATTCTATTATATTCACCATTATAGTTTGCTATGAAGGATTGTTCAATAGCATTCTTCAATTTTATTGTAATATTCTCATTTAGATTTTTTAGTTTCACTCATCGTAATACTCTAAAAAATAAAAAATATGGAATACGTTTGTTCCAGTGTTATGAGATTCAACAAAAAGGATGCCGACGTTACAACCCTTAAATAGGCATATTGCGAATTTAAAGTCACATTATCTGGCGAAAAATTATATTTCAATCAAAAAAGTAATACTCCTTTATGATTATATTGATTAAGAGTACGAAACATTGAATTTATAAAATTTTTATATATAATAAATGAGTTAGTGGATCAAATCAAATTGAGTAATCCATTTATTAAACTAGTTGAGTACTGGGCTTAATATTTAGCCCATTTAATAAATAGGTTGGATTTAGATCGTCTAAATAGGATGAGTTAACCCAAACTAAACCGAATTGCCACACTACTTTTTGGTGTTGAAGTCAGTTATCATTATGCACCAATATTAGATAAGAAATACTTTTCTCAATTTTCTTGTACTTATAAAAAAATTAGTACCCTAATGAAATCAATATTAGATATTATTTCAATAATTTCTTACATCACATGTTTCTTACTCAAAACATTATAAAATCTTACATACACACACTTTCACTTGTTTCTATTATAATGAGCAATTATAATTTTTCAATAACCTAACTATAGTTAGGTTATAAAAAATCTGAACAGTTCATCATATTATTTTAAGAATATTTAAATATATTTTGAGTGAAAATCTTAAAAATTTGATGTTTAGATTGTGGTAAAGGAAGGAAACATCCGCGACGTGAATTGATTTTAGGACAAATCAGTGCTTTACTGTGACATCGAGGAAGAAAAAAAAAATGTACTATTAAGGATAAAAATGTAATTTTCATAATTTACTAACAAAATATTTTTTTTCAAATAGAGCGTGTGTATATAAGATTTTATAATATTTTAAATATGCATAGCGTAATTAACTAAAAATGGATGGGTAATACATAAATAAAGTGAAATGTTATGGCATGCAAGTAATTATCCCTTAAAAAAATATAAATTACCATCAACTTGAAATTAAAACATTAAATTACTGTCTAAACTTAAATGAAAATAACTTAATCTTTATGCATGCCTAATTAGAGTGCTACTGTAAATTAATTAAAGTTAAATAATAAAATAAATTTAGTTATTATTTTAATTTAAGTAAAATATAAAATAAATTAATTTTTAATTTAAAATATATTTATGATATAAAATATAATTAAATTTTAATATTAAAATTAACATATAAATAAACACATTAGCATCAAACTCTTGAGATCAAGTGAGATAATCAAACCTATTTCATAGCTGTAGATATCCCAAAGGGTCGTAGCCCGTCCATCCTCGGCTACAGCACCCTCGTACTGCAACATAACAACAAATGATTAAAAAGGATTATAATAAGAAATTAAAATGAAGATTTAATTAGATTATAAAAAATCTGAGCCGTTCATCATATTATTTTAAGGACATTTAAATATATTTTGAGTGAAAACCCTAAAACCTTAATATTTAGGTGACGGCAAAAGAGGAAGACATCCGGTTCAACCGAAATCAGCTAAAAATCGGGTTCAACCGGGAACCGGCCCAAGGTCCGGTCTGGTTTAGCATTAGAACCGAAATCAGCTAAAAATCGGGTTGGACCAGTAAAAACCGGGTTGAACCGGTCCAACCGTCAAACCGAACAAACCGGTCAAACCGGAATTATTATTTGAGTTTCTTATTTTATTTTTATACATTGATATTTGAGCATTAATATTTTAATATTAATATTATATTTTGAATAATATTTTTTTATATAATGAATGTTTAACTGATTTATTAATTTTTTTCATGAATTTATTTTGAATTGTTACAAAAGAGAGTATTTTAAATGACAAATTGACAAAAAAAAATTTGTATTCATTTTTTTTTTGTTTTTTTAATTTTTTATATATTTTTTGTGGTAGTACATTTTTTAAATTAGTTGTATTATTTTTTTTCAAAATTTTTTTATCATATTTTAAAAATTAGTCTCACATTTAGAAAATTTATATTTAATTATGATGTAATTATTAAGTCATCCTGTTAAACCACGATTCAACCGGTTGAACCGATAAAATCATGAACCGGTCGATTGACCGGTTCGATCTTTGGTCCGGTTCTGAAAACCTTGGATTTTAGGACAAATAGAAAAATATATATCATTAAGAGTAAAAATATATACCATTGCCCAACACAAATTTCAACTATAAAAATCAATTTTATTTCATATTTAATATAAATAAGAATATTAAAATTTAAAATATTTCATATTTTACACAATTTTTAATATTAAAATAAATTTTTCTCTTATTAAATTTAAAAAAATATATTTTTTTTTCTTGTCTGAAAAAAAACTCGAACCAAACGAGACTAATTAGGGTAAAAATAAAATTCAATGTTTAACATGTTAACTGAAACCATCTTTTTTGATATGTAGTAATTTAATGATCGATAGGAATTTTGATTAAATGAATTTAAATGGAATCAATTCGAAGGATATTACAAAATGGGTAGGGTCCAGGAGTGAATTTTAATTGTTTGGAGCAGATGTTGACACGTGGCAAGCTCAAAATTGATCGAAAACGTGCGATCCAGCGCCACTGCACGGTTCGTGGTACAAATTGCCGCAAATTAGAGGTCGCCATGTGTATCTGAACTTATTTATATTGCACACGTGGCGGCTTCTGATCGGCATCCGGCATCCGGATGTAATAATTTCTCCTCTCCCAATACAGATGGAAACAAAAATTCTATTTCGACTAAAATAGCAGTTTCAACGGTTTTAAAAATTTTAATAATTTAAATATCACTTTAATTTTTTTAATAAATTATTTAAATTATATAAATTTAAAATTAAATTTATTAATAATAATTATAGAATATTATTTTTAGAAAAAAATGAGTTTCAATAATTTCGATCGAATTTTGAGAATTTCGATTGACTTTCAGTAGTCTTAACCGAAATTCGACTGAAATTATTGAAATTACGTAATTTCAGCTGAAATTAAAACTCAGTAACTTTTTCGGATCGATTTCTATCTAAACTCAGCATTTTCAACTGAGTTTTAAAACATCTGTTTTTTTTTTAGATGAAGACTCTTGATAAATGAAGACAAAAAAATGGATAAATAATGGAGAAAAAAAAAAGAGAGATGAAGAGACGAAAAATAAGCAATTTATTTTAGAGTAATTTCATCTGCCCTCTTAAAGATAGATCATTAATTTTACATAAATATATAAAAATAAAAATATGTTGTTTAAATTTTTTTATCATTTTTTTCACATAAATGTTTTTATAAATTCTAAATACGACCATTACTTAAGCTCTTAATTATTTAATCAAATTAAAATTAATTTTACATTATACATATATTTTAAAATAAAAAATTAATTTTATTTTACAACCTACATATAATAAAATAATAACTTATATCATACCTGTTACGCATTCCAACATAATTACTAATTTTATTCGACACTATATATAATTTTAATAAAAAAATATCTTCATTTAGTTTTAATTAAAATTTACATTTACAAATAATCACACCGTAATTATAATTTAAAAAAAGTAATACTATATATTCTCAATAAATGATCTTAAATTTTTAATATAATAAGAATTCTTATATAGCAATGATACTATATAAATAAGAAAATTATTTATATTTATGTAGCATTATTGTCACAAAAATTTCGTATAAAAAATTTAGTTGAAATTAAAGTTTAAATATATAAGCTACAAAGTATTTTTTTTTAAATAAAAATACATTTTAAAATATTATAATTACTATTATACGTTATCATGAATAGAGAAAAAGAAAAAGAATTATAGTTATAATAATAATCTAAAATACTTAAATATATTTTTATTAGTTAAATATATATATTTATTTTTAAAATAATAATTTAGTAGTCATATTTAATAAAATTATTTAAAAAAAATTATGATATTTAAGCCCAAAGAGAATTATCCCTTTATCCTAAGATGAAATCCTAACCTCAACAGCTAATAGATAATTTATGATATAAAAATAGATAAATCATTATAAACTATGTGCATATTATTGTAATCATATGATCTAGCATAAAATGAATTAATATATTATGAATTAAAAATGAATTATTGTAATCATATTTATTATATTATGAATGATACAAAATAAAAAATGTTAATTTATTTTTTCACATTATATATATTTCTTAATATATTAATTCATTTTTTATTTTGTATCATTCATAATATATAATTAATAAATATGATTACAATAATTCATTTTTATATCATAAATTATAAAAATGATTAATAAAAATATTTTTTATTAAAAATTATACATAATATAAATAAAATAAATTATTATACCTCATATTTTAAAATATGTGTATAATATTAAATAATGTATTGATAATGTATAAAACCTCATATTTTATATTTTGAATGCTACAAAGTATTTTTTAAAAAAAATAAAAACACATCTTATAATTACTATTTTACGTTATGAATAGAGAAAAAGAAAAAAAAATTATAGTTATAATAATATTCTAAAATACTTAAATATATTTTTATTAGTTAAATAAATATATTTATTTTAAAATAATAATTTTATAGTCAAATTTAATAAAATTCTTTAAAAAAATTTATGATATTTAAGCCCAAAGACAATTATGAAATCCTAACCTCAACAGCTAATAGATAATTTATGATATAAAAATAGATAAATTATTATAAACTATGTGCATATTATTGTAATCATATGATAGTTTTATTTTTAATGAGACGCAAATATTTCGCACAATAATCATATATTTTATCTTTTTTTATTTATACGTGTTCAGTCGTACTTACAAATTTATTTTTTATAAGATTAATAAATTTTTTTTTTTTTTAAATAGTAAATTTATTATTAGATAACAAATTTAAACTAAAAGCCCAGCTCGGTCGAACGAAAAAAAAAACCCTAATTCACTCTCCCCCCTTCCGCCATGGCTGCAACAAAAAAGAAACCCTAATTGAACGAAACCAAGAGATTCGAACCACTTCCCCAAATCGGCTTCTTCTACCCTGCATATGAAGAAGAGGGAAAACCTAAATCAACTCATTAAAGCTGGTGAATCCATGCCCATTTTGAACTGCGGATCGATTCTTTCTATGTGGGGCGGCTGGTGGTGAGAAAATTAATGGCTGATTTGAAATCAGGAGAGGATCCACATTCAAGAGGGAAGGGAGGGGGAAGAGAGAGAGAGACCTGGTAGGCAGATGTTCCGGCTCCAAAGACGAAGTCCTGAGGAAAGTCGTCTCGGGTGAACTCGGAGACGGCGAGAGAGCGGCCGTAGAGGGCGAGAGAGCGACTGTCCCTTGAAAGGAGAAGAAGGAGCACCACAAACGCCACTGCCGGAGTCGCCGATGTCCTCATCGTCAGTTCTCTCTCTCTGTCTCTCACGTCCGCTCTTAAATTGGTGGACGTAGAGTTTCGAGAAAGAAGATAATTTAAAGGGTAAATAGCATCTGGGTCCCTCTAGTTTACTCGTACATCAAATAAGTCCTTCGAACATTTAAATGTAGCAAATTGATCCTCCAGTTTGATGAAATATGCACGTAGGTCTTTGGGCCGTAATAGACATTAGAAATCACACTCTCTCCTCCTCGCATCTCTCTCTCCTCCCGATCGCCTGACCCCGGTGGCTGCGCAGCGTGTGCGACCCACCGGCGGTGGGTCCAACGGCCGTACGGCCGCCGGCGTCGCCTGTGCGCGGGGATCAGGAGGAGAGAGAGGAGGCGCTTCTCTCTCTCCTCCCGATTCCCACGCACAGGCTACGGCTGAGCGACCCGCCGACGGTAGCGCGGGCGCAACGCGGCCACCGGTCGGTCGCACATGCAGCGCGAGGCCGCCAGACCCGACAACGGCCGCGCGGCATCGCCCATGCGCGGCGTTCGGGAGGAGAGAGAAAGGCGCTTCTCTCTCTCCTCCCGATTTCTGCGCACGGGCGACGACGGGTCGGATTGCGCTACCGCGCTCGTGCGCAGGTATCAGGAGGAAAGAGAGGCGCTTCTCTCTCCTCCCAATCACCGCGCACGGGCGACGGCCACGTGACTCGCCGGCGGCCACACGACCAGCCGGCGGCCGCCGGCGGGTGCACGGGTCCGGCTGCCCCAGCGTCGCTCATGCGCGGAGATCAGGAGGAGAGAGAGGTGCCTCTCTCTCTCTCTTCCCAATCTCCGCGCACAAGCGACGCCGGTGTGTCGCACACGCCGCGCAGCCGCTGGGGTCCGGCGACGTTGCACGTGCGCGACAATCAAGAGGAGAGAGAGAGGGTGATTTCTACGTCTGTCATGACCCAAGGACCTATGTGCATATTTCATCAAACTAGAGGACCAGCTTACTATATTTAAATATTCGAGGGACTTATTTGCCCATGCGAGCAAACTAGAGAGACCCAGATGCCATTTACTCTGATTTAAAAAAAAATGCACTTCACGTCACTTAAAAGCTTATACATCACTACTTGTTAGACTCAATGAAATAAAAAAACAACTAATATTTGCATCAACTATGTTAGAGCCGTGTTAGTATCACATGCTTATCGAAAATAACATTTCTAGATACCACCAAATATGCATCATATATGCCTCTTGTTATATCCAATAACAACAACAATAACTAAATATTTATCTCACTAGATTGCGTCGGTTATATTATTTCTTTATTTTCCGTTACACTCTATCAGCTAACAAGTCCTTATTTAATTCTCAGTATGTATAATTATTTTTTATAATTTTTTAGTATATCGTTTTGATCTCCATTTTTTTTTGCATAGGCTAGGTTCAATAACCCAACTTTTCTTATCAAAGTTTCAATCGGTCTACGATTTATATATCCAAACTATTCAAATCCAACTTTCTTTAAATTTATCCTCAATTAATGCTACTCCAAATTTCTTACAGAAATACTTATTTTTCATTATATTTTTCATGTATACTCACTTATATTAATTAATATATTCTAATTTTTATAACACTTATTTTATTTATATATTTTTTTTTATTGATCAGCATTCAACATTATATATTATCACTAATTTTACTATTATTCAATAAAATTTAACTTTAAATCCAATTATATTAAATGCACATAAAAAGCAATCGACCATATAAAATAAAATCAAACCTCCCTCCACTTTTTTCAAGTGATCAAGTTGACAACATTTATTTATATACACAAATATATTTCATAACTTTGTAATATATATATATATATATATATATTATCATCGTACTTTCATTGTATTGTATTATTGGAGTAGAAGTGCCTTCGAGTTAATTTTGAGCGAGTTAGGCTCAACTTGAAATTGAAATTTTCAATTTTAAATCAAGTTCAATTTAAGCCTACTAAAACTTTTTCGATTTTGAGTTGATTTTCGAGTTATATTGAGTCTAATTATAACCTATATATATTTTTTTATAAAAATATCAATTATTTATATTAAATAAAGTAAAAATATAATATTATAATGTACTTTTAAATTTTGTGTATATATTTCTAATATCATCTTTCTTTTAATATTTTATTATATTTGTATATATAAATATTTCAATTATATTTTTAAAAATTCTAAATATATATATATATATATATATATGTTTATGCATATATCGAGTCTATTACGAGTTAAATTATTTTTATTTCGAGTGAGCTAACTTTGAGCAAGAATAAAATCGAGTAAAAAATATGTCGAACCATACGAGGCCTTAAAAATATGCAAACCTCAAATGGCAGACCTATACGAAATGAGACCGAAACCTCAGGTACCGAAATCCAATGTGGGACTGGAAGACGCCATATAACTTATGGTGATCCATAATGCAAAGGCGAGCGGCAATCTGCATGTCGGGCATATATTTTAGAGTAAATATGATCCAAGTCCTGAGGTTTAAAAATAATATTAAGTAAGTTCATGATTTCAAAAAAAAATTAATAAAAATTCCTTAAGTTAACATTAATATTTCAATAAGTTTTTCATTTCAATTTTTTTTTACTTTAAAATTACTAATGTGCATTTTCTTCTATTTTTCTTTTCCTCTAATCTCCCCCACCTTCGGCCATGTAATGTGGGAGAAGAGAGAAAGTATTTTGTAATTTTATATTAAAATTTTAACTAAAAAAATAAATTATGTTTAAAGAGAGAGAAAAAATGTCATTAAAAGAATTTTGATATTATTCTTTCAATCCGACATTTTTCGAGGGGTAGTGAACGTGTTCTCAACTTGACCTAGTCGTGCATCGGAATGGCTCTTTTGGCCTAGCATACAATATGATTTCGACGTTACATAATAGTAGAAATGACTCATATTTTTCGCAAAAGAAAAATATATTTCAAGAAATGATCGCCAAAACTGTAATTTTTTTGCTCACAAGTTTGCCTACCGATTAATCTTTTTTTGTGTCTTTCGCGACATTCTTTGTCTAACGACTAGCACTTTCAACATATGAGAACACAAAAGTTTTGACTCCCTCAAAGAGATTCAATATCAAACGGGACTTCATACTTTTTCGATTGAAAATCATTATATTGTTGTTTGTCGAAATTTCACTTACAAAATATTCACATGCCTCACTCAAAAATAGTTTTTTGAAAATATTGAATATTTTTATAATATAACTGTTGATGCAAAAAATATGCCAAAACAGAATGAAATGGGACGATAATTTTTATGTAAAAACCCAAGTGTCCACAGGAAAAACCACGTCGTCGTCTAGGCAATTTAAATCCACTAATCGAATCCCTTCTCTTACAAAGCTTGATTTCTAAATGAAGACCGAATGAGTAAACAAGAGAGAAAAGGCCCCCAAAGAGATAATATCCCAGAGCTTCTCATCCTCCCCCTTATTTATAGCTTGGAGAGGAAGGGATATAATAGATTTAGTCTGTCACATCTAACACATATTCCTGCAAAAGACGATTAGAGAGTGAGCCTCCATATTATCTTAAATGCTGAGTTGACATAGTAGTACAGAGAGTACGATCTAATGATATCTCTTTGAGCTGCTCGACTTGAGCTGCTGTTCGACTTGAGCTATTAGAGAAGGTTCTAACGATAACATTTACAAGCTTGTTCGAGCAAAGAAGAGTACTGTAGTGCAATAGATGTTACCAAACCCTGCCTATATCGGACTTCTTCCTCTATCTTAAATAATCGATCTTTATAGTACAATATTCTTCATCTCTAAGAAACAATCATCGTAGATATTATTTGTATTTTCATTACGTTGCATAGATTAAATCCTTATATTAAACACATCTTCGATCATCACAGTAGACCATTTGTATCGATCGTATTTTGTACAAGCTAGAAAGCCACTTATGATTGTGCAAAACCACCTTAAGCATCTTAGCCAAATTAGCCTCAAACTCTTTTTGGATGTGTTGATGCAAAAAATGCACCACTACAGAGAGAAATGAGAATGATTTTTACGTGGAAACCCGAGTGTCCGGGGGAAAATATATCTTATTTCACGATCATGACGCCTCGGGTTTTCATAAGATATATTTTCATATTTTATTACGGGGAAAACCCGAGTGTCACATTCATTCATATTGCTGAAGAACAGATCCATAACTTCATTGGTGTTAAAAATTACATATACCTTAAATGAAATGTTTTTCGAAATAAGCCGACAAACACAAGCAGTGTTTTATATTTGGCACGAGATTTCTTATTGCTATACTCGTAGTTTGATCTCGATGATCAGTGAATATTATAACTAGGACCTCGTTTGTTTGGAAGTTAAAAATTACCCTAGTTAGTGTCGGGTCGGTGGCCCAAATCTGACCTGACCCGAATAGCCTCAACTCGAACCCGACCCATTTATGAAATTGTTCAAAATTCATGACTCGAACCTGACCCGATTAATAAATAGGTCGGGTTGGCTGATCGACCAGACCCATATATAGAGTATTTTTTTGATAAATGCTCAATCTGAATCCTACCCGACCCGTTTAATAAATGAGTCAAAATTCATGACCCATACGCAAAATTTGCATGTCAGATTCGGGTCGAATTCACTGGTCGAGTCATATATTGCCACCATGGCTTAGTTTTCATCGTATATAAACTTTCTTATAAGTTCTGGCAATAAAAAGATATCACATGCTCATAAATACAAATATAGAATTGATTTGTGAGAATATTTTTTATAAACGAAAATAAAATTTATATGAGCATCAAAATAATTTATATGAGCTTGAATACTCGTTAAGGTACTTTACATGAGCATCAAGGTACTCCATATTAGAACTAAAGTACTTTGTATAAAAACTAAAGTATTTTGTATTAGAATTAAGGTACTTTTTATATGAGAAAGAAAATATTTTACAAAAAAATAAGGTATATATAAAAAAATACAGTACTTTATACGTACTTTATACGAGCATCATGATATTTTGTACAAGCATCAAAGCGCTTTGTGAAAAAATTAATGTACGATATTAACATCAAAGTCCTTTATATGACCGTTAAAGTGCTTATATAAGGAATACGATAATTTTTACGACAGATTTCGTAACAGAAAAAATGTTTGTACGAGAAAAA
Organism: Apostasia shenzhenica; assembly: GCA_002786265.1. Lineage (NCBI taxonomy): Eukaryota > Viridiplantae > Streptophyta > Magnoliopsida > Asparagales > Orchidaceae > Apostasia > Apostasia shenzhenica. Next base: position 728,072 of record KZ451961.1, read on the forward strand.
AGGTAACTTTTTTGAATGGAGTTAAAAAAAACCTTTAAATTTTTCTAAAAAAAAACTTCTATTAATATTTAATATTTATTTTATGTCATACATAAATTTAAATATTAAAAAATTAATTTTATTTTATATTTATAAATTTTAATTTTAAAAATTAAATTTTATTTCATATTTTATACATCTTTTAATAAAATATATCTTATTTTACGTCAAATATAATTTTTAATAATAATAAAAAATTTATTTTATATTATAATATTAAAATATTTTTTATTCTATTTCTAAAAAAAAAGATTTTTAAAAATATATTCCAACCAAATGATGTTATCTAGAAAAAAAGTAATTTACATAAATATCAAGGTATTTTGTATAGTACTTTGTATGAGCATCAAGGCATTTTGTATGAGAATTAAAATAGTTGGCCTGTTTAGTTTGAGGTAATATTTTTGCCTAATATAAATTTTAAGTATAAAAATTAATTTTATTTCACATCTAATATAAATATAAATATTAGAATATAAAGTATTTCACATTTTATATACTTTTTAGTATTAAAATAATTTTTTTCTCATTAAATTTAAAAAATAATTTTCTTTTTCTTATTAAAAAAAAACTCAAACCAACGAAGCTAATTATATAATGAGATAAAACTTTTGCATGATCGTTAGTTTGTGAAATAGCAATATCAAAGTTATAATTTTTTAGAAGGTTGGATCTATATAAATATTTTTAAATTATTTTTACAAAATGTATGATCCATTATAGTAAAATATTAACATATCTTATCCACTTTATTTTCTCACATTTTTATTACAAATTATGAACGATGTGAAATAAAATTGATTATTATATTAGAATATACGAGAAATATAATATAAATTAGTTATTATTTTAGTAATGCGTATAAAATGTGAAATAAAATTAATTTTTAAAATTAAATTTTATATATGATGTGATATTTCTGTTTAAAATTAAATTAAATTAAATTAATTTTTAATTATTAAACAAACGAGGTCTAAAATTCTCAAAAGACTTTTCTTCAAAAAAAAAAAAATCTCAAAATGCTTCCTTTTAGTGTACGTTAAGCCGATCCGATCTATTTGATGGACCATTCGATTGGTCAACCGAGCGGTCAATTTGCATATTTGCCTTTAACACCGTTTACTGTGTTCTACGCTCGGTCGGGTTCGCTCATCTTGTGGCGCGGCGTGATTGCTCACCACGCAATAAATTTAGCAGTTCACTCGTTGTACGCGATAAATTTTTAATAACGGGACCACGATGATAGTGAACTCACTGAGGTGACGAGTCGAAAATAAAAAGCAGTATCTTTCGTCTATCTATTCTAATGTTAAAAAAAAATCAATCGTATTCAATTTTTTTGAATTTTTTTTTTAAAGATGAAAATATTCAAATTTGATGGCGATGTCATACTGGAGAGAATTCAAGTCCGGCACGTAAAAGCATTGAAAATCGCAACTGTTTTAATTATTCAAATTACTATTTTTTACTATAAAAAAACGAATTTTTGAAAATTTTATGGTACTTTCATCAAATCAAAATCTGGGGAGGAAAATTGAGTAAAATGCTTATCTAAAAATTAATATTTTTATTAAAAATTATTGAATATGTAAAATAAAATAATATTTTTTATATTAAAATTTGTGTAAAATAATTAAAAATATTTACAGAAATGATTCAACAAATAAATGAAAGAACTATATTCTAGTATTTTGACATAAGACGTGAAATAAAATTAATATTTTTATTAAAAATTATTGAATATGTGAAATAAAATAATATTTTTATTTAAAATTTGTGTAAAATAATTTAAAAAATTTACAAAAATGATTCAACAAATGGATGAAAATACCATATTCTAGTATTTTGATATAAGACGTGAAATAAAATTAATATTTTAATTGAAATTTATTGAATATGTGAAATAAAATAATATTTTTTATATTAAAATTTGTGTAAAATAATTTAAAAAATTTATTTATTTATTTATTTATATTATTATTATTATTATTATTATTATTTTTTAAACTAGTATTATTTTGGTTCTAATTTTAGTCCTCACGCCAAACAATGCCTAAAATTCTCTTTCAAATTAGTGCATGACTTATTATCTTAAATTCCTATATAAAATAGAGTTTACCTCAACAAATGTTGTTCCTATTTATTTAGTTTTTACTCGGTATAGAGTTTACCTTAACTAGAGACATCTTCATCGCCCCACACATCCAGTCTATCCAGATGATCATCACCAATTGCTTCATCTCCTGCGCAGCTTCACTTGACGTGCCCGTGCTGCCTCGCCCGACACGCCCACGCAGACTCGCAGTTCCGCGCGCAGACTCGCAGTTCCTCACGCAGACTTGCAGTTCCGCGTGCAGACTTGCAGTTCCAAGCGCATAAGTGCAGTTCCGTGCACGAACTCGCAGTTTCGCGCGCAAACTCGCAGTTCTGCGACCACTCGCAATTTCATGAGCAGAATCGCAGTTCCGCGCGCAGACTCGCAGTTCCGGGGGCAGACTTGCAGGGTAGACTCGCAGTTCCGGGGTAGACTCAAATGGTTCAAGCCAAAGAACCGAACCGAATCGATTAAATTTGATCGATTTGATTTGATTTATAACATATTTTGGTTAATGATTTGATAATTAAAATTTTTTGGTTAAATTGTTTAGATTAAATTTCCTATATTTGAAATCCTAACTAACCGAATTAACCAAAATATCACATACCATAATGAAATAATGAATGAAGCGAAAAAAAAAAATGATGTTGCTGAAATTACATGAAATATTTGTTAATTTTCTTAAGCAATGATATTCAATTTTTTGTCATATTCTTAGCCTTCGATTATGAAATTTTATAGCAATATATTATATATTATTTTAAAATTTTTGAATTTTTGTAAATAAATAATTAAATAACGAGAAAATCATAGTTTTGATCAAACTAATCTGAACCAATTGAATGTTATTTGGTTGGTTTGGTTTATTAAATTTAAAAAAACCAACTGAATGCGCACCCCTAGCTAGTACGGCGCCTCCAACTATGTGCCTGCACATTTACAATGCGGTCTGCGATTCTTTATGATTCTCATGCTTGAGTCCAAAAAATCACAACGCCATTCAAAATTTTCGTAGATTCTTACACATGGGTCCAAAGTAATTGCAAAATGCAGTAAACTTTAATAAATTAATTTTAGGTCCAAACTACATAAAACAATTGACAAAATAAATAAAATAAATAAATAAAAATTTAATAAATCAAATATAATTAAAATTTGAGTAATTTCAACTCATGAGGACAAATCTGGACCATAATAGTTAAAACTATGGGTGAACATTGTATAATTTGTAAAAAAGATCCCCAACTTCTTGAAAATTTTATCTAAGTCCTAAAGATACAAATCTGGACATGCAATTGGATACTACGCAAATACTTCAGCACATAAAGCACATGTCAGCTGGAACTCTCCAAGAACTTTAGAGACAGCTGTAATTACTAATTACAAGCAAGAACCTCAAAATATGGAATATTTCATTTTACTCTAAAAACAAAACATAAAGTTGATAATTTTGATAAAATAAAAGTCAAATTGAAATATAAAATACATAATACCTTGAGGGGAAATGAAATTCCAGAAAATTCGAAATTAGGTTTGGACATTATGAAATTTCACAGAAAGTCCACTAATTCACAAAGCATTGTATTCAAATCCTAAATAAACATAAAATGATATAAAATAAAATTAATAATAAATAAATAAATGATTAAAATGATAAAAAAAATGACAAAAAATAATAACCTTCTCAACTCACTGGCAACAGGAAGCAGCAAGTTGGAAGGAATTCTCTAGACAATTACAAATAAGGACCTCAAAATATGAAATATTTCATGTAGGTCCAAGCATGAAAATGTAAGTTTGATAATTTTAATGGAACAAAGATAAATATCAATAAAAATAAAATGAAATAAAGATACATACATAAAGGAATATTCCTTTGAAATTAAATATAGGAAAATCTACAGTTGGAATTGAACATTGTGTACTTTTATATAAAAGATCCTCTAATGTGTAGATATTTCATTTAGGTCCTACATATTCACTCATGAGGCTTGATGGCTAAAGCTCAGAAATGGGCAAAATCATATTTTAATAATATTTTAAATTTATTATAAATTTTAATAACTTTATTTCACATCCAATACAAATTTTAACCTTAAAATAAAATTTATTTTACATCCTACAAACCTCCTAATATCAAAATAAATTTCTTTCTCATCAATTCTATAAAATAAAATATTTTCTCTTTCCTTACCTAAATTTAATACCCAACAAAACAAGCCCATGTGTTGCTTTATCATATGATTCATATAAGATCCATCTATCTAGAAATCTATATACACATCCAGTCCCACGTCAACCTATTTTACTAAAAGGTTCAAAAAAGCATAAGGCCAAGTTGAAACTAAAGGATGACGAAACAACGTGCAAGTTTGCCAAAAAAATGTACTTATTAGTTGACTTTGTTCATAGACCTTCATGTGCTGAAATTTCCCAGTAACAATTGTACCCTATAGATTAAGGTTTTTGCTTAACTTAAGCAGTAAAACACACTGTAAGCCCTCATAATAATAAAAATATCATAACATGCAACATTTTCTCTTTACATTTTCCTGTTATGCATATTTAAAAATTTTGATGGAAAGGGGAAGTCGTGATAGTTTAATTGTTTCAGTTTTCTAGAACTGAACTCCTATGTTTGCTCCACAACGAGTATGTTAATCATAAATAGCTTGCTGAAGCATCAGAGGTGGAGAGTGTAGTGTTAAGCTACCTGATACTTGGTTCTGTATAGCTCAACAGCAGCAGAATGAGCCAGAAGCATGTGATGGGCAGTGATATACGGTTCTACAGTAGAATTGCCAGCAGCACAATTATCACCATACGGAGCTGAACACCGCTGGGGAGGAAAAGATCCATAATCAAAGGAAGCCAAGGCAACAACATTGGGCTCGTTCATGGTGGTCCAATAAGAGACTCTATCACCGAACTCTTTAAAGCACACATCAGCGAGATGTTTGAAATCCTCACTGCGAAACATGTCCCGATCAGACAGGCAGGTATGCCACATTTTTCATACTACACAAGCACATAGAAAAAGTAAAAACTAACATGATTTTGGGGCTTAGCCATCCACCATACTCATCTTGAAGAACTCGAGGAACATCAAAATGATGGAGTGTAATGTGTGGCTGAATTCCTGTTCAATTGATATAAAATATCATAAAATAAACTGAGTTTCTATGGAAAGCTTGAAGCACAAGGTGCAAGTAGTGCCTGGAAAATTGATATATGATATGTGCTGTTTACATTAATATAGAGCCCAATTTATAGGATAATAACTTCAGAACCAAAAACTGTTCGAGTCAAACGTTTTTCTAAGAGCATGACAAACAATTTATGAAAACTATAATTTTTAGTTTCATTTTTGCATTTTGGTTGAGAAAATATTTAGAAGCACAATGGGTCTCAGCATACCATATTTGATCAGCTCATCAATCACATTATTATAATAGTTCAAACCTTTAGGGTTCACCACTCCTCTCCCGCCTGCAAAATAAGATCTATAAGAAATGCATTTAAATAAAATGTTAAAGGTTCCTTAAGGAATTCATGCCTAGGATCTACCTAATAATCATTTCTGGCAAGTTTTCAACGTAAAAATCACATTTATAAATGTTACAGATACAAACTAATGTCCTTCTCACTATCATTTTTACTTAAAGCTTATCCCCTTCCCCACACCATAGCTTTTTGCGAGATTTCAATGGTCAAAGTCAGAACAAAATAATTGGTAAACAGTTATGTGGAGGAAGATGTTTTACTACAGTCTATCATTATATAATTTTACAACTTCCTAAATGAAAAACAATTAATAAGCATTTGATCAGTATCAAGTAGACATGGTTCTTTGGGGCCTAAACATGGTATGCACCATGATGAACTGAGATTGGGCTTCTCCATCCGGCATCAGCCTTAGATGAGACTAAAACTTAGCAGAGGCTCAACTTTGAGGTTTAAATAAACTTATTTTAGATGTTTTCAAACATTTTCAATTTTAAGTTTGTCATTATTTTTGGTGTTTAATTAAACAAAAACAAATTACAAAAGTTTACTAAAACTTAAATTTAAAGCATTTTATCGCAATTAAAGCTGATACCGACCAAAGGGTCAAGCAAGGCCTATGCCTAGAATCTACCAGGTTAAACAAAATAAATGTATGTTAATTATAAGAAACTTATTTCTTATACCATTCTCCAAACTAATTTTGGCTTTTTGACCAAACTAAGGCTCGAGTAACAGTTACGCAAGCTCAGCACAATTTGCTTGGGCTCTAAATCCCACCATTTAGGATCTAGTTTCAGGTGCATTGAATGCAAATATGGGCTTTATAAATACTGAAACAAGCCAAACTTTACCCATTTTTATGAAACCAAAATATACTTGGGAGTAGCCTTGACCAGGAGATGGATAATCTATAGGCCTCAAGCCCAGTATCACTCATGAGCTTGATGTCTCCCTACAAAAACAGAACACACAAAGTCAATGTACAAGGAAAAGTGACAGCAAATAAATTAGATAATAATTGTCACATCAGATAACATTTCTACGATCTTGCTGCTTTCTCCACTAAAAATGTAAAACAATAATGATTACTAGCCTCCATTATAGAATAGGTCCAGTTAATTCTTCGGATGAGTTTATGTGCATTCTAACAAAATAGTGTGCTCCTTGGTCCTATCAGGAGCATCTTTTAAATATGTGGCAAAGTTTAACCCAAGAGATGAGAACAATATATGAGTATATTCTTAAGTTTGAATACTATTAGATACAATATAGAGTTTTTGAGAATTTAACAACTAATATAATTAGATTCTTAACTGATTTGAAAAATAATATACATGATAAGTGGTATTGGTATTCGTTCAAATTTATCAAAAGGCCCGAGATTATGAAAAAGGCCAGATATCATTAACTCATCGATGTCCTAAAGTTCAAGATAGCTAGGCCTCTATGAATCTTGCATTGAACATAAAACTGATAAACCCCTTCTAATGTAAATAATCCAAACATATGAAAACTATCAACCATCATTTAATAAACGAATACCTCTTTTGTCACTATTGGATCCATATCAATATTTCACTTATATTTGATATAGCCATAATATATGCTCTTTTTCATTTATTTTCAGCAGCTAAGCAATAAATTCAATTGCAACACAGAAGATAAAACTGCTGGCAAGGAAAATCATACCTCGTATTTGTGATAGCCATCAGAAGCAACATCTGCTGTGTTACCACAAGCCCACCCTGAGAAAATTATACTATTCATTCATAAACTAGGCTTCATTACAATATAAACAAGTTGTTATACGGCGGCAGTAGTCTTTTTTTTTCCACTTAACCACACTGGTAGATATGAAGTTCATAGGTGCATGTTGATGCAACAACAGCCAGAAGCTTTACAGTCCCATGTAACATTCAAAACAACCATCCCCACTGAGGTTAAGAAATCACCTTCATGAGTGTAAGTGTCCAGATGCTTGGAGACCTACCATCCTCTGCCCATGCACCCTCATACTGTCACAAATACACAAAAAATTATAAAGCCATTGAGAAGAATCAAAGGTACAAGATGATAGGATAATAACATACACAAAAAAGATAGGTGCATCATAATGAGGACCAAAGTCACCATATGAACAGAAATTTTCTTATCTTATCAGTTCAATCCTTTGGCTATCTTATTTTTGTAATCAAGAGGTGCCGGTCATCCCGTACTTCATACTGACCATGGTTTGCCCCTTCTTCTGATTGTATCTCCCACTGATTTGAGTGCAGATTTGGACCATCCAGATAATAGCTGAATTTGACGTTGAAGGCCTTCAGACCAGAAGAGTAGCTACAACCGTGTTCTTTATCATGTCAAATTTCTGCTTTAGAATCACATAATCTTACTGCCCCCTGAGCTTGATCGTTGATCTTTCATGAAATTAGATGTGGAAAGCAGCATGTTCTATGGAGATTATTTACCTACGTTCTACCAGAGGCTGCAATTTTTTCATTCTAGATGATTAATCCCACCTCTCCTACACCGATTCTTCTACAAGAAACTACTCGAATCACTGGCAAGATTTTCATAATTTTCCAAACAAAGAGATTTACTCTCAAGGAGCCTCACGAGCTCCGGTCTTCACGTGAGCGATCATTGGAGTGAAAAACTTACCACATGAAAATAATAAATAATGAAAACCCTAACACAGAGCATATCAACGAGGAACCTGCAAAGCTTGCTCCAAAGACGAAATCCGCAGGAAAGTCTTCTCTTGTGAACTCGGAAACGGCGAGTCCCACAGCCGAGAAACGGTTATCAACTGGCAGAAGAAGCGCCGCCAGGATCGTCACTGCGGCCATCTTCGCTAGCTGCTTCTCCATCTCCTCCATACCCAGCCCTCCCCTGCAGTTCCAGAGCATCCACGCTTCTCATCAGCTTGAGCTCGCCATTGAAAATATGATCAAAGAAAGAAAACAAAAAAAAAAAAGCTCGTCATGGCATGACTTTCGGCTTCCCGCCATACATCTTCCGTGAGTTCCTCCGAATAAATGAAGAGAGAAACTGTCATTCAATTTAATATAGGATAAATTACATCCAGGTGCTCAACCTATAGAATAATATTTCACAGTTCTATATTATTCTTTGAAACTGATCTATATTTTTAAACTATAGACATTTGAGGCACGTTTAATATATCAACTAGATTCATTCCTAATTTTTACCATAAAAAATGTATATAGTACCCATATATATTATAATATATATATCCCTCAGTCGGCAAAATATCGCCTCGTCTCCGCGCACGAGGTACTTTGAGGAATCGGGTTAACCGCTTCCGAATTATCACCCAGATTCATATTTTTTTAACAATGATTATTAAACATATCAGGTCCGAGTTTAATAGAAAATTGTATACAAGATAGAGGGATGCGAGAGGCTCTTTCTCACTTATTATCATTATATCTTCTTTTTCTAAACTACATTACTCTTCTCTTTACCCCATGCTCCCTCTCTCCTCCCCGATCTCTGCGCACCGCAAGAGCGCGGTCGCCGGAGGACATCCGCCGGCAACCGCGCGGTTCGCACGCTTGCGCCGGATTGAGAGGAGAGACGCCGTCTCTCCTCCTCCCCGATCAGGCACACGCACGCGCGCGGCCGCGCAGCCGCGCAATGCTGCTGGCCCCGCGGCTCGACCGACGCCGGCATGTCAAGCGGCCGCCTGTGGCGTCCGCGCGCGTCGGCAGGAGGGAGAGGAGCAGGAGATAAAATGATAATTTTAAAAAATATTAATAATAAAAAAATAAAAAAAGAACTATTTGATAATTTATTAAAAATCAAGATCTCAATATTATAATTTAAAAAATATGAACTTGTGTGATATTAAGCGTTAAATTCAGAGCTCTGAGTGTAATTTGCCTTTATTTTTTTATTACTCCTCTCTCTCGGTCGTTGACCCAACAATTGTTACTAATTAATGAATAAAAAATAATATAAGATTAATTTTATATCTTTATTTTTCTTTTTTTGTTAAGATAAAATAATGTGATATTATATCCTAATTTCATAAATGTTAATGTAATTTACTCAAATAATATTTTGATGGTGTGGTGGACTAATTTTATAGAATTTATAATTTTTTAAATAAATTATATTCAAGTATTAAAAATAATATCACAAATCTACAAATTTTAGAACCTATTTTCAGTAGGGGTGTTCGTTCGATCGATTTGATCCATTTAATTAATTAATCGAATTGAGAAAAAATATCAGAATCAATTTTGAAATTTAAAAAATTAAATCAATTAAATAAATCTATAAATTTAAAATCAAATCAACTAAATAAAATTCAATCAACTCAGTTTAAGTTATTAAAAACATAAATTTTTTTAATTTAATTAATTATCTCAAAATATTTAAAATTTTAAAATAATATAATATATTACTATAAAATTTTATAATCATAAAAACTAAATATAATAAATATCATAATTTTAAAAAATTAATAAAAATTTATATAATTTTAAGTAATTATATATATATATATATATATGATGTTTTGATTAATTTAATTAGTTCTATTTTCAAATATAATAAATTGAACTCAATTATTTAATTAAAAAAATTCAGTCATTCACACATTAATCAAACTAATATGTTCTAAATTAAATTAAATTGATCAAATTTAATTGATACGATTTATTTTTTTAATTTGAATCGTTTAATGTAAACTCTTATTTTTTTTGGTTCGATCTTTTCATCAAAATTAAGTATTTAACATCAAAAATGATATTTTTACCCTTATTTTTGCAAACCCTTGTTTCCTTCTTCTCCGGTGCAGGCGGCTGCGGGATCTCCCGTCTCACCGCCTCCATCCTTGGCTGCGCCGCCGGAAGCCTCGTCGGATTCCTTCACCGTGATCTTCAAATGAAATCTCCAACATCGCGATTTAAAAAGAAGTCCCATCGCAGCAATCTTTCCCCTCCCCTTTCCCAAATCTGCTCAAATTCATACCTTACCTTCTTCCCCTGCCTTCAGTTTTGGGGATTTTGCTCTATAATCGTGAATCGACGGGGAGGTGGCACTCAGAAGCATCGCAATTCCGGCAATGGCGGTCATCTTCGATTTTCAGGTGCTTCCATTCTCGACTCCCATCTCTTCGCACTCACGGGAATGGGCATGGCTCGAAAGAGGGAGAGAGTGAAAGAGCAAAAGAGAGTTGATAAGAGTATTTTAGAAATTTCGTTAAAAAATATATTTAAGTAATTTATATTTAAAATAATTACGTACATGCCCCTCCATTTAATTTTAGGAATAATTACCAACGCAATTTAATTTTATTTATATCTTATCCATCAATTCTTAGTTAATTACGCCATGCACACTCAAAACATTACGAAATCTTACATACACACATTTGAGTTAAAATTTAATCAAAATCTATTTGAAAAAAAATATTCTATTAGTAAATCATTAAAATTATATTTTTACTCTTAATAGTACATATTTTTCTCTTCATCAATACCACACTAAAGCGCATATTTGTCCTAAAATCAATTCACGTCGCGGATATATCCTTTCCTTTGCCGCCACCTAAATATTAAGGTTTTAGGATTTTTCACTCAAAATATATTTAAATATTCTTAAAATAACATGATGAACGACTCAGATTTTTTGTAATCTAACTATAATTAGGTTATTGAAAAATTATGATTATTCATTATAATAGAAATAAGTTAAAATGTGTATATGTAAAATTTTATAATATTTTGAGTGTGTATAGCGTAATTAACTAAAAATGGATGGGTAAGGCATAAATAAAACTAAATTGTGTGGCATGTAGGTAATTATCCCTTAATTTTATCTATGCGTTACCCATCTATTTTTAGTTAATTACGCTATGCACACTCAAAACATTACAAAATCTTACACTCACACACTTGAGTTAAAACTCAGTCAAAATCTATTTAAAAAAAATATTTCGTTAGTAAATCATTAAAATTATATTTTTACCCTTAATGGTACATATTTTTTTATTCCTCAATACCACACTAAAGCACTAATTTGTCCTAAAATCAATTCACATCGCGGATGTCTCCTTCCCTTCCCACCACCTAAATGTCAAAGTTTTAGGATTTTCACTCAAAACATATTTAAATATCCTTAAAATAATATGATGAACGGCTCAAATTTTTTGTAACCTAACTATAGTTAGGTTATTGAAAAATTATGATTACTCATTATAATAAAAATAAGTTAAAATATATGTATATAAGATTTTGTAATGCTTTGAGTATGTATAGTGTAATTAACTAAAAATAGATGGCAATACATAAATAAAACTAAATAGTGTGGCATATAGTTAATTATCCTTTTATATTTCCTTAACTAGCATAACAAAGTAATTTTAAAAATTTGGGGCATCATATAAATTTATGAAAAATGCTATTCTTAATTAATTATTTAAATTAAAAATAAAATTAAGCTTTTTATCATATGAAAACAGTTTCAAAGGACCTGTATGAACTACTAAGTTCTCAAGTTAAAAACTTTAGTAAAGCCTAGTTAGATTAGAGTGTTTTATTTGAACAAGAAAAAAAAAATTAAATTTAAAAATTTATTTTATATTAAAAAATATAAAAAAAAATGAAATAAAATTAATTCTAATATTTATATTTATGTTGGATATGAAATAAAATTAATTTTTACAATTAAAATTTATATTGGGTCAAAAAAATATCTCGAATCAAATAAAGTCTAAAAGTGCGTATTTGATTGATTCGATGCCTAACTGCCCACAGACATTGAGAAAACTTTTTTGAATTCTTATAAAATAATATGATATAAAATAAAGTGAATTAATTACGTTAAAATTATGTAAATTGTGAAATAAAATTGAAGAATTATATATAACGTAATATTTAATATTACAATTTGTGTGAAATAAATATAAAGTAATTTATATATAAAATAAAAGATTGACATTCAACTAAATGGATTTAAATTTAGGAACTTGAAGCAATGTTTAAATTCATGAACCAATAATATTATATTCTAATTTTATATGAATCTAAATGTAAATTTCCCTTTTTGCTTATTTTACAGTTTTAGCAACGATATTACATGTAATTTTGAATTCTTTGATGAAAATAAATAGTTATAATTTTGGAAGGAAAAACTTTTTCATTAAAATATAATAATTAATAGCAATTAAGTCCTTTAATTTTTAGAGATATTGTTTCACTTTAACATTAAAAAATTGCATGACTTACACAACTTCTCGAAATTGAACATACTTAACTATAGAGTTCTTCATTATTAATTTTATAATTTTTTCTTAAAAATATTTTTATTATTTGAGATCACATTATATATTTACACAGCTCAAAATCTCTTATTCATTTCTAATATGACACAATTCATTTCTGCGCTCCACTAAAAGCCTAAAAGAAAATCACTAAAATCTAAAATTTAATTTCTCTCATTTCTTGCTTTCTACGCTCTAAAATTTTAAAATAAAATATCAATATTTCAAAATTATATTTTAAAATCAAAAAATAAATAATTAAAAATAATTTTATAATATAATAATAAAAAATTAATAACTATTTTCATTGGGATAAAACAATAGCATTTTTATATCTTCAGAAACCCAAATCAAAAAAATTTTAAAATTACAACCCACTTCAATGTCATTTCAACCTCAACCCTGATTGGTTGAAGACCATCTTTGATCATGATCAAAATAGCCTTCAATTATTTTATTAAATAATTTTTTCATTTTCCTCCTCAATACATAAATTTTAATATAAAAAATTCACTTTATATTATATCTATACAATTTTTAACACATTATAATTAATTTTTTATTATTATTTTTTTTAATAAAATGGTTGGAGGCCATTTTGGCCATGGCCTGGCCTCCAACCAAACAGAGCTCAACAGCTCGAATGCAATTTACCTTAAAAAATAAAAGTATTTCACTTAAAAAGATCGAGTACAAGTCTCGATGCTCAACTCATTAAATAAATAAATTTCAATTATGAGTTGAGTAAACAAAACGAAACTCGTTAATCCGAATTACCACCCCTATATATTTCATCGAAATATGTTTAATTCAGATTTAAAACTACAAACAAGCAATTTAACTTTGACAACCATAATCTCAAAAAAATAAGTTGATGAATTGAAACGCAAACAAATTCACTCTCCAAGATTGAATGGCACAGTAATCATAGTATTATTATTATTTCAGCATAACTTAAGCACTTCAGAAAGTAAAAAAATTCCCAAGTCACTGCAACAAATCATCAATAAAGCTTAACTCAGGCATTACAAAATTTAGCTACTTCATCTGGATCGAACTTCCATTTTTTAGGAAGTTTTGGTACCAGAAAGCAGAAAGCTTCGGCGTTCTTTCGAGCTCACTGTCCTCGAAATTTACGTGGTAGAGCCCAAATCTGGATGAATATTCAGATAGTAGTTCATAAACATCAACAAATGCCCAGACAAAGTATCCCCTCACATCAGATCCATCCCTGAAAGCGAATCAAAATAGACGTCAACAAAATAAAACTTCCATAAATATACTATAGTTGATAGCTCGTCTTTTCTACCTGATAGAATCAAGTATACTTCCGATGAATCCGCTTAGAAACGATATCCTCCCGACATCCATCATTGTGTCTTTGACCCCCAAACCATAACCTATTATCAAATACACATTCTTTTGTTTGAAAAATAGTACACATTCTATGAGCAACAGTAGAAAGTGCTTTTTTTTCTTTGTTTTAAATGAGTTGCTGAAATGAAATAATGGGCATCGTTTGGTTGTGCTTAAAAAAACTCAAAACTCTTCTAAAAATACTTTCATCAATATTTTAAATTATTTCACATCATATATAAATTTATTATTTTTTTCGATTTGCCCTTTTGCACCACAATTTCTCCAACCCATTTGAAAATTATAGTGATAGTGTGGTTTGAATTTGAGACCCCTCAGTTTCCAAGCAAGCCTCTTCCCCACAGGGCCAAGAGAACATAATATACAAATTTAAACATTAAAAATCAACTTTATTTTACATTCTACGTATACTTCTATAAAATAAATCAATTTTATTTCACAACCAACACCATCCTCAATAATAAAATAATTTTATTTCATATCATAATATTAGAATTTTTTTTTTCTATCTCAAAAAAATATCACATCCTTAAAACACTCCCATCAAATGAGACTAAGTACAAGGATAAGATAAAACATGATGGAGAAAAAAACAACAATATTAAGTATGGACACAAACACTTCAAGAAAAAAGGCATTGGATACAAATGTGATGCTACTTAATTTTATTTGAAAAAATTAATTGTTTGATTTAATGATTTGTTTGGATTATAAAAATTACAAAATTACCGCATCTAAATATCGCTCAAAATTGGGTGATATATAGATGTCATTTTAGAGTGAAAACATTGTGAAGGGGAAAGGGTTTGCAGAGAGAAGTTAGTGAATCTTGAGTATAACAATAATTAATTAAATAGCATCATCTTTAATATAATGATATTAAACTAAACAAGTAATAATTTAGATAAAGAAGCTAATAAAAACATCTAGAATGCAATGAACGAAATCCCCCATAGTTGATTTTAACGTGCAAAGAAAAGCATGGAAGACAGCATAAAAGAAGGGCTATTAAGAAAACTTATAAACAAATGTAACTTAAAACCTACAACAGAATATTTGGGTGATAATAACTAAGATAATGATAAAGCTAATAATACAGTTCTACCTAAAGCAAAGCGATCATGAATGCAAAACGCTAATTATCGCTCCATAGCATTCGGATTCGGGCAAAAACATTTCTTGATAAGTACATCATTTCCTTAGTTTTCAATTGATATATACAGCCTACAATAGACATACTTATTTCCAACCTAATATGTAGTGGTCGCAAATGAACTATAACAATGTTGTGTGGGTTAAAGAAAGACATACCATTCTCTTGGAGATATATAGGAGGATTTCCGTAAGTATCTTTAAGATAAGTAAGCATCTTCCAAAGGCTTTCAAAATCATTTTCCATGCGGCTAGGTGGAAGAATCTGGATTTAGACGAATCTTATTAGCTGTACCACATTTAAATTCAAAAGAACTCGGAAAAAAAAAAGGTTGCTGGATCATCAAAATCTTACTCTAGATTGTGGCGGAACATCCTTGTAGGCTGCAATGTAATTTCATGCGAAGACTTAAACTAAAATATACCTCATTGTGCAAAATGAATCATTAAAAACAGAACAAACCTGTAAATTTAGCAAGCATGTCTGAGGACATATCACGAAGATCATTCTGGGATGCAGAAGGATCATCAGCCGCAAATAATTTGAAGTAATAGTTAATACCAATAAAGTCATATGCGCCCTTCAGTAGTTGGGATTCAGACTTAGTGAAAGATGGAATCCTTGAGCCTGCATTTTTCTTCATGATCTCAGGGTAATCGCCAAACATGAGTGGATCCAAAAACCTGAAAGAATATAACTGTTCATGTTGATATGCCATCCAAATTTTGCACAAGCGCGCTATCTATCTATCTATCTAGGGCTGTTATCGATGCGATTTCAAGCCGTGCCAATACCGGCTCGAAATCGGATCGATCACATTTCGATCGACTTGAAATCGACTCGAAGTTGATTGGGTTTGATTTCAAGCCGGCTCAAGTTGATTCCAATCGACTTCGAGCCGATTTCGATTCATTTTCAAGCCGGGTAGAAAATGAATCGAATCTCAATTTTTTTTTCGAGCCAAACTTTTGGCTCGTCAGTCGGCTCATTTAGATCGACTCGATTTTGTTTCGATTTAAAATCGATTCAATTTTCGATCGATTTACAATCTTCGATCCATATTAACACCCTTATATCTATTTATATATTTATCTATTTATCTATCTATCTAGGGTAAATACCATCTGGGTGAGGTTTGGCCCCAATTTCACGCAGCCCACGAATTTGAATTCGATTTTAATAGGTCCCCAAATTAAGCAAAGAACTTGAGCTTATACAACTTCAGCTTATACATTGTGATCTAGGATTAACTTTACATTCCTATATAGCACAGTTATAGCACAGTTATTGAATTAAATTACCTGAAAGGATATTGACTAATTTTTGTGTAGATATACATGTATAAATATATAAATTAACAAAACAAAAACATGATATTACGAACTCATTCTGATAGAAAACCTTACCATCAACAGGATACATGGGAGTGGTCTCAATTTCATACAAAGAGGAAATAGATCTTTGATCTAGGATATACACACACATCATGCATAGATAAAGTCAAAAATAATTCTGGCATACATACAAGCGTGCAAGTGTTGAGAAATTAAAATCGGAGATTCCAAACAATTAAACTTACCAGCCTAGCGTGACATTGAGTACTCTTTTCGCTGCCATAGCATCTTCAGGGGAATTTGTCAAGGGGGCAAACCACATAGTGTACACATTCAAGCCAATCTTTCCTTTCTGTGTAGCCTAGATGCAATATATATATATATATATATATGAAAAATTATATAGAATACAAATGAAATTCTTGAAAGCTGAATACAAATGAAATTAGAATAAACAGAAATCAAGAAAAATGTAATATTCTAGTTTTTGATCTCAAACCAATCACTGGACATATTATTGCAAGCAATGACAACACACATCGCCTTTAATCAAATGGCGTACGTGTAATATTAGCATGATTTTCAAGTACTACAATTGATTTGAGCTTAACAATGATCTATAATTATTAACCTTATCTATTAAGCGGTTAAAAAAGTATCCCTTTTTAACTGTAATTGAGGTTCTTTGTTAACAAGAATAATTTTAACCAAGTTAAAAGTTAACCTAACGGGCCAAATCACACACAAATCCCAACATTAAAAAAACTATATCTCACATTCTATATAAATTTCTAACATTACAACTAACTTTATTTCTCATCTTACACAAATCTCAAAACTAAAAAAAAAACAAACTTTATTTCAAAAGAAGTCTATTTTGCACATAGAACAAACATCAACTATGCAGTGACATAGGTGAAATTATGTTTATCAACTGTCTTTGATTAACTGAAGATAAAGTCTATGCTAAGATCTGACCAAGGAGGGTGAGGAATAGGTAATGGCATATAGAGTCCAATGTTCTGTTTTTATTATTTTGCAACAACACAAATTTGATACTAGCCAACTATGTTCGTGACATCCCTCTTGAGACTCGACTGCCAGTAAAATTAGCTCTTCTCAGCCTCTATCGTCTTGTTTCAGCCAAAATGATAGGCTAATCTGCCCACATATAACTCCTAAATAAAAAAATCTCTAACAAACGTACATGGCAAGACAGTCTATATTTAAAAAAAGATAGTCATTCTAAATCAAGAAGTGAGCATACTCTCTAGATTGACTAGCTCTCATAGCAACATAAATGATCATGATATTGGGGCAATCCCTCCTAGGATACTATGAGCTTGTCATGGTGGAAAAGAGGGAGACTTTGGGCTCAAACACACACCACTTGCTTTTCAGTTCCCACCTTATGTTATGCCATATGTTTCAAAACGAAAATGCATTCTTGCAAGAATTCTACACATTCTGTGCGCCTCAAATTCAATTTCTTCTATGAGTTCAAGAATTTAAAAGCCTTGTAATTAAAGAACAGAAAAAAACCACGAGGCAAAAGATAATGTAGTTCAAGCACTATGAATTAGAACTTTTTATGGTACATGGAGTACTTCTACTTAGCCTCATTCAACTTCTTACTAAAGAAAGCAACAAAATGATTCTCTTAAGAATTAAGATATAATACCACCTATGCCAACTGACAGCATCAAACTAGACTTCAAATACCTTCAAGAAGTTTGGACGTCTTAACATAGGGGACCCAATCAATCTAATCTTGATTTCTTCAAAGACTATAGCAACATCCCTCGTTCATACCAACAACCCATCCTGATGCATTCAATGATTGGAGTTATCATAGTACTAAAATCATGGGTAAACCTATGGTAGAAGATTACCAACCTATGAAGGCTTCAAACATTATGAATTTTTTGGAGAACTGCGCAAGGAATGACACTTTCTCAGGGTAAACAGATGCATAGCCTCAAAAGACACAATAATGCCAAGGGAAAAAACGCAATCAATCATGAATTCACACTTCTTTAAATTTACATAGAGATTGTCTATCTTTAGGGTCTAACAAATCTGAGAAAGGTGAATAAAATTATCCTCTTTAGTCTTGCTATAAATCAAAATGTCACTAAAGCATACTATAAGGAAGATGTCAATTAATGGTTGCACGGTCTGAATAATCAACCTAATGAAGTTGCTAGGAGCATTAGATAGCCTAAAGGGTATAACTAGCCACTCATAGAAACTATTCTTAGCCTTGAAGGTTATCTTCCATTCATCCCTAAAATGAATTCTTACTTAATAATAGCCACTCTTGAGATAGATCTTTGAAAAGATAGTCGCTCTGATCATCATATCATATCATTAAGACGAGGAATGGTGATGGGGACACGATGACATCAGACCGTCGATTTATTCCAGGCAGAGTCTACACTGGACGTCCGAGATCTCACCACGTGGCATCGATCTTGATGGAGGATTGATATCTGCAGATTTAACAGCAGGCACGATTGGTGGCTGATTAGTGGATTGAAAATCCTCATTTAAATCAATTTATTGATTTGAATGGGAATATTCCAATTTTTGGGCTAATTTCGTTTATTTACTTCTTTATTTTAGATATTCGTATTTGGCATAATTGTAATCATTTTTATTCCCGCATTTATTTCAGCATTTATTTCCACATTTTGAATTTCAAATGTAATAGGCCTATATAAAAACATAGACTAGTGTTATTTGTTCTTAATCCTGGAATAAAATCAATTTGAGTTTGAATTATTACGTGTTATATCCCGGTGAAGGGAAAGGTTGGGGTCGTGGGTGAAAATCCTTAAATACCTTAAAGTAATTTAAGGTATTTTCCCAACTTTTCTCAGATTTTAAAATAATTTAAGCTCGAAGAAATCCAAGCCCTTCATTGCAAGTTTTCACCCTAAATTTTATTTTTTTCTTCCCCCCTCTCTCTCGGCTCAGGCCGAACCCGCGCGCCACCTAGGGGCGCACCCGCCTCCGACTCCGCCTTCCCCCGGTCACCAGCGACGCCGGCGAACTCGACATCGCCGCTCCGGTTGCTCCGCTTTGCCGCCTCCGCTCTGCCGCTCAGCATCCCCACGCACCACCAACGGGCGTGCTCCCGAGCGCCGCCTACAGGCGCTCGTTTGCCCCAGCCTCCATTCCAGTTGATCTGCCAATCACTGGCGAATGCTGGCAACCTCGACGCCGCCACTCCGGTCGCTCTGCTCTGACGCCTCCTCTCTGCCGCTCGACGGCTTCACTCGCCTAAGCGCTATGTGTCGCTCCGTCCGCCTCGCCTTCGGCTCCCACTGCCCGCCAGCCACCAACGATCTCGTCGCCACTACCCCGACCGCGCAACTCCGCCGCCTCCGCCCCAGTGCTTTGCGGTTCCGCACTCTCGCTCAGTTCGACCTCGTTGCACCCGCACCCGCCCTGTTTGCCGTCGCCGTTGTCACTGCCGTCGTCGCCGCCTCCCCTCCTTTGTGCTGTCACCTACTCGGTGCCTACTCAGCTTAAGAGATTCTGCCTCGCTGCTCGTCCGCCTCGGTACCATCAGCTTTGGTCGTTTTAACTCGTCCCTGTGGTAATGGAATCTCGACTTGAGGTAAATCTGAACATCAACTGAATATTTTTTTGAATATCTTGCGAGATCTTGTAGTAGCGTCTGCTATTGAGACTGTTTGATTTGCTCACCTGTGTGACCTGAACATTATTGTGTGATTAAATTGCCGTCGGATAATATTATATTGTGAGGATACCTATATTACCGCATATCTTGGCTCTGATTTGTTGAGATATAGTTGCCTAAAATTATTTGGTAAATTTATTAAATATCATTTGGGCTTGTTTCTAAATATTTGAAATTGATCTACTTCTTGAACCTGTCATTTCTTAATTATTACGTAACTATCCTCAACAATATTCCTGGATAAATTTTATGTTCATTTGTTAAATTATTTATTGATCTCTAATTAGGATTACATCACGCACATTGTTCCGCATCAAATGGGGAAGTGATACTTGACTATAATTTTGCTGACAATGTAGCTATCCATACACATATTCCGTAGTTCGTCTTTCATTAAGGTAAGCAGTGCAGCAAAATATAGAGACTAAAGCCCTATTTAGTTGAAGGCTAGGCCATGGCAAAAATGGCCTCCAATAGTCTCCAACTATTTTATTAAAAATAATAATAATAATAATTAAGTATAATGTGTTAAAATTTATGTAGAATGTGATATAAAGTAAATTTTTTATATTAAAGTTTATATAATGGGATAAAAAATGAAAAAAAAAATTAATAAAATAATTGGAGGTTATTTTAGCTTATGATGGTAATGAAAGATGTACCATTTGAAGCAAACAAGGCCTAAGACTCGAATGAACCCCTTCTGAAGCAATTCATCCATCTGTCTCTAATTCGGCGTGCACAGTAGGATTCAGGCAGAATAGGGTTGGTTTGGAATAGTAACTCTCGTGTATGTCTCGTATTAGGAGAAATTGATCAGGGAGATCATCCGAGAATATGTCAGAAAATTCCTTCAGCATAGGGCCACTTCTGGAGCAGATTTAATCAGAATAGAACTGAATCACACGGCGACGACTGTGGCTGTGGGTGCAGCTTCAATCGCATACGAGTAAGCATGTGGAGAGCTGTACGCAGCAGATTGTGCGGCTCGCGCGCGTGTGGAAGCAGCGGGACCTCTAGGAGCGCGTGCGGCTGGACGCGCTCGCGCACGCAGAACGGGCCGCGCCTGAGACGAGCTCGACGGAGTTGGCGAGGCTGACGAGCCTGCCTGCAGTTCGCGCCGTCGTGGAGAGCATGCACCGGCTCTGCGCGGCATGAACAGCGCCGAAGTCGGCGAGTGCCGCTGAGCAGCGCACACGCTAGTCCGTCCTGGTAGCTTAATTGCAATTTGGTCCCTTTAATTTAAATTTATATGCACTTAAATTCTTTTAATTTTTAAATTAATTAAATATGTCCTTTTAACTTATAGTAAAATATAAACAGACCCTTTCATACTAATTAAAATATTTAACAAAAAATATTCTCTCTGATTGATAAATCAAATTAAACATTACTTTTATCTAAAATATAAATTTAACTTTTAAATTAATTAAATTACTTCGTTAATTAAAAAAAATGTCCTTCATTTAGTCTCTTTATTAATATCAAAAAAACTTATTTACATATTATCTCAAACTAAATAACCTACTTAATTAATAAAGAAATTAGATAAATATAATTGCATATAGACCCATACAAAAAACAACAACAACCAAGCTTTAATCTCACTAAGTGGAGTCAATTACATGAATCCTTTATTTTTATTGCGCTCCATCAGTTAGCAAATTTTTATTTAAGTTTAAGTAACTAAGATCACTTCTTATAGCTCTCTTCCTCTTTGTACATGGGAAAAATTTAATAACTCAATTTTTCTAACTGAAACTTCAATCGGCCTACGATTTATATGTCCAAACCATCTAAGCCGATTTTCTCTAAATTTATCCTCAATTGATGCAACACAACTTTTCTTTCAGATAAACTCATTTCTCATTCTATTATTTCGTGTATATCCACACATCCACCTTAGCATCTTTATTTCTGTAATATTTATTTTATTCATATATTTCCTTTTTGCAGGTCAGCATTCAGTACCATATATTATCACTGATCTTACTACAGTTTTATAAAATTACTCTTGATTCTAAATAAAAAAATTTCTATCGTATAACAAACCAGAAGCTCCAGTTTCTACTGCATATAGACCCAATATAAACGAATCTAATTGCTATTAACTCTAATATATAATAATCATACGAGCTAAATATATTAAGTCTATTAATGAATATGTACATCACACAGTAGTACTACAAGCTATATTAACACACTCCCATGCAGCACAATAGAAGGGTGAATAGTGATTTGGCATCATTGAATAAGAGTGCTCACAGTGAAAAATTATTGGGTGCGCCGCGCGCACCATTCGGACGCCCAATCAGAGGGCGCCACGTGTGCCCGGACCCAGCTGTGTGGCACACGTGGCGTCCTCTGATTGGATTCCGGACGGTGCGCCGTCCGAACCCAATAACTTCTCGCAGTGGCATTCATTAAACTACGTAAATCTTTGCTCTTTTTGTATTCTATACTATTTCATCTTAACAATATCCTTTTGCTAATTTTTGCTCATAGAAGTTCCTTAATCTATAAATCAAGATATAATCTCATACTGAATCCAATTATAATGATTAATTTGTTTCAATAGAAATCAACATAACATCGAAAATGTTTGACTTGAGTTGAATTTGAACAAGCAACATTTTGACTCAAAAAAAAAATGAATTTCTAAATTATAAAATAAAATTAAAAATATGTATGATATGTCAGCCTGCTAACCGGACTGGTTCCGGTCCGGTTCAACCAATTCTAGATCCGGCCCGAAATCAATTAGCCTAGCTTGGATCCGGTCCGAGTCCGGCCCGAATCCATGTATTTGAGTCAGATCAGATCAGTCGAGTAAAATTAATTAAAAAATATATATTTTTATGTATTTTATAAATAAATTATTTTATATTTTTAATATTTCTAAAATAAATAACATAAAAAAAATTAAAAAATATTATTAATATTAATAAAAAATTTTACAATACTTAACTACTGAACTTTTGAATTTCTATTTTGCCCTTCACATTTGTTACAATTTCTATTAAAAAATTAGTGTTGTTATACTAATAAATATAAATTTTTTATTTTTGTCATTACATTATTAGAGAAAGAAAACTAGTGAGTGGAATAAGAAAAAAAAACAGACAGATAGAAAGAGAAAGAAGGCAAGAAGAAGAGAGAGAACAAGAAATAGAGAGAAAACGAGTGGAAAAGTGAGGACAGAGAACAAGAGATGTCGAGGGAGAAGGTGGCCCTCTCTTTGTTCTCTCCCGCCGCCCCTCTCTCTTCTCCCTTTACTCTCTCCACTCTCTTCGTCCGTCCCTCTTTTTCTCTCTCTCCTGAGCCACCCCGGCCTCCATCTTTCTCCTCTCTCCCCCTCTCTCTTCTCTCTCTCTTTAGCTGCCCTTCTCTCTCCTCTCTTTTTAAAATATTAAAATATAATAAATTTATTTAAATACATAATAATATATAATATATTTTTAAATTATTTAAATTATAAATATCAAATTAAATAATATTCTAATTGAATCGAATAAATTAATTTTAAATTAAATTTAAATCAAATACAATAGGAGTCAGGAGTAAATTTTAAATTTAAATAAGAGATATCACATCTAGGTCCTGAATTTAAGGCTTATTATTACACAAGTCTATGTTTTTTAAATTATAACATCGAGATCTCTCATTTTTAAATAATTATCATGTGTCCTTTTTATGTTTTATTATTAAATAAATTTACCGTGATACCCTCACCACCTTCTCTCCTCCCGATCCGGTGGCGGCACCACCCCGCGCGGCCGCCGGATGGGGAGGAGAAAGAGAGACCTCTCTCTCTCCTCCCGATTTGGCAGCCGCATGGGATTGCGCGGCTGCCGAATCGGGAGGAGACCCCCTCTCTCTCATGCTGATCCGACAGCCGTCGGCTGCGCAAAGCCGCCGGCGACCGCGCAGGGTGGCGCGACCGCCGGATCTAGAGACTTCCTCTCTCTCTCCTCCCGACCCAGCTCGACCGCGCGGGGTGGGCCGGCCGCCCAATCGAGTGGAGAGAGGTAAGAGTATAATTGTAATTTTAAATTTTTTTTAATAAAAATAAAATAAAATAAAATAAAAAAACATATAATAATTTTTTAAAAATTAGAGACCCGATGTTATAATTTTAAGAACGTGAACCTATGATATAATAAGCCTTAAACTCAAGTATGTTGGCGCAATTATCCCTTTAAATAATAATACATAGTCTTTAATTTGATAAAACTTTAAAACTTTTAATAAAATCAATACTAATAATTAAACTTAATAAAAATTTCAAAATACGTATAATAATAATAATAAAATAATATTTAAATTCTTTATCATATAATTTAATATATTTGAGTAGTACTAGCTCCTAAATTATTGAAATTCTCAAAATACACTTTTTAATTTTAATTATTTATTATTTTAATTCACAACAATAATATGCATAAGTAAACACACCTTTCTTGGCCTATTGGCTAAGATCAAGTGTAAGTAAACATATTTTTACAATAAAAATATATTATTTAATATACAAATTTTAAAAATTAATTTTATTTTATTAGTTTATAAATATTTATTTCATTTTTGCTGATATTTCACTTTTTAAAATTAAAAATAAAATTTAAAATCTAAATTATTAAATTTTACAAATCAATCTGATCCAACTATAGCTTTGTAACTTGGCTCATTAACTTAAACTGAGCTAAATTAGAACTAAATTTTGATCCAAAGATCAAGCGACTATCAATCTTTGAGCCAAACTCTCACCCCTATAAGCAAGTTTCTACAAAAAATGCACTTATGAATTGACTTTAAACACAAAACTTTAATGCTAAAATGTCTTTAAGTAAAAATTGCACGTAATGAACTTAAACGTCGCCAAAATTACATTACATACAACAATATTAAAGAGGCGTTTAGTTCAATGTTATCTTGATGTTATGTATTATTATTTAGAAAAAATAATTATTTGTTTGACATCTTTAGAAAATCTTTTAGAAAATTATAGAAAGTCACTTAAAAGATGGCATTTAGATGTCATAAAATAAAATTAAGATAATATCGAATCGAACGCCCTCTAAACATCAACATGTAAACTTTTGTCCTTATTTTTTCTAGTATTTGTCCATTAAAATTTACTGAGGGAGATGAGAAAGTTCTAATTATTTAGTTGTTTCATTAAAACTCCTAAATAAGGTGCACAATGAGAATCTAATCCTAAAATAGCTTTCGAAGGCCTTGTTTGGTTGGCTGTTAATTCTAGGTAAAAAAAAGAGAAGATATTTTATTTTATAAAATTGACTAAAAAAAATTTATTTTAATATTAAAAGATACGTAAAATGTGAAATAAAATTAATTTTAAAATTAAAATTGGTGTTGTGTGTGAAATAAAATTATTAAAATTTATAATAAATTTAAAATATTATTTGTGGCTAATTTTTGAAGCTCACCAAACAAGGCCTAAAACAGAACCAATTTAAAAAATATTAATAATAATAATAATAAATTATTTTAATTATTCTACACAAATTTTAATATAAAAAATAATATTTTACTTCACATACTCAATAATTTTTAATAAAAATATAAATTTTATTTCACATCTTAGATCAAAATACTCGATTTGAATCTTTTGATCTAGAATGTGAAATAAAATTGATATTTTTATTTTAAATTATTGAATATATAAAGTAAAATAATTTTTTTTTTTATTTGAATGTGTAAAATAATTTAAAACATTTATTTATTATTATTATTATTTTTTTTTTTTTAAAAATTAGTGAGAGCATAATAGTGTAAAGCTACCTGATACTTGGTCCTGTACAGCTGAACAACAGCGGAATGAGCCAGAAGCATGTGATGGGCAGTGATGTATGGTTCCACAGTAGAGTTGCCTCCAGTACAGTTAACACCGTAGGGAGCTGAACACCGTCGGGGAGGAAAAAATCCGTAATCAAAGGAAGCCATGATGTTAACGTTGGGCTCATTCATGGTGGTCCAGCGAGAGACCCTGTCGCCGAACTCTTTAAAGCATACATCCGCGAGCAATATGAAATCATCACTGTGGAGAATGCCCCAATTATAAAAAACATTTTTTTTATGTTGCACAAATACGGAAAAAAGAAAAAAAAAAAAAAAAGTGCAAAAAAACTGACATGATTCTGGGGCTCAGAAATCCTCCATATTCGTCTTGAAGAACTTGAGGAACATCAAGGTGATGGAGTGTTACGTGCGGCTGAATTCCTGCTCGAATGGAATGAAACATCGCAAAATTATAAATTGAGTTTCTATGGGAAGCTTGAAGCACAGCATGCAACGTGTTACTGGAAAATTAATATGTAACATCCCGTGATCTCATTGTAGAGGTATTGTCCGTTTTGACTTTAGGAAAACTACGTGCCCAAGCACGCTCAACTATGGAGTTCTCCATCACTAGCCTCACGGTTTTGCCCCAAAAGGCGCCTCTACTATTTGAGATCACGTTATCTACTTATACAGCTCAGGATCTCCTTCCCTTTCCGATGTGGGACGATTCATTCCTGCGCCCCTCTCACCACTCATTATTCGGCCTAGAAGCCTGCCAGGAGTCGCACTTTGCCTCAGTGATTCCTTTCTCTTAGGACATCACCCGGCGATCACTCCCCGCCCTCTTCGGCCACGGGCGTTACATAATATGTGATCTTCATAAATACCGCAGGTCTCAGCGTACCATATTTGATCAGCTCGTTAAGCACATTATTGTAATACGCCAAACCTTTAGGATTCACCTCTCCTCTCCCACCTGCAAAATAAGATCAATAAGATATTCATTTGAATAAAATGTTAAAGTTTCAGTCTAACTAATCATCCATCAATTTTCTATGTAAAATTCATATTCAGAAGTTTTAAAGCTATTATCTTTTTCCAACATTAATGTTTCTTTATTAAAAGAATGGGCACAACCACATTTTCGCACAATAGCTTTTCTGTGTATCACGTAGTTAAAATCAAAATAAACTTCGTCATAAAAAGTTCAATGAGCGATGATAATTTGGTGCAATCAATGTTGGGTGTTTTTATTTTCTTCTAAATGAAAAGCAATTAATAATATTTTATTCATAATAAGGGGTGGCAAAATGGGTTGATGGGTTGGGTTCGACATGAACTTGAATCTAACCCGACCCAACGCAAATAGCTCAACTCGAATACAATTGGATTATTAAATGGGTCAACATCAATGACCTAAACTAGACCCAATTAACAAACAGGTCAGTCAACCTGCCAACAAGACCCATGTAATATTTACATACACACCACACAAATCTTTCTATATTACATCACACACCTTCTTCACAAAAATCTATCATCCCATAGTATAAATTTTGTGAAAAAAGTATGTGTAATATAATATTAAAAGATTGTCCCAACAAAAAATTATAAATGAATGACTTGAATCAGACCAAACCCGAACCAAACTCATTTAATAAATTAGTCAAAATATATGCACATACCTGGAATTCCTAGTTCGGGTTCGGGTCGAGTTCATCTTTTCAAGAGTAGAGTTAAATGATCATAATTTGTCAACTTTAGGGGAAAAGAAAAAAATATTTAGAAGGCCATTTCTAGTGTTCCAAAGCTGATGTTAGCCTTCATAGAAGTTTGTAAAACATAATTGGAAAATTTATGTTTAAGAGGACACTGCCATTTTAGTATCTAGTTTCTAGTGTGTGAATGTAAATACGACAATCATGAATAGTGAAAAAAACAATTTTTTGAGCCCAAAACATACTTGGCAACAGCCTTGACCAGGAGATGGATAATCTATAGGCCTCAAGCCCAGTATCACTCATGAGCTTGATGTCTCCCTACAGAAAGCCCAACACACAAAGTAAGGAAAGTGCCAGCAAAATAATCAATTTCATGTTGTCATGATCTTGTTTTTTCTCCACTAAAACAAAGATGTCAAATACATAATCAGATTTTCTCTCTATGAGATAAGTAGATAAAAATAAAAATAATAATAACCATGGCCTTTTATGATAGTACATGGGACAAGCAGAACATGAAAAGGCTAACATGTATATTCACTCAAATATTTTTCCATGACCAGACTGAAAGTTTAAATGTCAACCTCCTGTAAGACAACCAATTTGTTTTATCTTCATGTCTTCTAGTCATACAAGTCCCAGAACAGATAAGACTACATTTGGTATTGTTCTTTCAAAAACTAAAAGAAAAGCACTTATGAATCCTAGATATTGCTGCTATAATTACATACATGCCACATTAAACATCTTTATTTATGCATTACCCATTCATTCTTGTTTAATTACGCTACACACACTACAAACATTACAAGCTTACAACCACACACTTGAGTTAAACTCAGTTAGAATCCAGTTGAAAAAAAAGAAATATTCCGTTAATAAATCTTAAAAATTATATTTTTACCCTTGTGTAAATAGTTTTCTTCTTCAATACCATGGTATATTAATGGAGATTTGCCCTAAAATCACTGCAGATCGCGATTTTTTTCTTCCGTCGCAGCCATCGGCACCGATTTCCTCTCAACACTCGCGGTTTTTTTCTTCCGTCGCAGCCATCGGCCGTCGCTACCATAGTTAAACATAATTTTTATGAACGGCTCAAATTTTAAGTAACTTAACTATAGTTAAGTTACTTAAAAACTATGGTTTCTTATGGTAAAACAAGTTAAAGTGTGTGGTTGTAAGCTTTGTAATGTTTGGAGTGTGTGTAGCGTAATTAAACAAGAATGAATGAGTAATGCGTAAATAAAGATGTTTAATGTGGCATGTACGTAATTATCCCTTAATTTTATTGGGAGACTGGCATTAATGAAATATTTTTTCTTCTCAGATGACACAAGCTATGATAGTTATTGTTGGGAAAAAATTGGCAGCAAAAAAATATCCGTGGAAAGGGTTGAGGAGGAATTTCTGATGATTGATGGCAATTGTGATATTGTGATTTGATTTTGAAGAACTAATTATTAATACGAGCTCAGCAGATAATTCATAGAAGAGGCGGCCTACTTAATTTCATTAACCTTCTCTTTCCAAGTTTTCTAAACATGACAACATTAGTTTTTCTTAGATACTCTTATCTCCCTAAACACACACACACACACAGAGAGAGAGAGAGAGAGTGGAGGACGACATTCTGTATTTCATTCAAAACACAAAGTTACATATATATAGTTAGAGCCATTATATGCAATTGCAGCACATATATTGAAAGAAAATAAATAAAACCAGCAATACACAAATCTGCCAGAATTAACAAAGGAAAAGAAATCAAAACTAGGCTGCAAATAATAAAATATAAAATAGGAAACCAATAAACCCCCCTTTTATAATCAAATAACCAAATTTGTCTTTGGGCTCTATTGCATCCACATCAAGAATTCATTAATATTGATACATCGATAATCTATGCTGTTTTTCCATCAATACAGAAGACAATACAGTTGGCAAGAAAACTCATACCTTGTATTTATGATAACCATCAGAAGCAACATCTGCAGTGCTCCCACCAGCCCACCCTGAGAAATTATTTATTCAGCTTAATCGATGATGTTATACTTATACTCCATTTTGACATCTTTTCTTCACTTAATCATGCTGGTAATTTTGAATTTCACAGGTGCATGTTGATGCAACAACAGTCAGAAGATTTACAGCTTCATGTAATATTCATAATTAACATCCCCACTCAGATGAGGAGTAACCTTCATGAGTGAAAGTGTCCCAGATGCTTGGAGACCGACCATCCTCTGCCCATGCACCCTCGTACTGTCAGAAATTAACATACAAAATTGAGGAGAACATGTTAAGATACCAAAACTATAGGAGCATCATAAAGAAGATCAAAACTACCACATGAATTGGAATTTTCTTGTTCTAATTCATTTCAAAGGAAGTAACCTTTTCTTTATCGTCAAGTTTTTGCCTTAAATCAAGTAATTATAAAGTTTTAAAAGTTGCTAGAATCCGTTTGACTGAAAACGGGAAATCAAACATTACTAATTACACTCACTGCCGTGAGTTCACCATTTGATCTATCTTAAAGTTAGATGTGGAATCAGCCTTGATCAAAACTATTTCTCCTGGTCAACCCAAAACACATGTCCTACTACTCTTTTATTACAAAAATTTGCCAAGCAATCTAGAACTTACAAGTGTCCAGAAGAAATGACAAAGATCAATGCAGATGTCAATGATTGACAGTCAAACAAGTGGCGTGACTTCGAACGATCGCATCATAGAGCAGACACGAGAGACTGAGAAGAATAGAAGCTGCAAGGCCTATCAAAGGATAAATGCTAAAGTACTCTCGTGTGAGTCATACGAGGTAGGCAAAAACCTTTCTCGTGTCCCAACTACGATATATATTTAGGAGACAACAAGAAACCTAACTCATGTCACGACCACGAGATAGGTTTGGGTCTGTGATAAAAGGTCCATCTTGCGCCCAACCAGGAGATAGCTCAATGAGAGAAACCCGACAACAATATGCGCACAAGTCGGGCCATTTATTTACATGGAGGGTAAGGAATTAGATTTTTGTCTTTCTCCAATAAGAACCCAAAATGTACAACAGAAATCCCACATTAGCCATCCCTTTACAACAGAAAATTGCAGCAGGAGAACTTTTTCAAGCTTTACCTCAACAGGAAATGCATGCCTACATGGGATGCTTTCCCAAAGAAAAGTCATCATCGTCGAGAAAATCAGCACACCGAACCCTGGAGAGCATGTCAGCGAGGCATGATCTTCCAGAATGCCTCTACAACTCTAATAACTATCGGATATTCCCAAGTGACAGCTAGCCTCTATAGGAGCAAGGAAACTCAACAACCATGAAAGATTTGAATGATAGAAGTCCTATTCTCCAAATTCATACTAGCTAGGTCTCAAAATATAAATAGCCTGATTCCCCAACCTTAAGGGAAATCAACCCACCAATACCCAACAACTTCACTCAAGAATGACCTTAACGCTTTCTCGTAACCAGAAAAGGAGCAAGAGGAATCCTTAAGCAGCTTATAAGTGTCATGGTTTCGCACGAATGGGGGAATTTCCATTAAAAATAGTAGAAAAATTATTCACTCGGGCTATCACTCCACATCATCCATTAGGTGCACAATAGAAGGGCACCATGCAACCATGCAGGTAGGGATGTGCATTTGATTTGTTTCGTTAACCAAACCGAAAATAAAAATAAGTTTTAATTTTAAATTTTAAGAAATCAAACTAACTAAATAAAATTATAAACCGCAAATCAAACCAACCAAATAAATCCCGATCGCTTCGTGTTGGTTTAGTTAAAACCAAACAATGGGAATATAGCACAACCTCGCTGACTAGTGACCCTCATCGAGTTGCTGCTCGCGATAAAAAAACCCTGACCTCATTGAAGACTTCAATAATTCAGCCTTCGGGAAGGCGACATGTGACGCATTGATAAGTTTTATTTTGAAAACATAATTGTTAAATGTTAATAACTTAAATTAATAACCTGTTATACAATTGAGTTAATTAGTTTGATCAAATACATTAATAAATTATAAATAGATCAATTACATATTTAATTTAATTGATAAAATGTAAATAAAAAATAAATAAGTTTAAATTTTTTGGATTAATTGGACAGTTTGATTTTCATAAGTATAAAACCAAATCGAAAATCAAATAATTATATTTAATAACTTATCAAACCGTTAACCAAGTTGATAAATGTCAAACCGAACAAAACCGCCCAAAATTAATGAGTTAGATTTGGTTTTTTGATTTTAATCATTTAATGCACACTCCTACATGTAGGCCCCACATGCTGTACCACGCAACAGCGAAGAAATACCGTTTCATGTCATCTTCTCGTCGTTTCTCATCTTTGTTTCATCTTTTTGTAAAATTTTTGTTGTATAATATTTTTTGCTTAATTTGCATTTATATACAAAGTTTAAAAGACTGAATAGAAAGTAAAAAATGGTTCATACAAAAATATCCAAAAATGGTTCAAACAAAATCAAAAATATCCAAAAAAGGTTCAATGCTTCATACATATTTTTTTACTTTGTATGATATTTTTCTGTTTTGTATGATATTTTTCTGTTTTGTATGAGCTTATTTTACTTTGTATTCACATTTTTTATCTTCGTATATGAATACAAATCAAGCAAAAATTATTATGCAATAAAAAATATTGTGAAAAGAGGAAAAAAAGATGCAAAAGATAAGAAAACAAAGCAAAACAGCGTTTCCTCGCCGTTGCAAGCGTGGTACAGTGCACGGGGACGCATGGTTGTGCCGCGCCCTCCTACTGGGGGCTCCAAAGGGATGATGTGGAGCGATAGCGTGAGAGAATAATTTTTTAAAATCTTGATGTCCATTTTTTCCTTGACGATCCGGTCACTGAACCGCGCGCCCCACGATCTCCCAGATGTGAGATGAACCATTCACTTAAATTGACGGCTATTTCATCAACAAACTCCTAGGATCCACACACATCTGGAGGTTCTTTACCTAACAACTACCAGAGGCTGCAATTTGTACATTCTTGACGATTCTCCACCTCTCCTGCACCAATTTTTCTACTAGAAAACTACTCTATCACTCACCAGTTTTCCACGTTTTTGACGCTCAGAAACAGGCAATTAATCCGATGAGCATCCTCCAAACAAATAGACTCGCTCTCAATAAGCCTCACCATAATCACGATCTCGCATCTTTGCATTTCCCACCCCGCCTGCCTTCCAGAAGCCTCCCACATACTTAAAGAAAGAATGAAAAACCCTAACACGGAGCAGATAAACGAAGAACCTGGAAAGCAGAAGTTCCTGCTCCGAAGACGAAATCCGCAGGGAAGTCTTCTCTGGTGAACTCGGAGACGGCGAGTCCCGCAGCCGAGAAAAGGTGCTCCGCCGGCAGCAGAAGCGCCACCAGCATTGCTACCGCAGCCATCTTCGCTAGCTTCTTCATCATCTCCCCCTCCTCCAGCCCTCACTTCGGTTGCACGGCGTCCACGTTACTCGCGAAGTCGCGAGCTCGCCGTTAAATATCTCGTGGCGTTCCCTACCTACTACCCAAAAAAACATTTTTCTGAAAATGCGCAATTGCATAAATTTTCAAAAATTAAACTATTTTATACACAAATTTTTAATATTATAAATTAATAAAAACTTATATAAAAATTACAATTCGTATTATAAAATTTCATTGTATATATAACAAAAATTATAAATTTTATGATTTATTTTACCAATATATAATATTAAATACTTAAATATAAAATATATAAAATAATTATATTTTAATAATACATATAATTATCTCATTTAAGTATTATTCTTTTAATAAAAAATATAATATTTAAGACTTAAAAAGAAAAATTACATTTTAAAAAAAAAAATTACTAATTTAATTTATTACAACAACAACAACAACAACCAAGCCTTAATCCCACTAGGTGGGGTCGGCTACATGAATCCTTTGTTTCCATTGCGCTCTATCAGTTTCAGTTACCAAATTCTTATCGTAAGTTTTTTAGTAACTAAGATCACTCCTAGTTAGTTTCCTTGCCATGTTTCTTGTTGGTCCCTCTTCCTCTTTGTACATGCCGCAAAAATCCAGTACTCAATTTTTATCTAACTGAGCTTCCAATTGGCCTGCCGATTTAGATGTCCAAACCAATCGAAGCCGCTTTTCTAAGGTTTATCCCTCAATGGTGCAACACCAACTTTCTTTCGGATATACTCATTTTTCATTCTATCCTTTCGTGTATATCCACACATCCACCTTAACATCCTCATTTCTGCAACATTTATTTTATTTGTATGTTTCTTCTTTGCAGGCCAGCATTCAGCACCAGTATATCCATCGCTGTCTTACAACAAGTTTTATAATAAAATTTTACCTTAAATTTTGGATGGGATTTTTCTATGCCATAACACTCCAGAAGCATTTCTCCAATTTTTACCCAGCCTGCCTTGGATCCTGCTAATAACGTCATTATCTATTTTCGCCATCATTTTGTTATAATTTGGATCCAAGGTATCTAAAGCGCTCATTCTTCTTGACAATTTGATCACCAATTGTCCACATCTCTCCAATATAAACTATTTCTTTTTCTTGGACTAAATGTGCACTCCATATAATTTCAAAGTTTTTGATCTAACTGAGAATGCAAACCTTTAGATTCTAGAGCAATTCCTCCAAA
>KZ451961.1:782635-831045 GCA_002786265.1 Apostasia shenzhenica
AAGATGTCCGAGACCATGGATCAGTTCGAAAAGCAGTTCGTCAACATGGAGGTCCAGGCCGAGTTCATGGAAGCTGCGATGGCCGGATCAACCAGCCTTTCCACTCCTGAAACAGAGGTGAATAGCCTTATGCAGCAGGTAGCCGATGATTATGGCCTCGAGGTCTCCGTAGGCCTCCCCCAGGCTGCCGCGCATGCCATTCCCACTGCCAAGGAGGAGAAGGTTGAGGAAGCTGATCTTTCCAGGCGTCTTGCTGACCTTAAGGCCAAGGGCTAGAGAATGAACAGGGATGGACTCTGTATCGGTAATTTATTATTGCTATATTGCCTTGCTCTCTTTTTGTTAGGAGGAAAAAAAAAAGATGATTTGAAAAATTTTATAAAAATTTTATAAAAATTTTATAAAAATTTTTAAAAATATATATATGATGTGAAATAAAGTGAGTTATTTATATTAAAAATTGGGTTGAATGTGAAATAAAGTAATTATTTAATATTGAAATTTGTGTAGAATGACATATAAAATAATTTTTTAAGGGGGCGTTTGATTTATTGTTATTTTGATGTTATGTTATGTAATTTAGATGTCGTGATATCTGGATATCATCTTTTAACTAATAATTTTATATTCTTATATAAGATTGTTTATGGATATCATTAAACTAAATAATTATTTTCTCTAGATAACATTGAACCAAATGCTCCTAAGTTTTTTTTTAAATAAATTTAAAGTTATGGCCATGGCTAAAATAAGTCAATTTTTTTTGAATGTTACCAAACAGACCATGTTATTTTCCTTGATTTCATCTACTTTTCATTTTAGCTTCCTCTTCCCATCACGAAGTACTGTATGAATTCTTAACTCTCAGGAAAAAAAATTCATGGCATTGCTTTAAGGGACTGTTTGGATCGGAGGTAAGATAAGTTAACCTGAGGTGGTTTACTCGCATTAATAACTTACCCCAGCTGAGGTAAGTGATTTAATTCAGATTTGTGTTTGAATGATAATCTGAGATAAGTAGTGATAACCTAGGATAACTAAATATTTTGTTTACCAATTTAATAACTTAGCCTAAGATAACAAACAAAATAAGATGATAAAGAAAAAAAAACATAGTTATATACCTTCCAAGTTCATATTCTAATTAATAAATATAAAAATAACAAACTTCTAATGTATGATCTAATTAACAAGCAGTAATAGAAACTGCTAAATCCACCATGCTTAATTAAGTTCATGATCTAATTAATAAATTAAAAAAAGGGAAAATAAAGTTGCTAATGTTCTTCCAAATCAACATTCTCATGCAAATGATCATCATCATCATTGATTCATTGATTCTTATAATAAATAAATTATAATTAATAATGATACAATAAGTAGCAATATGCCTACATGACAAAGCTATAACACAAAATGACCTGGCTCATCCACAACTGTTCGATGATATTTGTTCGGATAATTTTTCCTCTTTGTTGTTTGCTGATGAATGTATGAGTTGTTAGATCTTTATCTTTCATCTCATCATCCAAACTCTCATTATACTCTATATTAATATTAAAATACGTGTTATGACCATAATACCTGTCAATATAATTATGCAAAACACAATA
Organism: Apostasia shenzhenica; assembly: GCA_002786265.1. Taxonomy (NCBI): domain Eukaryota; kingdom Viridiplantae; phylum Streptophyta; class Magnoliopsida; order Asparagales; family Orchidaceae; genus Apostasia; species Apostasia shenzhenica. The sequence goes on from KZ451961.1 coordinate 784,249, forward strand.
TGCAAGTACAATATCTACTTGTATACTGAATAAGAATAGTTTCATATCAGTTAATACTTTGAACAGTTTTTTTAATATACCAAATGTGCGCTCAACTATATTTTTGAGTTGAGTGTATTTATAATTGTACAATTCCTGTGGAGACTTATATCTTAGTTGTGTATGATTACAAAAATTATTTAAATGGTATCATACATGACGTATTAATGCCAAAAGCTTGTCATTATTATCATATCCAAAATCAACTAAATACATTCTTTCTGATTTGTTCACAAAAAGAGAACAAGTCACTACAGTATAAATAGCCAAACAAAAAATATTATTCAACTTAATTTATCTTGTGTTATTGAGAAACCACCATGCTTGAGTGATTATTTAAGAACACGCATATCAGCAGTCGATTCTCCCCACCCGGTTGCAACATATATAAATTATCGATCAAAAGAGGCAATAACTATAACGTTCTATGTTATGAATTCTTTTCTGTTTTTATATCGATTTAGCAAATGTATGCCCAATTGGATGACTCAGTATTTGGCAATTTCATATCACTCTCAATTATTTCTAATCATTCCACTTGTTGAATAGATTGCTTTAAACTATGAATTATAAATTGAGCTAAGCCAATGGTCAACAAAAAAATATGATTCGACAAGTCTAGTATCCAATGATGTGAACCACAAAACAGCAAAACCACAAAAACAGAAGAACCACAAAACTAGAAAAACCACAAGAGGCAGAGCCATAAAGATAACAGAATCACAGAAACAACGGAACCACAGAAATAACGAAACTACAAGAAAAACAAAGAAACCAAATCAATATGTTGAAACTTACCAACGATGAAAGACAACAAATAATCAAGCTACCAAGCACATAGCATAGCAAATATTTATATGAGTATGCATAACTAAATTTACCAAAAAAGCAAGAAGTCAGTGAAATCAAGCCAAATCTTGAGGTTTTATAAGCACTATTATTTGGTTATAATTTAGACATATTATTAATTTTTTATCATTATATTTTAAGATTATTCATAATTATTAATTTTTTTATTTTTTATAATATAATTTTAAAATATTAATATTAATATTTTTAAATTCTAAATTTTTAGAACAAAGAACGCCAAAAATAATTAAAATTAAATTTTAGGTTTTTATAATATTTTAAGAAAATAATGAGAATAGGAAAGTATAATGTTATTTAAAATGTGTAATCAGTATAAATTAGTTAAAAATTGATCAAAATTCATATTTTTATTACAAAATTCTAACGAAAAAAATAGGATTTTTGAAGAAGGATAAGATTTGTAGTACTTTTATAACCAAAATTAAAGATTTTCAAATATTAAGATCAATTTACACTACTTTCTCGACTTTTATGATCAAAATGCAATTTTTATTCTTAAAAATATCCTCATCAAAATTAACTTTTTCAAAGAAACACTTAATCATTTAATTTGAACAATAGAAAAATATGTTTCCTACAAAAATAGAGAATTGTTTTATTGCCTCGTAATTTTTCGATTGCAACTCAACTCAAAGTCGTGTCGAAATGCACAAAAAAACCCAAAATTTCAATGCATCTATTTCTATTTTGTTGACTTGCATTTGAACTTTATTAAATTTTAGTTTTTTTTCTCTTGTTAACAATTAACACGTTGCATGCATTGCTAAATCAAAAAATTTAAAGGAATATGTTTAATTTAAACAATAGAAGAATATGCTTCCTATAAAAATAGAAAACTGTTTTATTGCCCGTAATTTTCCGATTACAACTCGAGTCAATTTCGTGTTGAAATGCACAAGAAAACCAAAAAATTCAATGCATCTTTTTCTCTTTTGTTGACATGCATTTGAACTTTATTAAATTTTTTTCTCTTTTGCTAACAATTAAAAATTGCATCTATTAATTATTAAAAAATAACAATTAAAGGACGTTTGGTTCGTTATTATGAAAAATAATATTTAAAAATTAAGATTAACTCTAAATAAATTTCGATTCAAGAATCTAACTTATGATTCAAGTTACTTGTCCTTTTAGAATTTGTGAATTTTGAACTTGACTCAATTATAGAGCAATTTTCTAAGGGTCTTAAGCTTGTTTGATAGGTCAACTCATGACTAGGCTCGATTCATATTTTGATCTGATTATCTTATTTAATAAAATTATTATATTTTAAATATGAATGTCTAATCTAAAATATAAATATGCACAATTTATATTATTATTATTTAACTCGAAAAACTAATCTAAAATCTAGATTAGCACTATTTATATGTTTATTGGGTTAAATTTAGGTCAGCACAGACCTAATTTAGTAAAAATTTAATCTTAATTTTTAAATAATATATATATTTTATTAAGTCAAATATTTTAAAAAATGAATATAAATCCGAAATTCAATTATTATTTATATTAGTGGTGTAAAATTTTCACTAATTTTATAAAAATTTCAAGAAAAAAAATTATCATAAGTTATTTTTATTACAATATTATCTTGAGGATTATAAATATTATGATATTTTTAAATGTATTGCCACTTTTATTTGAATATATATGTAATTTTATTAATATTGATTTAAAATTATATATAAAATTAAGTTACTAAAATTATTTTTTTACTCATTTTAATTTTTATACTTGGAATTTATACATTAGATTAATTTCTAATAAATCAATTACTATAAAATTAACAGACAGCTTACACGTTTTTAAGGAATTTAACCACTAATTTGATCTGAAAGTGAGATGTGTCATTGGTCTTGAAATTGATAGAAGTCAATTCTGATTCAATTTAATTTTTAATTTAATCCAAATGTGTAATATCCCGTGATCTCAATTATAGAGATATTATCCGCTTTGATTTTAAAAAAATTGTGTGCTTTTAGTACTTCCCAGGAGGTCAATCATCCCAGTGCTGCTTCAGCCCAGCACGCTTAATTATAAAATTTTTCATTGTTAGCTTCACGATTTTGCCTCAAAAAATATCTTTACTATTTGAGATTATGTTATCTACTTATACAGCTCAGGATCTCCCTCCCTTTCCGATGTGGGATGATTTATTCCTGTGCCCCTCTCACCACTCATTATTTGTCGTAGAAGCTTGCCAAAAGCTGCACTTTGCCTCAGTGATTCCTTTTTCTTAGGATATCACCCGACGATCACTCCTCACTCTCTACAGCCATGGGCGTCACAGACCCACCACCTTCTGCCTAGTTCATCCCCGAACCACATCGTACTGCAGTAAGTCGGCTTTGATACCATATTATAACATCCCGTGATCTCAATGTAGAGATATTGTTCGCTTTAGCTTTAGGAAAACTGCGTGACTTGAGCACTTCCCAAGAGGTCACCCATCCCAGTGCTGCTCCAGCCCAAGCACACTTAACTGCGTAGTTTTCCTAAAGCTAAAGGGATAATACCTCTACAATTGAGATCACGGGATGTTACAAAATGTCTATCAAGTCAGCTCCAACCTAATTCAAAATCGATTGATTGATAGGCCTGAGTATTTCAGTCGTTTGACAGGCTTATGTATTTGTTGACAGAGAGAGATGGAGCCCTGAGAACTAGCAGCACGCAACATTTCTAGCCCAGAACGATGGCATAGAGGAGCCAAAAATCATTCAGAAAAATACACAAAGATGTAAGACGGTTTAGAGATAGTTTTCCTTATGTCTATCGAAGAGTCAGAAAAAAAGATTTCATTAGAGCTCAAAAAAGGGTTTAGTCAGAGAACCTATACAAAAAGAAAAAAGAGAAAAAAAATATAAGCTTATTGGCAGTGATGATTGTAAGCTTTGGAGCTCTGCCAAACATTTCTAGTTCCATACTATTGGCCCCATGCTGTCGACTCTAGGAAGGCTATTGATAGTGGCAATAGCATGTAGATTCTTGATCTGTGTGGCTGGTGGGAACTGGATAACTGACTACTGGTGACCGGGAGCTCGCAACTCCCAATTAACCGGTGATGCGAAGGGTTCTGCAGTGAAAATTGTATTGATGTGGTAATTTCCATCAGGCTGGGACAACAACATCTATGGATGATTGAATATCATGGCCGATATTACTGCAAAAAGCTATGGATGACCATATATCGTGACTGATGTTACAGAAAGCCAGACATCATCGCCAATGGTTGGAGATTTTGCAAAAGCAAAATATAGTCAAATATCATAGCCGATGAAGTAATTATCATGTACTACGATAAATGGAGAGTTTGAAAGCCTTTAAATGCTACATATACGACTGAGATTCAATACTGAATGTAAGTGTTAACAGTATGTTTGACAACACGGCCAATTTGGTCATGAAAATGACCAAAATAATTCATTCATTTTAAAGATTTAAAAAATAATATTAAATTAATTTTTATAATATTATACATAATTTTAAATATAATAATTTTATTTTTAATAGATTAAATGCAATTTAATATTATTTTTAAAATAAATTAACTTTCTTGTATCTTTTCTATGCATGCTTTTCCCTATAATATTGTATGCTTGATTTTAAAGAATGAGATTTTACAAATGATTGTAACACAAAGAAAAACATAATAAACATAATGTATTGATTTTAAACAAGAGAAAAAAAAGTATATATTTTTTTAAATTTAATAGAAAAAATTTATTTTAATATTAAAATGTATGTAAAATGTGAAATACTTTCAATTTTAATATTCGTATTTGTGTTGGATGTGAAATAAAGTTAATTTTTATAATTAAAATTTATGTTTGGTAAAAAAAATTGCATTGAACCAAACGAGATCTAAAAGTGATTGATGTTCATTTCGAGATCAGATTGAAATGCATCGTTTAATTTAGCCTCAACTTCAAAATCACACTTTAAATCCCATTTCTAAAATCCTTCAAACCAATTTAATCTACCTTCAATTTTAAGAATGTTTAATTATAGAACGTTTTTATTTAAATAAGTTGCACTTTTTTTTTGATAGAAAGATAAGTTGCACTTTTGGTACGTGATTAAAAATAGCAATAAAAAATTAGTTAAATCGATTGATGATGTGCTTTCGTTTGACCAAAGAGAACTTATTAAATTTTTTGAAAACTAATAGCGAAACATCAAAATCAAAAAGTCGAAATATTGACCTTTGCAATCCTTTCTAGAGAAATTATTATGTTTGAATAACTTATTAAGCAAAAATTTTCTAACAATAAAGTGGATCAAAAAAAGTCTTGAAATGTGTTATAATTAATTGACATATCTATTTTATATAGAGTTTTTTTTGTTGTATATAAACATTTTTTTTACTTTATTTTTGTTTTGTACATGCAAATTTTTTTATTTCGTGTTGATAACTTGATACTTTGGTATAGCAGTATACGTATTTTAATTATTTTGTGGAAACTATACAAGTAATAAAATGTTTAAATGAAGCAAAAGATAAATATATGAAACAAAAATATATCGGTAATATAAAAAAAAATTATACGAAACAACAAAGAAAGAAGGTATAGTAGAATTAATTGTATTTCTTATATCATCTTTCACTGGTTATCTCAAGTAGTGAGTCACGATATAATAATTTCTCTCTGTTGGCTCGACTGCCATCAACATTTGTTGAATACAGGTGGGTAGGTTTGGGAACCTGACCTGACCTGTGAAACACAAAATGGAAAGATGACGAATGGCACTTTCTAAATTCACCTGATTCAAGAATCGAGTCGGGAGTTGGTTCGAATTAATATTTAGTTTTAATCGAGTTTATTGAGCCGAGTCGTGAGTTATTAGTTTGAACAGATAGAACTTGGCTTAATTTATATTTTATAAATATAAATAATATATTCATTAATTTAATATAAGATTTGATTATTTAATATAAGATCGGATCATATGACCCGGCCCGCGAGTTAAAGATGAAACTACGTACCGAGTACCGACTGCCGGTGGCGGAATGAGGCGAGCGCCGAAAACTACTGTTTTTTTCTGAACTCGTCTCCATGGCCCGTGGTTTTCTCGCTCTCCAGCTCGCCCCGCCCATTTACATCCTCTATATCTCCCTAATCCCACCCTTCCCTTTTCTCTGCATCTACTCCGATCGAGATCTGGGGACTTGCGGCGAGCAGCGGCTGTGGGGATTTCTGGTAGGGATTTGTCGGATCAAGGCAGGAACTAGAGAGGAGCGGGATGGGGGAGAAGAGGGAGGACGAAGAGGGGAGGAAGAGGGACGGACTGAAGGTTGTGAGGAGGCGGGGAGAAGGTGGAGAGGGATTTGGGCGCCGGCCGAGGCGGCGGCGTGTGCTGGCGGAGGAGTCGTCATCGGCGATCCAGCGCCTCTTTGAGGTCTGTCGGGCTGTGTTCAGGGGCCCCGGGACCGTGCCTACGCCCGAGAACGTGGACGAGCTCCAGCTCATCCTTGGTAATGTTGTTTACTGAACTTTGCTTGATTGAGATTCGAAGATGGTTGGTGATTAGTATTGTTATTGGCATTTTGGATACGTTTTTGTAATTTAAAGGTGTAATGTTCTATGCAATTTTGGATATGTTGGGTTTGTATACAAGCGAAATCTTCATGCGAAAGATCTGTTGATCTGTCGTGATTCATTTTGATGATAGGTTAATCTTCTTTGCTACAAATATAGTCAGTTTGCAATGTTGACCTATGCTTCCTATTTATGCTATTTTTAGTAGATTTCTCTTACTGTCAAACCTGTGACTTAAGTGAGATTTGTTATTTTGAAATCCATCTTAGAAAAAATTGGCATGACATAAATAGCACTGATTGAGCAATCAATCCAACATGAGTATTTGGTTGATAAACATCTTGGACATATCGAACGTGCATGATACAATCATACAACAACTGCAATAAGAAAGCCTTTATCCCAAACTAGTTGGAATCAGCTAAACGGATTTATCTTCTCCATTGAGTTCATGTTAGTTTTGAGTGGGGAATGCCTCAATAGTTATTAATGCGTGAGAAATCCATTATAGAGAATGAAAAATTTTACGTTGGTTTTCAACTTACTGCAACCCTCCTTACTCCTCCAAACTTAGGATTGGCTATGTAAAACATTACTTTGGGGTAGTCTAGTTAAAATGTAATTTTTTTTCAAACTTCAAAAAAAAGATGGAGTTTTGCATTGATTATTTCATTGCTAAATGCTTGATGATGCCCAAGCATTGAAATTAGGTATGATATAATCACCATAAAACTATCAATCAGCTAATGATCTAGGCAGCTACATCGACCAGTAATTTTGCACCATTTTTAAATAATTCCTCACACGGACTAACTGCAACTAGCAATTTGCTTGTTTGACAACCTGATAGTTTTCTACATGTTTTTTTGGTTTTTTTCCGGTCCTTATATGCTGCATTACTTTCTTAGAAATCTTGCTTCTAATTTCAGTACTCAAGTTGTTTTTAAACTTGAAATTTATAGCTTGCTTTTACCTTACAACAGATGAGTTGAAACTAGAGGATTTTGGTTTAAGCACAGATCTGCTCTTTTTCAAGGACGGAAGAGCTTTAAAGGGAAATCCTACAATAATTTACACAAATGTATACAACTGCAATAATTTTTCGGTACGTTTTCTTAAATTTTCCTATAATGTTTGAATCCTCTGATCTTTTATCTTGTTTAAAAAAAGTTCTCAGAAGCATTTTAGGATTTGTTGTGTTGGTATATAAGATTTGTTGATTGTGCAGTATAAAGGATAGTTAATGTCATTTAAATTGGTTGATGTTGAAATCCGTCAACTCTTCATGGTGGGTCAAAATTTCTTGTTGGAGTTGCCATGCAATTAGTTAATCTCAGGCAAGCAAACCGACCAAGTAAAATAAAAGAAAATAACATGGACAGCTCGATCTCACATGGTAAACTCATTAAGTGGGGAAAATTCATAGAAGCATAGAAAATGAGCTTTTACTATGGTGATTTATTCCTCACAAGGGACTCTCTCTCTCTCTTTCTCTTTATAGAGATTCCCTTAGGTGGCTCTTTTGAGATGTCAGCCACTACATTATCGATAATTCGGTATTTAGTGAGCCTTGATGTATAAATGATGACGGTTAGCATTGACTCCATTCATGAACACGTTCCCTGAGTCAAGGGCCCTCATGGTTATGGTCACTTGAAGGAGGTTAGAGTCGTTATTGTTAACTTCATGGACTTTCTTGTGCTGTTTTAGTCCGAGATCTTTGCGGTCATGCTAGAGGAACTTGATGCTTCTTTGAGAAAGGAATTATGAGGAAGGTTTTTCTCTTTTGTTGTATATATCATTACAAGGAGATTGTCAAGTCGAAAAGGCCTTAATAGCCTTTCGAGGACTGGGTTTTACTGGAGTGTGGGTCATCTGAAGAGTCTGTCCATGTGCAAGAGCATGCATCCATTTTTGGGTTAACAAAATTGTTTTTTCTTTCCAATGTAAAAAAATCTTGCTAAATATGATTTTTTTTCCCGACTTCTGCCTTTTTTATTTCTCCGACTTCTTTCTGCTCTTATTGAATGCACCGTGAGGTGTAGATTATCCCTTGCCATTCCAGTAAGGCTTCCATATTAAACCTGCCTTTATGTTTCTTGGTGCAAGTTGAAGTTTATAATGTCTTACTTTATTACTCTATTAAGGCTTTAAAATTTACCATTGAAATGAGATATTACCTTGTATTTTGGAAAGAAATAATTTCATAGCTGAACATTTTCTTAAGTATTGTGTTAACTTATAGAAAATTGAGACTTGACTTTTTCTCACAAGTAATTGCGGTGTTATGGAACAAATGAATAAACAAGTCACACTGATCGGGTAATCTGGATGCAAGATTAAGCTTAACCCAGCTTTTTAGTAAATATGTTAAAATTTGAGCTTACTTAAACCCCAAACAGCCGCAAAGGGAAAAACGTTTGCCAGAATAAAAGTTTTAAACATTGGGCTTAAGCATCACTGGTCAAGTTTAACCCCGTGGCCAATTGGATTATGATCAATGTGATTATAGTGAATGTTTATGGATGCAGTCTCTTTTTAGGGGAGTATTCTGGTCAATGGTGTTGTTGGAACCGTGATAAACCATACAAAATCCTTCTTTAAATCCTTGCGATCTAGCATTTAGCAGCAACTATGTATCTCATCAGTTTTCTTATAAAGGGAAAGTTTTTTCTTTTCATTTATTATGGTTGAAGATCTTAGTGCTTTCTCAGTTTGCAGTTGATGCTTTCGCTATACCTTGATTATACAAAGCTTGAACTAAATCTTGTTTCTGTTCTTTTAGATGTGTATATTCTTTCTCCCACCTGCTGCTATTATTCCACTGCATAACCACCCGGGGATGACAGTTTTCAGCAAGTTACTTCTCGGGTCAATGCATGTAAAATCATATGATTGGATTGAAACTTCAGATTCAAATAAACGGCCACCATCAGCTAAATGCAAGTACTTTCTTGTCAAATGAATGATTTGACCTTTTGTTTAAAATCCATGTAAAAATTCACGTATAGTTGTTTTCATATGACAAGAAATGCTAATTTTTCAGTTAAACTTGCAAAACTAGTGGTGGACTCTGATTTTACTGCATCTTGCAAGACTTCCATTCTGTATCCAACAACTGGGGGAAACATCCACACTTTTCGAGCCATTACCTCTTGTGTGTTACTTGATATCTTGGGCCCCCCATATTCGAAAAAAGATGACAGGGATTGTGCATATTACAAGGATCATCCCTACTTTCATGTTGCAGGTATAGTTTACTTCCCCTGTATTTTGTCATGGTTATATTGGTAAGTTGCTGCTAGAATTAACAAACCATATTGCTTTATGTTCAAGCACGTTTCATGTGATCTTAGTTCGCACAATCATGTGGAGAAAATAAAACAAACTTGTATTGAACTGCTCATATTGTGCAATGATTTGTACTGAACTGCTCCTTGTAATAATTTCACTTTTTTTCAGTTAATCTTTTTATGCATGTTAGGAATACACTTGAGCAATTGTCTCACAATGATAATAATAAATTTTGGTATTGATGTACAAGTGATGGCCCTTAATCACTAGCTTAAGCTTTTGGGTTATTGGGTATCCATTCACTAATGTATTGGGACCAACTTAGGTTCCCTGTTATTTCTCCCCTAACAAGTGGTTTCAAAGTCGATGGTTTAGCTGAGATGAAGTCATTCATGCGACTTCTGGTTGAGAAATCCAAGAGCATGAACTCCCACTATATCTCCAGGGGTTAAGTGGGCTCTTGATGTGCATGTACTTGATGGGTTAAAACAGTCCATTAATGGGTAAATACTAATGTGGATGGATTTTCATATGAGGCAGAGATTGTTAGGAATGCACATAATCAATTGTCCCACATTGGTAGTCCAACAAGTTGAAATATTGATATGCAAGTGATAATCTTTACCAATTAGCTTAAGCTTTTGGATTAATGGGTGTTTACTTGTGTATATGACCTAACTTGAGCACCAAGGCATTTCTCCCCTAACAATGTATTCCATGCGCACTGAATGTTTAATGAACTAAAGCTTTTTTGCGTTAGGGTGAATTACTCTGCTTGTCTGTTTTGTTGATTCTAGTGTGTTTTTTCCTGGCCGGATATGATTTCTTTTACCATATGTGCTAGCATTCCTGCGTTTGTGAATTAGCCTAATTGCAAGATGATACGCAAAATCACCATTCTAATATCTTTATTTTCCTTGTTATACTGTTCATATGATAATAATCATCAGCATATAATTCAGGACATCTTTCATGATGGAAAATTACAATTAGCTATTTCCATTTTTTATTTTCTTATCGCTGTTTGCATCTGTTTGGCATGCTTTATCATATTTTTAAGTCTCTTATATAGGATGATGGGCCAACTAACTAATTACATGTAACATCTTTGTTTGTGTGTGTAATTTATGCTTTCCTGAAAGTGCTAGATTTTCCTGCTTATGCTTTTTTCATTGTATTTTTGTCACTTTTTAAATAAGAAATACTCAGTGTGACTGTAAATGCGAGTGGAATTTGCCTAACTATAGAAATTCGCTCTCTCTACTCTCGTTTCCTGAGTCACATCGATGTGTGCTATGTATATGTTAACATATATGGCGTACCTTGTCAAAAAAATCCATCAACAAAAGTATGAGTTCCACGGTTTGTGTATGGAGGCTTGCTATACACAACTTTACCTGTGGATAGTCAAGATGTCACTTTGATTCATTTCTGTAACTTCTAGTCTTCTACATCTCTCATTTTTTTCGCCTTACATCCCTCATTTTTTTGCCTCATGGCGTATTTTTTGCTATATAGGGGTCTTGGGGCATTTTGTGAAGCATATTTTCGTCCTTATATAGCAAAAAAATGTTACTAAGGGATGCAATGCTATAGACCCAAGTGATTTGGAATTTTTTATGCCATGTAAGTGTTGATATATGCTATTTAGCATTTTTCAGCGCTTAAGGGTGAGAGTTTGACCCAAGGATCAATAATTGCTTGATATTCAGGTTGATATTTAGCTCGAATTAAGCTTGAGTCAAGCTTGTTGAACTCACCCACAAGCCATATTTACAACTTCTAATTTTATCAAGCCAATGGGTATGTTTGACTCATGTTTAAAATGCTAATTAATATTTTAAAAACAATTTTTAATTTGTTGGAGGATTCGAGTTGACTTGTTTAAGGTACGAGCCTGCTCAAACTTAAGTGCTAGTCGAGTCTAGGTAGCTTGGACTCGAAAAGTTTGAGCCACGCAAATCGATCTGTATATTAATGAGCCGAGCTTGAATGATTCATACTTAGATCGTTCTAACCCTTAATTTTACCCTTATGTGGCCAAAAGAATGCCCATATGTAGCATTATGGCGAGCTAACCTTATTTTTCGTGTCATTTCTCTTTCTTGTTGTTGCTGGTCCAACATTTGCATGCGTCCTACGATAATTCACTTTTAAACATCTTACATGTTTGTTTGCTTGAACTCGATAATTTTTCAATAGAATCATCAATACATATATTCCTAGGTCAACTCTACTATCAGAATTGGAAGAGCTTTGATCAGCTTTACTTGAAAATAATTTTTCGCGGTAACCACTTTTTCGTATATCAAGAAGTGTTTTGTGTATGCTTTTTGCAGATGATATTCTTTTTGTTGATAAGACTAACGATGATGTTAAGACAAAACTTGAGTTATAGAAAAATACTTTAGAGTCTAAAGTTTTCCTCTTAGTAGATGAAAAACTGAATATATAGACTGTACATTTAGTCAAAAAAGATGCACTTGTAGTGATGTAACAATTGGTAATTAAACTATCAAAAGGAGTGAGCGCTTTAGATATATTAGATCAATCATATAAAATGATGATGACATTGATTGTGATATCATTAGTAGAATCCAAGCAGGATGGATAAAGTGGAGAAATGTTTCTAGTATGACCGTGTGATGAAAAAAGTTTACTCAAAATTAAAAGTAAATATTATAAAACAGTAATAAAACAAGTGATGATACATGTTGCTGAATACTGTTCTATAAAGAGAAAATATACAAATAAAATAAGTGTTGCATAAATGAGAATGCTAAAGTGGATAATTGGGAAAACACGAAAAAATAGAATGAGAAATGAGTATATTTGCGAGAAAGTTGGAAGAATATTAATTAAAGATAAACTAAAAAAGAATCGGCTTAGATGATTTGGAGATATAAATCATAGGCTGATTGAAACTCTAATAAGAAAAATTAGTTATTTGATTTTGCCCATATAAAAAAAGAAGAGTGAAAGGCTTAAAAAAATATAACGAGATTTGTTAGCCGATAGAGTGCAATGGAAACAAAGAATTCATGTTACTGATCTCACCTTGTAAGTATAAAAGCTTGGTGGTTGTTATTATTGTAATCACTTTTGCATATAAATTGGTGTATCGTTATTTGATGATTTGTGTGCTCATCCGTCAATCGAAAACTTTTCCAGACGGCAATTCTGAGAGCGGAGGGGGTGATGGCTGCATCGGCTGGCTGGAAGAGATTGATTTCCCTGAATACTTGAAGATGGAAGGAATAGAGTACCTCGGTCCCCAGATTGTTGAAGATTGACTGCAGATACTTATCAATCTTCACTCTATAATCAATTCCTTTGCTGCTAGGTTTGCTCTTTTAACTCTGTACATTGTAGATTTTCTGTTCTCTGTGGGATCATAAACCTGAATCTCTCTCTCTTCTTTCTTCTTGTCCAAGTTTCTGTTGGTTAACCTGCTTCTATAGGGGGAATTTTTGAACTCGAGAGCTTACTTTTTGATGTTTATTATCATGGCCTGCCCTTTATTGGGTTTTCTCGCCATGACTGGGTTTAACTCTCTTTTTCCTTATAATTTTGTGATCCCCGGACCCCAGTAAGTTGGGTTTGAGTTTAACCCGACTCACTCGAAATTGGCTCGAAGCCGCTCCTAACTAAAACAGAAAACACAATTAATTGGATCTGTTTGAATGTTCTTTTTGACGAAAAATATTTATTTTGAAAAAAGACCACATTTTAAGCAGAATTAAGTTAACTTCTAAAGACTCAAACAAATACATATATACTTATGCATATTAAAATATGTATAACATCTATGCTTACAAGATATCAGCATATTATTTATTTTTATCATAATTTTATAATTTTAAAAGATAACTCAATATTTAAAATAAAAATCTCACATATATAACTTAAATTTAATTTTCATTTTTTAATATTATTAGAATAATTTATTTTTATGCTCTTTCATTGGGCTTAAAAGCCTAACACAAGTAAGTCTGTCCTTGGTCGTTTAATTACAGATCGTCAGAAGCCTGCTAGCTTACATCTTATTTATTCGTACATATGTAGTTTTCAAATATAATTAATATTTTTTTTATATATTTCAAGTGTATTTATTTATAAATGTTAATTTTAACAAATAAATAGTGGTATTTTTTTTAAGTAGACTTTAGTATAACATGAATAAATTATTATGATATGACATATGAGAAATATAATACTTTTTAATTATTATTTTGGTACTTGTAAAATATTAAATAAAAGTAATTTTTTATTTCCAGATAAATATGTATGTAAAATATATTTAAATTATAATATTAAAATATGTGATTTTTTTTAAACACGTAAGGAAAATAGTGCCAAATCATAGAGTATTATACAGTCTAGCATTTACAATTTATATGCATAAAGCATCATTAATTTGTTTTTTTATATTTCCATACAAATTATTTAATATTAAAATTATTTATATATCTCCAAAATTTTAACTCTAATTCTTATCCATCAATTTTGATTTGGACCGATGTTCTCTTAGGTCAGTAGAGAAAAAGAATTCTTTACTATTAAAATTATTTAAGAGGGCGTTTGGTTCAGTGTTATCTCAATATTATGTTATATTATTTTTAGAAAATAATTTTTTGGTTTAATAATATTTTTAAATAATATTATAATTAATTATAAAAATATCATTACACGCTGATATCTAGATGTCACCCAAAATCGGGCATCTCAAGAGAACACCATCAATTTATCATTATAATGTCAATAACTTTCAACTAGACAATATTGATATTTTCTAATATCATAACATTGAACCAAACAAATGTCCATTGATGAATAACAATGATATTTAGATAACATAACATCTAAATAATATTGATATTGAGATAACACTGAACCAAATGCTCCAAAGTGCTTTTTTTTTAAATTAAAGTGAGAAAAATTGTAGTTTCTAATTGAAGTAAAGAAATCTTTAATTTATATTATTGTTTTGTAAATATATAAATTTGAAGTAGTATGTATGTAAAAATTCTATTAGTATGAATATTTTTAAGTTTAGATGATAAGTTTATTTATTTATTTTTTATCTAATATAAAATAAAATTAATTACTTATATTAAATATTATGTAGGATAAAAATATAATTAATTAGTGCATTAAGATTTATGTAAAATGTGAAATAAAATGATCTTTTAATATTAAAGTCTTATAACGTGAAATATAAAATAATATATATTTTTTTAATAAAAAATTAAATTGGCCACTTCTAAATTCGCTAAAATGACTTCTATTTTTTTTTTATAAAAAGTAATAATTAAAAATAACTTAGCATAATTTTTTTTAATATATGAATATAATAAAAATATTATAATATTCTGTGATTCCACTGTAGAGGTATTATTTGCTTTGGCTTTGAAAAAGTTGCATGACTTGAGCATTTTCTAAGAGATCACCCAATTATCTTAAAATCAGAGCGAACATTACCTCTATAATGGGATCACAGGATGCTTCAAATATATATTAAAAATTATACAGTATATAAAATAAAGTTAATTAATATATTACATAATTATTAATATATGAATAAAATGTTTTTTTTTTATTTTAAAGATGTGATTCATAAAATATGAATTAAAAATTGTACAACAACTAGTTTTCTATAATTTAAATTTCAAATTTTCCTCTCATCTATTTCTTTCCATTTCTTTTTTTTTTGAAATTATTAATTACTATAGCTATATATATCTAGAATAAAAGAATGTTACACTTTCAGAATTCTACATTATTATGTTTACCAAAAAAAAAAGCAAAAACCTAAATTAATGGAATTAAAGAGAAATATGTGAGATGTTTTTTTTATTCGAGAAATATATGGATGTAATATGTGAAAATGTATTAACTCAGTTGTAATGTTCCATATAAAGTTTTCAAACTATTTCCACTTTTTTCTTCTCCATAAATCCCTAACGGCCGACCCTCCGACACTCCACGAGCTCTCTCCTGCGAGCGAGACGAGGAGGGAGGGAAAGTCTCTCTCTCTCTCTCCTTCTCTCCTTGTAAAGGATGGGATCGGTGACGGACGTCTCATCGTCATCCTCCAGCTCCCATTCACACTGGCCGCTGCTTCCGGTGATGGCTCTCCGGCAGAAGATAGTGGAGAAGGTCCGGGAAAATCGAGTAACCCTAATCGTAGGAGAAACCGGATGTGGTATGCTGCTCTCTTCCCGCATGCTCTTGATTAGCTACAGTTCGTACCCAGTTCTGCACATTACGCGATTTTCGTGGTTATCTTGTTCTGGCTTGTTCCCAGCTTTGGACGCGTGTTTCGTGGTTCTTGTGAAGCTGTGTGTGGTGGTTTGAATTTGGGAAACGTCTCTAGGGCTAAATTACACTTTTAATGGCAATATTAGATTGTGCTTGTCTTTGCATGTTAAATATGGCGGGACGTCACTATACCTCTTTCTTGAAGTTTTACCTTGTACTTCTTGTAATGTTGTTGTAATTATCTTTTGGCAGGCAAAAGCTCTCAGGTTCCTCTCTTCCTACTTGAAGAAAACATGCAACCTATCCTGTGCACGCAGCCAAGAAGGTTTGCGGTTGTTGCAATAGCCCGGATGGTTGCTGAAGCCAGAAAGTGTGATGTGGGAGAGGAGGTTGGATATCATATAGGTCACTCGAAAGTCTCAGATATGACATCCACCAGGTATTTTGAAATGTTCAGTGCTGCTTATCTGTATGGTTGCCAGAGGTTATTATGGCTAATCTTCTTGAAGGGTATTGTGGTTAACTTTCATATAGATGCTTAACTGACCTTCCTGGAATCGAACTGGTTCCAACCAAACCAATAAGGGTGATGGAGCCCGTCGGTTCTCTCCCCCAAAACTGGCAGTTTTGGTTGAACCGGGCGGGTAAAGAACTAATTATGGTACAAGTTCTGAAACCGCTGAGGAACTGCTTTTTTTTTTTTGGGAGTGAAGCCCATTTCAACAGCCAATCAATAATCTTCATAATAGGAGATTATTGTAACAGTCTCTCCCTTTCATCTTTATGCCTGTTTATTGATGTACGAACTCAAAGCTAATCTGTAAATCAGGTGGATGGGTTTGAAGACAACAATTATGTCATAGAATAATAGGTTTTGAGACAAATATTAAAAATTTATCAGGAAAATCAAAAAGTTTTATTTAATTATTGTACGAAATATGAAATTATATAAAATCCATTTTAATTCTAAATTTTGCACTTGTTTAGTTATTTATGAAATTATTTTTTAGTTATATCACAATTGCACATGTTTAAAATTTATATGTAAAAAAATATTGGTGTAACTTGAGCAAGTTCGGAACTAGTTCTGGTAAGAAACTGGACTGCATTGTTTCCAACTAGTGCTTGAGTTTGATCCTGTTAGATCTATTCAGAACTGTTCTAGTTTGTTAATGACCCTTAAAATTTTAACAAACTGATAAGACCAATACCATTAGTGTCCTTGTTTACATGGAATCATTTTTTTAGTAATGTTTGTTCTTGTACACCACAACTAGGGTGTTTGGGTTTGAGCTCACTATTAGGTTTGAATTGACACAGTCTTTTTGATATGCTGGATTTGATTTAACTTATATGTTTGTTGATAAGAGAGAAAATTTGGAGTTGTTTGTATTGGGAGGTAAGTTAACCCTCAATATTGGATTAGCTTACCCCGAAGGTTAACCCAATTTAAAGTTTGTATGCAGTGGATGATGGTATGCTCATTTTATTTTCATATTAGAACATGTTGGTTCATCCCTTGATTTCAAGGCTAATTTTTGTTTTGATGTTTGACATTTAGTTTAAGTTAGTACTTGGCTTTGTAGGATTGAGAGGTAGAAAGCCAGGTGTGACTCGACGAAATCTTGGTGTGTTGATGGAATGAGCAAAGAAAAATGAAAATGATGAGTTGAAGTGGAACAAGTCAGATGCAAGTTGAGTGGATCTTGGAGTGACACATATTTTGGTTTTGTTTTAGGTAGTTTTGATCTAATTGAGTGAATAAAAGGATGAATGAACTCTCTAGCACTAGGGACACTTTTGAAAGTTAAGTGAGTTCGAGTCGGTTACAAGTGGATTATATTGACCAGAGAGTGTATAGTTTTTGATATGTTGGTCGACCAAGTGGTCGGCTGGGTCCAAAGAGTGGTGAAATTTCTAGTTGACCAAGGGCTGTGATCGATTGTAAAGTTGGTTGACCAGTGCTAGAGAGGTGAGAATTTTTATCGATGAAGGCTTTGATCGACTGTGAAGTTGGTCTACTAGGGCCAAAGGGGTGAAAATTTTGGTTGCCCAAAGATTTGGGATGCTTTGCATTGTTGGTCCAATTGGTTTTTTGACCACTTCAGCAAGTTGTTGAACTTTAGTTTTGGAAGAATATTTTATTTGGTCGACCAATTGTATTAAATTGGCAGCCATTTGCAGACACTTTTGCTCCAATTGGGAACCGTGTTTTCTATTTCTTAGTTGTTTCTGGTCCCCTGTAAATGGGTTTCATGCCTTACAGCTAGGAGAACTTTTGCTAACATTCAAATTGATTTAAAAGTGAGAAAAGGCGTTTCTTTGTGTATTCAAGTGCTAGAGCTCAAGGTGTTCAAGGGAGATCTTCACCATCACAGGCGCATGAGTTTGATCCAGGAAGATAAGTGATATTACTCAATTTTTGATTGTTTTCTTTCTTTACTTTGAT
The DNA here is from genome assembly GCA_002786265.1 of Apostasia shenzhenica. NCBI lineage: Eukaryota > Viridiplantae > Streptophyta > Magnoliopsida > Asparagales > Orchidaceae > Apostasia > Apostasia shenzhenica. The sequence goes on from KZ451961.1 coordinate 802,702, forward strand.
TTTTTAGTATTAATCTTCTTCAAAAACAAAGAGGGACTTGTGCTAAAGTTTAGGCGAGTGAACTTAGAAAGTGAGTTCATCTGTGTTTCTAGGTGATTGAAACTTAGAAGGAGCAATGTGTGAAGTGTAGTGTTGCAAAGCCACATTATATCATGTCTTCCCTTTTTTTATCTTATTATGTTCGCTAATTTTTTTTAAAGTTGTGTTTATAGTACTATAGATTTCAAAGTCATTTATTTACACCCCTCTGGATAACCATATCGATCCTATTGAGTATGTCAAGGTTGTGAATTTGTGGAGAGAACCCTATCTATTGAGCAGATTCTAAGCTACATGAGCCAAACTTGAAGTTTTCAAGGGAGGTTAGCTCAAAATCAGTTTGTAATCAAGGTCGAAAGATTTTGAGGCAGCTTGGCTTGGCTAGGATCGAACCTTTGTGCTAGCTTGATTTCATATTTGAGCTGGCCCACTTCGATATCGAGCTAGATTTGAGTTGATATTGGGTTGGAATCGGGTACTTTAAATGCTACAAAATTCAATTTGAAGTATTTATTTGAATGCCATACCTCTAATTTGGAAGGTAAAGGTTAACCACTAGACCAATCTTTGACCTATTATTAATTTAAGATATGAATATTAATATAAAGATATAATATACTAAATATTTATAATGCAATACATATTTAATATTTGGCATTTTGTTAAATATTTTGAACTAAACTCTTGGTTCATGATTTGATTGAACCTGAAAAGGATCAGTCTCTTATCCATCTGGTGGAGGGATATGTTCTTTCTTCATGATGATCTGCGATAGTCTGGAGCATTGTGATCTAAATATTCTGAAATGATGCGGATATAACACAATGATCAAGAACGTGCTTTTCATGTGGCTTTCTAGTGATTATGTTTTACTGAGACCTCAGAGAATATTAATTGCTTTAAAATATTTATATTGGCTTATATTTTACTCTTCTCCTACAAGTAAGAACTTTTTGTTTGTCTTGGGGTGGATATAGTATCATATTATCTATTCTATGATATTTCAGAGTCTATGCTTTTAGAATCTTTGCATCATTTTGTTTGAATTACATTAGTCCACAGGTCCAAAATTGTTTTCAAGACAGCTGGTGTTTTGCTTGAACAAATGCGAGATAAGGGGTCAGCTGCCCTGAAATATAAGGTTATTATTCTCGATGAAGTGCATGAACGGTCTGTGGAGTCTGATCTCGTTCTTGCTTGTGTGAAGCAGTTTATGATGAAAACAAAGGATTTTAGGTATGTTTGGTAAAAAGCTCCTTTTTTGAATAATCTTGGTCATGTTCTTTCATTTTCCTTTTGGTCTTATTCAAATATCAGATTTCCCCCTTCTCTCATTTGCTTTCTCACTTAATTTTTTAACCTGAGATTCTGTATGTAGGATGGTTGACTTTTGGGAAACACAGTGGTATATTTTATTTAACCTTTTTTTTTCAGGGTGGTGTTAATGTCTGCTACGGCTGATATTGCACGATATAGGGATTACTTTAAAGATCTAGGTAGGGGTGAAAGGGTTGAAGTGATTGCCATTCCAAGTGGTACACAACATGGCATCTTTCAGAGGAAAGTTCTCTATCTTGATCAGGTGCTGTAAATGTTGTTTAGTATGTCATGCTCATGAACCATAGGTTTGCTTGGTAAGAGGCTGAAAGATAGGCTTCAATATTTATTTCAAATCCAACATAAATTTCATTGTAAAATTAATTTTATTTTATTTGCAAGTTCAATGTGGTTATAGTGTTAAAATAACTTAAGTTCTTAATCCTTTACATTGCATTCGCAGTGCTTTTGAAATACAAATTCTTGATTAAGTTTATGCCTAGGCACTTGTTTGCACCTCATGCCTTGAACGAATTTCATCACCTTGAACGAATTTCAGTGGAACTTCCTTAGCACCTCTTCTAATGTAAGACTTCCTGTTAAAGGACTTGTTTCTATAAGAGAGATCATGTTTTTGAAATACTGGTGTTGGTTTACTTATAAGCTTTCATGTCCAGCACTTTGTTGCATCAATTTTAGCCTTAATTTTTGAGTGTAATCTAAATTGTGGGAATGGTATGATCTATAGGCAATTATGACATTTTAAATATAATAATATTTTAGTTATGCTTGTTGTCTGAATAATGTACATGGTCATTTAGCTAACTTGTTTGCTTTGTTAATTTCCTAGCTTGGTTTTGTTTCATAGTTTTGGCTCAATACTACTGCTATGTTTTCTGTTTCTCTTATTTGAATGTCTTCTTCTTCCTGAACCATTAAATGAATTGTTTTAACTTGCCAAAGTTTAACTTTTAAATCTAATCCTTTGAATTTGATGGTTTTGACCTATGCTATATTTAAAATTGCAGAGATTGACATATGTAGCTTAATGTCATTGCATTCTTTTTTGTGATATGCATGTGTTAGAGAGTCATCACATTCTTATTAATATTGTGATATACTGAATACTGCGATCAGGTCACCAAGCTTCTTGGCATGAACTTAGAAGGTTTGTCAGATCGATACTGTTCTGGGTCAAGCCCAGATTTTGCTGATGCTGATCTTAAACCTGAACTTCATGATCTCATCCTTAAGTTGATTATGCATATTCATAAAAGTGAATCTGATATTGCTAAGAGTGTGCTGGTTTTCCTCCCAACATATTATGCATTAGAGCAGCAGTGGCAACTGTTGTGGCCTCACCGCTCACTTTTCAAAGTGCACATTCTTCATCGTAGCATTGACACTGATCAAGCCTTCCAGGCCCTGCAAACCTGCAAGTCCCACCGCAAGGTATGTGTGATGGAGATTGTCTTTGAAGAATGGCAGCCAAAAAAATCCTACTATTTTTTTAATATTTTGTTATATAAAAGGACCTTATTAATTTTCTTTGTCAACTTTTGGTAGTTTACTACTTCCCATTTTTCATTTTGGTTTCTTTCATAATCTGTTTTTTATTGTTTCGTTAAGTTTCTTATTTTCTGCTCGTATTTTTTGCAACTTTCCTTTCTCTGGTAAGGGAAATCTGTAAAATTTCCCATTGTGTAATATTATGTTAACTTCAACTAATTGAACAAAAATATTTCTCCGCTTGATTTCTGGTCTCCTGTCCTCTTCCTCGTTTCTTCTTGTTCCACTTTCCTTGGTTATTCCTCCTCTCCTTTTCATGCTTGTGCATCCCTTTCTCTTCTTCTGTTTCTTCTAATTATTTCTCCTTCTTTTCCCCATTGTGTTATACTAGGCTTAGTGAGATGTAGGCTAAGAAGTACGGACACGACACGACACGGACACGAGGATACGTCAATTTTAAAAAAAATAAGACACGACACTTCTAGAACACGTAAAATAAATAAAATTATTTATTTACTAGAATTTTAATAAAAATAAAAGAAACTATAAATTGATCAAATATATGTGATAGAAAAGTTATAAAAAAGTTAAATGCATTTAACAGGACTAATCAAATATAAAAACTGTAATATTCATTCAGGAGAGTTTCGACATACCTATGCCAAAACGTAGCTATATAATCAGATATTTACGCATCGGATTACTTCACCAAATAATATGAAAGACCTAGCAATTAGCATCAAAAATAATAAGTATTAAATTTCTAAGAAAATACATATAAGTTGTAAGCAATAAGTATTCATGAAAGTTGATATCAACTTACTTGTACTCCTATGTACTATGAGATCAAAAACCAGTAGTGCTTGCCTCTTGATGTTCAGCATCATTTTCATCATTGAAAAGAACCGTCTCAAGCTCAGGTTCATCAAGGGACAATTGGGCAACCTCCAACATACCTGTATCTTCACAGAAGCAAATGAATCACTTCCAACATCCCACATTCTTGTCCCCCCTTGCTGATATTGTGGTGTTCTTCTAGACAGGAGTCGAAGATTGGTATGCACATACACTAAATCCTCAGCTCGTTGTGGGTGAATTTTGTTTCTCCTCATAGAATGTATGAAAGAGTATGTATTCCAATTCCTTTCACAACAAGAAAAGGAACAAGGCTGCCTTAATAGTCGAATGGCTAATTGTTGAAGATAAGGAGTGCTAGCCCCATATGTCATCCACCGCGAAAGAGGGTCCATGGTGGCTTGATAGCTTAAACAATCTGCATCTCCAAGAATGCCTTGCATTGAGAAAAATTTTCCAAACTCTACTGCCACAATATCTTTTTACATTATTTGAAAATAAATATTTTAAGATTGAATTCTTCCTTGTTGAATTTCTTCATCCATATTAGGGGAAATTCTTCTAGGAGATTCTTGGAGCCATTCATTACTATAAAACATTGGATTTAAGGTATGTGCTAGGCAATGTAGAGGTGTGTTGCTTTTGTTCCATCGATCAACAAGAATGACATGCACAATATTATAAAATGTGGAATTTTCACCTTCTCTCTTTTCTTCATGTCTATATATCACATTTTTAATTTTTTTTATCATTGTGTCCCACATATCATAAACCAAATGTAAACATGGGCGATCAGTGTCAGCAACTCTAGGCATGTCATAAATAGGCTCTGTGAAAGAAATAATATAGTCTACTTGATCCCACCAAATAAAGAGACCATTTATCACTTATTACTAATGATTGTAGGCTTTATTTGACTTGCCTAAATTTTCGAAGCATCACCGCTATGAAAGCAAAATGAGTATCTGCAATGGATAGTAATTTTAACTTCACATGCTCATTAAACATTGCAAGTCTCATCGACTGATTCATAATGAAGTTTCTAATAAAAGTAACGTCTGCAGAAATTTTGGTAATCCACTTGCACTCCTCATATGCTACTTCATTTCCTTCGGTATTTTTTACTGCGCATATATTTTTCAATGCAAGGTTTAATATATGGACTACACTTGGAGTCCAAAATATGTGAGAAAATTGTAATTGAATAAGCATACCAGCAGCTCTACAAACAGGTGCATTATCAGTAATAACTTGTACCACCTTATCTAGCCCTACCTCTTGAATAATTTCCTTCATAAGAGCTGCAATGAAGAATTTATCTTTATACTCATCTTTACTATTAACTGCTTTGAGAAAAATAGGACCACTCTCCGAAGCAACCATAAAGTTTATTAAAGGTCTTCGCTGAGCATCAGTCCATCCATCATAAACAATACTGACCCCTTTAACATTCCATGTATCTCTCAACGGACGCAATAATCTCTCAATATGTGCTTCCTCTTTCTGCAAACATGTTGTTCTCAAGCTATTATATCTAGGGGGAACATATCCAACACAGTTATTTTGTGCAGCAAAAGAAATCAATTCAATAAAATATGAATTTCTTGCAACATGGAATGGAAGCCCAGTCAAATAGAAGAATTTTACAGTGAGATCATCTAATGTGTCTCTAACTTGCATATTAAAAGCTTTCATAATAGAGCTTGAACTTTCTGTACTTTTCATTTTCTTTGATTCAACACCCTCTACTCTGAGCGTACTAGAATGCACACTAAATCTAGGAATCGTTTTGATTTGCTCCTTTGAATTAATTGAAGATGGAAGAGAAACCCTTTTAGGTTGATTGCTTCTGTCTCTCTTCAGCATCAGAAACTACCTTCTGTAACTCCGCTAATATTTGCGGAGTCACCTTAGCACACACTCTAATTCCATGTCCAGATAATTTAAGTAAATGTGCTTTGACCCGATAATAAGTTTCTTTAAATTGCATGTTGCAGAAAGTACATTGAAATGTGACATTCCCTCCACTCTTGTCTCCAACCTTATCCACTTTGATAACATACTTCCACAATGGGCTGGTGTCATCAAAAGAAGATTGTGACTCTTGTGATGATGTTGTTTCTGTATTCATCTACGCATAGATTAATAAAAATAAATAACTATAAGTTCAAAGAAATTAGTTATATATTAAATTAATAATGATATGATAAATTTTTTTAAAAGTATGGAAGAGAAGAAGAAGGAGAAGGAGGAAGAGAAGGCGAAGAAGGTGAAGGAGAAGAAGGATGAGATAAAAACAGTGAATAAAGGAAAAAAAAACAGGGAACAAGAAGAAAAAAACTGAGAAGAAGAGGAGGAGAAGGAGGAGGAGGAGGAGGAGGGGGAGGAGGAGTACAAAAAAGCAGTGAATGAAGAAAAAAAACGGAGAAGAAGGGAGAAAAACAGAGAAGTAGAAGAGAAGGAGAAGGAGAAGGAGAAGGAGAAGAAGAAGAAGAAGAAGGAGGAGGAGAAGGAGGAGAAAACAGAGGAGAAAAAACAGAAGAAAAAAATAGAGGAAAAAAAGCCAGAGAAGCAAAAAAACAGAGAAGAAGAAGGAGAAGAAGGAGAAAGAGGAGGAGAAAAAGCAGTGAATAAGTGGGAAAAATAGAGAAGAAGAAGAAAAAAAAAGAGAGGAAGAAGAGAAGAAGAGGAAGGAGAAGGAGAAGGAGAAAAAAGCGGTGAATGAAGGAAAAAAACAGAGAAGAAGAAAAAAAAAGAGAGGAAGAAGAGGAAGGAGAAGGAGGAGGAAAAAGCAGTCAATGAAGGGGGAAAAACAGAGAAGAAGAAGAGAAGAGGAAGGAGAAGGAGGATGAGGAGGAGAAAGTAGTGAATGAAAGAAAGGTTGGAGAAGAAAAGTGAATGAAAGCAGTGAATGAAGAAAATGAAGGAGGAAGAGGGAGTGAAGGAGGAAGAGTAAGTGAATGAAGGAGGAAGAGGAAGTGAATGAAAGCAGTGAATGAAGGAAATGAAGGAGGAGGAGAAAGTAGTGAATGAAGGAAAGGTTGGAGAAAGCAGTGAATGAAGGAGAAAGCATGAGAAGAAGAAGAAGGAAATGCAGACGGCGACGGCGACGGCGAGAACTGGCGCTGGCGCTGCGACCGCGACGGAGAGCGACTGTGAGAGCGACCGCAATGGGAAAGATGCGGCGATGGGGAGAGCTAGTGTTGGCGCGACCGCGACGGAGAGAGAGAGGACGCACGCGGACAACCTAGGGCAAGCCATTTGGACTGCGATTTTGGAAATGTTAATTTTATTTTTTATTAAAATTTAATTAATTAATAATTGAGCCGTATCCAAGTGTCTTGTAAGTGTCTTGCAAGTGTCTTGCAAGTGTCCGAGAAGTGTCCAACCATGTCCTAATTTTTTTTTAAATTAAAAAAATTGGACACTTATCTCCTCGTGGCCGACACTTGTCCTGCCGTGTTCGTGGCGTGTCCCGTGTTCGACACCACCACAACTACTTCTTAGAAGTGTCCGTGCGATGTAGGTGTCTATTGTCATGCCATCCTTTTCATGCATTGTAAGCATATCTATGTGGTCATTCGGTTTATGGATACGCTTAGGGAATGCAGTTATGGTATTGCCAATTTGGTGCAGGGGAAAATTTGCTTATAAGCATATGTATATAAGCATCTTCATGTTTTGGCAATTAACATGTTATCCACCTTAAATTTGGCATCCGGTTGTTAGTACTTTTATTAGCAAGTTGAAGTTCCTTCCTCATTGGCTCTTAAATTTAGTACAAAAACTAGGAGAGGTTTATTTTAGTTAGAATTAAGTTTTGTCTTGCCAAAAGTAAAAATTTTCATGGCTTTTTTTAGCTATTACCAAATTTTTCTTTTCAATAGAAATTTATATAAAAATTATTTTATATTTTATTCTACACAAATTCTAATTTTAAAACATCACTTTACTTCACATCTTATATAATTCTTAATACATTAATAAACTTTATTTCACATTCTTTGTTACTTTAAATATAATTAACTATTTTTTCCCATAATATTTTTTTAATAAAAGCCGAAAAACTAATTCTCCAAAGTCAAAGAAGTCTCATACTAAACACACCTAATTCTGTTTGGTTGGAGTCATGGCCAAAATGGCCTTCAATTGTTTTTAAAAAAACTAATACTAAATTATTTTTTATTGCTTATACAAAAATTTCATTATAAAAAAATTTACTTTATATCACATCCTACATAATTCTAAATACATCATGAACAACAATAGCAACTATAAGAAAAAATCTTATATATTTGGAGCTAAATAAAAATTTGTTATGTGATAAAGTACAATGAAAACAAAGGTCGGCAGCCGGGACGTCACATTAACTCCCTCCCACCATTGGTGAAGTGGGTTGAATTTAAAGTCGAATTTCTATACCCCCCACTATCCACTAATTGGAAGTCCTTTCAATTGTTGGTGAAGTAGAATTAAAATTTGAATTTCTGTACAGTTCTATAACTACGGAAGCTGGACTATTTTAGGGAAGCGAACAATTTGGGTAGCCTGTAACCCTTCCCATTTGTGAAGGGGGAACAGTTCGACAAGTATTGGCATGGATCGTTCGACTGGAAAAGGACCGTTCGACAATATTTTCTTATTGCCTTCCCAAAACTCAATCTGACAAGTCCAGTTGGAGGCAGATTGTCTAGCTACCTACCCGCGCTATGTTCACTTCTTGTATTCTTCAACAAAGACAACCCATATAACCCATTACATTTGTAATAAATATCCTCCACCAACATACAAGTACATTATACATAGACACATAACCCATAATGAAAATTAAGCAAACACATATTGCTAATACACAAATGTATAAAATGTTTTATGTTCAGGACAGAGGCGGTATGGATGACGTTGATGTGGGTCATGGCTGACCACGTCAATATATCTCACTCTAAGTTGATATCCTGGTATTAGGATTATGGAATTTTCTTAGTCGTACATTGGCTTAAAAAGTGCTGAATTTGCATGCCTTTTATGGTATGAATGTAAAGTTGCCTGATGGCAAATTTAATGTTTAGTCTCATATTCTTTCAGGTTATGAATGTACTTTCATCGGAACTCATCTGTTGGCGCATTCTTCAGTTTACATTTGTCTTTTTGTTGAGGGTTTTGTTTCATCTCCTAACTTCTGATTTCTGGATAAATTTTTTATTGATGTGTTCAGGTGATACTTGCCACAAATATTGCAGAATCATCGGTCACTATTCCAGGCCTTGCTTTTGTGATCGACTCATGCAGATCTTTACAGGTCTTCTGGGATTCTAATAGAAAAATTGATTCCACAGAGCTTGTATGGGTGTCTAAATCTCAGGTAGATATCTAGTTTGTCTTATTGGAGACGTTTCTTTCAAATCAATCTTGATGTTTTTCATGAACGTGTTGTAGGCTGAGCAGCGGAAAGGCAGGACTGGTCGAACTTGCGATGGTTTGGTTTATCGTCTGGTGACAGGATCATTCTACAGCCTTCTGAAAGATCACGAGTATCCAGCAATATTAAGATTATCACTTCGGAAAGAGGTGCTCATGATTTGTTGTGCAGAGTCTAAGGTTATCAATGACCCCAAAGGTGCAATGCTTTACCCTTCAGTCTAATGTTAACGGCTTGCATAGATGCATATTTCATTTTTGATGGTTTGCCTAGACTCAAATGTTTGGCCTAAAACATTGTACATGAATTTACGTGAAGATGCTTACCTTTCACCTTTGTTCTATTATTCTATACCCAACATTTTGTATGCTTGTTCTAGTAAATGTTATTTGGCAATGCTTTTCATTTTCTCTGAATTATAGCACATTTTTCTCAGGTCATCACTGTGCCAATGTTCTTTAACTCTGTAGTTCAGTATTTTTGGATTAATGATGAGTTAGAAACAAAGAGAAAAGAGAGAGGAGAGAGGGTAATGCTTACCACTGTGCAGTAATTATGCAGCATAATGCAAACAAAATATTCTTATGGATGTCAAGATAACTGTCGGTGTAATGTTTGTAATTTGATAAGGTTTTAGTGGCTTCTATGTAAATACGAAGAACTTGGTGTCAAAAATGTAATATGAGAAGATTTTTGTTGGATGTATGAAATTTTCTCTTTCTTTTTGAGTCCCATTCTCTGCTTACTGATCGCTCTAATCCTTTCTTCTTTGTACTTCTCTTCCAAGTTCTATTACGTGTTTTTTCAAGTTCATGTTAAATATTAGATTAATGTTTTACCCGTACCTCAAGGGTTACTGCAGAAGGTTCTTGATCCACCAGATCTAGAAACTATTGAGGATGCCATAAGTTTGCTTATTTATTTACACGCATTAGAGAAAGTCCATTCTCATCGGTCTCACTGTGAACCAACATTTTATGGTCGGTTGCTTGATAGCTTGCCATTATCGTTTGATGCTTCTGTGCTTGCTCTCAAGTTTGGGGAGGTAGGGTTCCTCCGAGAAGGGATTTTGATCAGCATTTTAATGGACATCCAGCCGTTACCAATTTTGCAACCTTTCGGTCATCCCCTGTTGGTCTGTGGTTATTTATGCAGATTTTTAATGATTGATTTTATATGTTTTTTTATCTTTATCTTTGTTCCAACTACAGTGTGCAGAGTATTTGGACAACTACTTTATGAGCAACAGCAGTGATATTCTGCATTTTGGGAAGAAAGAAGCAATATTTATAGCAAATTTGTGTGCCTTTCAGTTTTGGCAGCGTGTTTTCAAGGTAAATATGCACCAATATTCTTTTATCCTTTCTGCCGATGAATCAACCAAATCTCTCTATTACTGGACTTCATTTAGGTTGACCGTGGAGTCATTCTGTACAGTTCGCATTGCATTTGATTCTCCATAGACATATTTCTTAGTTGATGGCATTGATACATGACGAGCCTGTGATTAAAGGATAATCCTGTTACATGAAATCTTATTTGGTCTGCTTGAGTTAATTCTGTTGTCCAATGCCTGGAAATCAATTTTCTTTTTGGACAAATTTGGTTTTATTAATCAGCCTTACTATGAACGCTTGTCTTGTAGGAAGTTATTACCTCCTAAGGCTCCTATAAGGCTTCTAAACGCTAGCCTTCAACAGGATTAACATTAATCTTTTATATGTTTTTATACAACGATTTTAATTCCAAACTATGTACGGTAATGCATAACATCCACCTTACCACCTTGGAATGCTGGCTATGCTCTTGAACTCTTTCACTTGACTTGTTAGTTTGATAGATGAATAGTTTGAAAATTAAATTATAACGTAAATCTGATGTGTACAAAAGAACAAATCTTTGCAAGGATCTTATGTGGCTTTGCATGCATTCAGAGGTCACGGGCTTTACCTTATAATTGACCTTTTTATTTACTTTATTTTTTACCTTATAGGATAAGCTTCGTCTTGAACGATTGAAGCAGATTGTCAAACTTCAAGAGACGACGTCAAAATCTTTAATCACTAAGCTTGAAGAGGAATGGTGCTCTTTTCACAATCTTTCACAGGGATCTTTGCTTAATGTCTCTGACTCTTGTATGTATATGTTCATGAATCATGTGCTGCGTGCTTTCTTTTTCTTTTTATTTCCTTTTCCTTTTTATGAGTCTTTTTTTTGATTTGTTGTTTTTTTGTATGCATGATCTGTCTGCTTTGTGTATATTTTTGTTGATCTAAGCCACTCTTTCCTCCAGACTATGACATAATCAGTAGTTTGCATCAATTTCGGCCTGAATTTTTCACAAGTAATGAGCTTCCAACTTACTACGAGCCTTATGAATTTAAACATATTTGCCACCTGCAATCCGAGGCTTTTGAAGTTGATGATAATCTCATAAATAATAATCAGATAGCTGAGTCTAATGCCAATGGAGACAAACTAGGCTCCTCCAGTGTAACCAGGAAATGTGTTGCTACACCATTTGTTGCTCTAGGTGATTTTCAATCTCCAAGTGTAGCTGAAAAGTTCAAAAACCTTATAAAAGAGGTATAGCTATGCACTTTCTATTTTTGGAATTTTTTTTTTACACTCTGCTCTACTTATCAAATTACATTTTCTATGTTAATTGCCTAAAGATAAGGTTGCTGTATGTTGGGTTCAAAGGTGAAACTAGAAGTCCCATTGTCTTAAACTCAACCGAACCAACTATCTGCAAATACTTTCTTAATGGGGGATGCAATCGAGGGGATCATTGCTTTTTCTTACATTCTCTTCTGGGAAAAAGACCTTTATGCAAGTTTTTTCTGACAATTCAGGTACAAGTCCTGACTAAACAGTTACTTCTATATTTGCTTTATAACTAGCCTGTCAGGCCTTGTCACAGGATATTACTGATGAAATTGAATAACTAAAATTTAAGGAATTCAAGAGATCCACTTTTTTGGGAATAGTTTGGACAAACGAAATTTCAACGTGAAAAATAGAAGTTCTTATTTTTGTGAAAAATAAATTAGTAGTTATTGTCTTCTTCACACAGTTATTTGCAAACTAATTAATGTCTTTTTATATAATTACAATTGTGAAATTTGTACTTGTATCGTATTAGTTGGTATACTTGAAATTCAATGTGTCCACTATTATCTTTCTTTTCTTCATGTGGAATAACTTAAATGAACGGCTTTCTTTTTTGTGCTAAAAATGTATCCGATTATGTGGAGAAGCAAGAAAAAAAGGAGCAAGTAATCTTTTCTTTAATTTGCTTGATAGCAAGAAAATCAATAGCTTTTGAAACGTGTTAGTGAATGTCAATTTTTCATTTTTTGTGTCAAAAATTTGGTTCAAACATCCCTAGTAGCATGAGTACAGAAGAATCATAAAAAAACATAAATATAGAAGAGAATGTTAACCACAAAATCTAGTCAAAATAGATCTCACTTTTTTAAGTAAATTACAAACAACAACAACCAAGCCTTAATCCCACTAAGTGGGGTCGGCTACATGAATCCTTTGTTTCGATTGCGCTCTATCAGTTACCAAATTCTTATCTAAATTTAAGTAACTAAGATTACTCCTTATAGTTTTTTGCCATGTCTTCTTTGGTCTCCCTCTTCCTCTTTGTACATGGGCAAAATCCAATAACTCAATTTTTCTAACTGGAGCTTTAATCGGCTTACGATTTAGATGTCCAAACCATCTAAGCCGATTTTCTCTAAGTTTATCCTCAATTGGTGCAATACCAATTTTCTTTCGGATATACTCATTTCTCATTCTATCCTTTCGTATATATCCACACATTCACCTTAACATCCTCATTTCTGCAACATTTATTTTATTTGTATGTTTCCTTTTTGCAGGCCAGCATTCGGCACCATATATCATCGCTGGTCTTACTACAGTTTTATAAAATTTACCCTTGATTCTGGATGAGATTTTTCTATCGCACAACACACCAGAAAGGTATTTTGCCATTTACCAACAGATCCTACTTAATCCTGCTAATAACTCCATTACTTAATTTCCGCCATCATTTTGTATAATTGATCCAAGGGTAATTAAAGCGTTCACTCTTCTTGACAATTTGCAATACCAATTGTCACATCTCCATATAAGTAGATTAAATTGTCCCTCACATATATGTCAGTTTTGATCTACTGTGATGAAAACATTTGAGTTCTAGAGCCATCTCTACAAAGCTCTAGTTTCGCTTTAGCTCCTATAAGATTAGCATCAAGAGACACTTCATCTTGGATATGTCCAGTCATGACTTCCATAATCAAAGCAAAAAGATACGGACTTAAAGCCGAGCCTTGGTGTAATCCAATTGTAATAGAAAAATCCTTAATCAAACCTCCTTGTGTCCGAACAGAGGTAACAGCTCCTTCATACATGTCTTTAATAACTTGAATATAAGGAGTGCAAATATCTTTCTTTTCTAAAACTCTCCAAAGTACTTCTCTTGAGACTTTATCATAAGTTTTTTCAAATCAATAAAAACTAAATGTAGGTTTTCCTTTCTCTCCTTAAATTTCTCCATTAAATTTTTAATAATTGACTGGCTTATATAGTAGATCTACCTGGCATAAAACCAAACTGATTCTCTGATATAGTATTATGACGTAACATTTGTTCGATCACCCTCTTCCAAAGTTTTAAAGTATGACTATTAATTTAATTCCTCTATAATTGGTACAATTTTATACATCGCCTTTATTCTTATAAATAAGTACTAATATACTCTTTCTCCATTCATTTGACATCCTTTTAGTCTTCAAAATCATATTAAATAATCTAGTGAGTCGAGAAATTCCATCTCCTAAGCACTGCCAAACATCAATTGGGATGTTATCTGGTCCTACTGCTTTTTTATACTTCATCTTCTTTAAAGCTTTCCAGACTTCAACTTTACTAATACGTCGGATATAAGAATAATTTTTACTTTCTTTTAGGGTGCTGAATTCTGTAAGATCAATTGAATTTTCACAATCTTCATTGAAAAGCTGTTGAAAGTAACTCATCCATCTATTTTTGATATCTTTTTTCATAAAAAGTATTCTTTGATCTTCATCTTTAATACATTTTACTTCAATTAATTCTTTCATTTTTCTATCTCTTTCTTTGGTAATCCTATATAATTGTCTTTCTCCTTCTTTAGTGTCTAGCTTCTTATATAAATCCTCAAGGGCTATATTTTTTGCATTGCCTACTGCTTTTTTAGATTCTCGTCGAGCTACTTTATATTTCTCTCATTTATCATTATTTTTGTTTTTCAACCAATCTCTATAACAAATCTTCTTCTCCTTAATTTTTTCTTGTACGTCATCTTTCCACCACCAAGTATCTTTATTATTTGGAATCGATTCTTTGGATTCTCCCAGCATATCCTTCGCCACCTTACGGATACGGTTAGCAACTGTCAACCACATAAGATCAGTTTTCCCGTTAATGTTCCATTGCCCAAGTTCTAGAATCTTCTTCTTGAATATACATTTGTTCTTATTTTTTAGATTCCACCATCGAGTTCGAGGATAGGATTTTGACTTATTATTTTTTTTCCAATACTTTATCTCGGAATCTAAAACCATTTATCGATGTTGGGTAGTCAAACATTCATTTGGAATGACTTTACAATCTTTACAATCTAAGCGATCTCGTTTTCTTATAAGGAAATAATCAATCTGAGTTCTTGAAGTTTCATTCTTGTACGTGATAACATGCTCCTCTCTCTTCTTTAATAAAATATTAGCAATTACAAGATCATATGCTGAAGAAAATTCTGAAATAGTTTTACCCTTCTCATTTATCTCTCCAAAACCATATCCACTATGGATATTATTAAATTCCTCAGCAACATGTCCAACATATTCATTTAAATCTCCTCCAATAAATAATCTTTTCTCCTGAGATATCTCTTGTGTTAACTCTTCTAAATCATTCCAAAATTTTTCCTTTATGCTCGCATCTAAGCCAACTTGGGGAGCATACACACTTACAAATTTTTTAAGTAACTTAATGAAGTAAAATTAACGAATAGATTTCACTTTTTTAAAGAAAATAAATGACTTAAATAAATAAATTATAGTAAGTACATGTTTCAGGTTTAACAGGAAAACTGATTTTATGTGGTTGACAGTTGCTAACTATATCCGCAAGGTGGCGAAGGATGTGCTGGGAGAATTCAAAGAATCGATTCCAAATAATAAAGATACTTGGTGGTAGAAAGATGATGTACAGGAAAAAATTAAGGAAAAGAAGATTTGTTATAGAGATTGGTTTAAAAACAAAAATAAGAATAAGTGGGAAAAATATAAAGTGGCTCGAGGAGAATCTAAGAAAACAGTAGGCAATATAAAGAATATGACTTTTGAGGATTTATATAAGAAACTAGACACTCAAGAAGGAGAAAGACAATTATATAGGATTGCCAAGACAAGAGATAAAAAAATTAAAGATTTAATTGAAGTAAAATATATTAAATATGATCAAAAAGTATTTTTCATAGAAGAAGATATCAAAGATAGATGGATGAATTACTTTCAACAGCTTTTCAATGAAGGTTGTGAAAATTCAATTGATCTTACGGAACTTAGCACCTTAAAAGAAACTAAAAGTTACTCTTACATCCGACGTATTAGTAAAGCTGAAGTCTGGAAAGCTTTAAAGAAGATGAAACATAAAAAAGCAGTAGGACCAGATAACATCCCAATAGATGTTTGGCAGTGCTTAGGAAATGAAGGAGTTTCTTGGCTCACTAGATTGTTTAATATGATTTTGAAGACTAAAAGTATGCCAAATGAATGAAAAAAAATGTATATTAGCACCTATTTATGAAAATCAAGGCGATGTACAGAATTGTGCCAATTGCAGAAATGAGGATGCTAAGGTGGATGTGTGGGTATACACGAAAGGATAGAATGAGAAATAAGTATATCCGAAAGAAAGTTGGTATTGCACCAATTGAGGATAAACTTAGAGAAAGTTGGCTTAGATGATTTGGACACCTAAATCGTAGGCCGATTGAAGCTCCAATTAGAAAAATTGAGTTATTGGATTTTGCCTATGTACAAAAAGGAAGAGGGAGACCAAAGAAGATATGACAAGAAACTATAAGGAGTGATCTTAGTTACTTAGACTTAGATAAGAATTTGCTAACTGATAGAGCGCAATGGAAACAAAGAATTCATGTAGTCGACCCCACCTAGTGGGATTAAAGCTTGGTTGTTGTTGTTGTTGTATATGTTTCAGGTTGACCCGAATTCTAATCCGAAAACCCTATTCATCACAGGTCATGGAACATATCTAAGTCTACCCCGATCCGATTTTTGATCTGATTCGAATGTCTTCTGGGTTGGGGCCAACCAAATCCGAATCCTATATGTTGACAGGGCTAGATATATGATCGCTTTATATGACCTTAATCATGTGTGCTCACAAAGTGTGATTCTTGTTAAATTTTTGGTTACCTACTTATCTAGCCATTTAAGCCAGTAGGTTGTGTTTTAAGTTTATTTACTTTGTAATATGGAATTTGTTCAACATCAATTTGTTATTTTGGCTCGAACTTAAGATCTCTAGTTCTATTATTATGTTAAATTTCTGAGTACCACCTAACCTAAAAGCTTAAGCCAGTAGTTATAACCCAAAAATGATTTTATATTCTTACAATTCTAAATAAAGTTGAATGGAGAGAAAAATCATGTAGCTGGAGTTGGCTTTATAGTTGATGATTGAAATGTTAAACTCCTTTGGAAAATGAAGTCTGGTTCTGCATTGAGTATTATCCTTCTTTCCTTAGGTTAGCAACTTCATTGAATGCCACTGAATATAGATCTTAGATCTGATTTTGCGTGCCATTGATTCATGAATTTATGTGTTTAGTTTTAATGTTGTACTAAAAAGTAGTGATTGGTATAGAGCAGAAGTCGGCAAAATGGTCAAGTCGCCTCAAACTTTCTTCTTTGATTTTTATAACAGTACTGTTGTGTATGGGCAACCTTATGTAACAGGTATGCCCTTTTAGATCAAAATTGATTGGTTGTTGCTGATTCTCGTTTTTTGGCTGCATATCCATGCATTTATGCTTCGAGAGGCTGCAAAATTAGTTGTAACGTATAGTCATACCGTGACATATAATCATGCTGCAAAATTAATTTAACATCCCATTTTGTTGTCCAATTTTTTCGAGAATGTGGGGTTTGAGTGACTCAATTGTTACTTTGGTTGGGTTTGATTGCTTCTTTTGATCAGTTTGTTAAATGAGTTGATGCAGATTGACTTAAGTTGGCACTTTATCTCTTTAGAAGGTTTTATGCTATAAATGGGCTGGTTGGTGGGCTTAGTAGAACCTGATTTGGGTCAGGATGGATTGGGCTGATCGTTAAATATCCTTGTCAGATTCATATTGTAAATTTTTGTGTGTTTATTTGATAGATTGTGTTCAGATTGGGCTGGTTTGTTTTCTAGTCCAACCTGATCCATTGACCCATTTTGCCACCCCATCTCATATCTGTGAAAACTTATTATGCAGTCTTTTTGAGTCTGGTAATTATGATGATTTATTGTGTTCGCCATAACTAATGCCTAATATTTTAAACAGGGATGTCGCAATGGAGATTCCTGTTTCTTTTTGCATGATTGTGGCCCCCAAAACTTGCCCAGTACTGTATCTAGTGCTTGTTTTCAAGTTGAAGTTGCTTCTGCTGCATCTTTTCTTCAATTGCTGCCTTCAACCGGTGATGGTTGTGTTCTTGTGTTGAATGATAAAAATCTATATTTCACGTCATGTTTCTCACAACTATATAACCCTAGCAAGGTAATTGTTACGAGTAGGCATCCTGAGTCTTCAGAAATACATAATTTGCCCTCTGCTGTTAGAATCATATGGAATGTCCAACCTTATCAAGCTGCAATTGATACTAAAGGAGTTAATTCTATCCGCTGGAGTGATGTCAAAGTTGTCTTATGGTTTACTGATTTTGAGGCTGACAATACCGAAATCTACCATGATCTGGAAAAAGCTTTTGAGGCCCTTGCCATCAGAGTTTTGGCTGAGAGCTTATCAAACTTGCGTCCAATCATCATAATGAATAACATCCGATTTTCTCTTTGTCAGGTACTTCCTACTGATTATTCTATTTTGTTACGGTCTATTGGTACTTGAGTTCTACTTATTTCAGCTTTGACAAATTGCAGTGAGGTATGCCTTATTATGTGTATTAAAAGTAGAAAGGAGCAACTTCATAACACAAGCGCATAAAAGTACTAGGGGCATTGGACAGCCCAAAGGGCATGACCATCCACTCATATAGCTCATCTTTTGTTTTAAAGGCTATCTTCCATTCGTCCCCAGGTCTAATCCGAACCTGATGGTAGCCACTCTTTAAATCGATCTTCGAAAAGATACTGGCTTTAGCCATCATGTCTAACATGATATCTAGGCGGGGAGTGGGAAAGCAGTACTTTATAGCAATCTTATTGATGACACGACTATCCACGCACATTCGCCATGAACTGTCCCTAGGAGTAAGAAGGGCTGGGACGGCACATGGGCTAACACTCTTTCTAACGAACTCTTTCTGTAACAGATCATCAACTTGCCTCTTTAATTTCGCATGTTTAATAGGATTAAGGCGGTAATGAGGCAAGTTCGGGAGAGTGGATCCCGGAATAAGGTCTATATCATGCTGAATATCACGTATAGGAAGAAGACTGTCCGACAGATCATCAGGAAGATATCAGCGAATTCACTTAACAGTGAGATCACCTCAAGTGGGTGTTCGGCAGTGGGGGCCTCTTGAAGTTCATGAATAGCAACAACCCAAACACACCCTCCTGATGCAATCTCTCTCTCGACCTCGCTAGCGCTAATCAAATGGAGTTTTTTCTTTTTATTGGGCTTCTTTGGTGTGACTGTCGTCCGCAATGCGATCGATGGACCGATCACAATACGATCACTCTTGTACTTAAAAGCACAAGAGTTCGAACGACCAACTAAGGTAACATCTAGGTCATATAGCTAAGGCTGACCTAGAATCACACTGCCTACCTCCATCCGTAGTACGTGACACCAAATATACTCCTGATAAGAGTTGAAGCAGATAGGAACTCGACATCAGTGCTTAACCTCGATGCAGGAAGTATCAATCTATGCTACCCGATAAGGATGTGAGTGATCAACAGTAGTCAACCCCACATAAGAAACAGTCTTTGTGGAAATTGCATTAATACAATTTTTGCTGTCAACAAGGATTTTGCAGATCTTTTCATTTATTTTAATAATTTACCGATGTACTCAATCACAGAGCGCGTTCTTTAAGTCAATCGCTGTTATTGATCAAGGAGTTGATCACGATAAGTGATGGGAACGTACTTTTCCCTCATTATCGCTTTGAATTCATTCCAATACTCAATTGACTTTAAACTGCGGCGCTGGCGCAAACTCTCAACGTTGCTAATGAAAAGTCTAGCTTGCAAGGTGAGCTTCATTTTAGCAAACATGACTTTTCTCTGCTCACTTATAATATATCACTGAAAATAGTAGTTCATACCATCCTCCCATTGTAAGTACGCCTTGGGATCTAGAGTCTCATCGAAGCTAGGAGCTTTCACTTTAATACTACGTAGGTAGTTCTCATCAGGATCACGGGGCAGCAGGCTGGTAAGCACTCCTCCTAATAGTGGTATCTCTCTTAGGCTGATCGACCTCAATTTTTGAAGTATGGGTGCGTCGCTCAATCTCAAGGCTGGCGACTCGGTCACTTGTCTCATCCAATTTATTTTTCATATTATCAAACAATCGGTTATAGTCATGAGAATAGTCAACATATCCTCTAATTTGGGATCCATGGGAATAGGGAAGCTAGATCTAGTGTATTCTAAATCAGATCTAGTGGGCATATGCAGACATTATTAAATATGCCTAAATATACCCTATTCCAACTTGGCTCCGATACCAGATGATGTGGAACACTATGCAAAATGTACCCCTAAAGTGAGATCAATAATAACTTCAGCATATGAACATAAAATTATTCAAGAATATTGTCGATGATAATTAAGTAATAATTAAGAAGCTTTTGATTCGAAAAGTAAGTCGATTTTAAATGTTTAGAAACAAGTTCAAATAATATCTAATCGATTTACCAAATGATTTAAGGTAATTTCATCTCAACAGATCAGAGCCAGGGTACGCAGCAAATGAGATTCTCATTATAAAAATTTACTTAACAGTAATTTATTTACATAAGTATGAGTCCAGTCACATAAGCGAGCAAATCAAGCAGTCCCAATAACAAATACCACCACAAGATCTCATAGGATTTTTGAAATATTCAGTTGATGTTTGGGCTTACCTTCAAGAAGAGAATCCGGGCCTCAATGCTGAATTGCAGCAACCTGCGGATCGTCTGCAATGCCGATAGTACTGTGAAGTTCGGCAGAGGACTACAGCCAATAGCGAGTGAGGTGGTGGTAGGGGACGGACACAATGTTGTGCCGTCGGGTGTTGGTGGAGGCAAGCTGGGATTAATGGCGCAGCGGGTTGTCGGAGTGCAGGCGGTCTGGAGGGGCAACAGCGAGGTCACCGGCACGCCGGTGACTGGTGGGTCGCCTGGAGGTGAAGGCGGATGTGGGCGAGCGGAGGGAGCTCGAATCTCGGTACGGCGTGTGAGGCGGGGTTGGCGATAAATTGAGGGATGATGTCGGTGGTCGAGCAGAGCGACTAAAGCGGCGGCGACGAGGTCGCCGGCGTCCGCCGGTGGCCGGCGGTCGCCTGGGGTGAAAGCAGAGGCGGGTGAACGTAGCAAACGCAGCGATGCGGCAGAGCAGAGCGGGGTAAGGATCTTTTGCGCGGATCGAGGTGGCGGAGGCGACCCACGGTGGCTGGCGAGCTTGCCAGACAGCGGCGAGGTCGGGCCGAGTTGTTCGTGCGAAGATGTGTGGGTGGTGCGGCGTCGGGGTCCGCGATAGAGACAGAGCCAGAGCCGAGGGCTCTGCTTGGAAAATTAGGGCGGTGAAATTACATGCAGGGGCCTAGAGTTAATATGAGCTTGGGAACTGTGAAAGAAATCAAGAAGATTTGAGAATACCTTAAATTTCTTTTAGGCATTTAGGGATTTTCACCCAAGGCTCCAACCATTCTCTTCACTGGAATATAACACACTATATTCAAAATCAAAATGATTTCATTACAAGAATAAGATCAAATAATACTAGTTCATATCTTTATATAGGTTTATTACAATTGAAATTCAAAATGCTAAAATAAATGCGGAAATAAAATGAGTACAATCATACCAAATACGAGTGTATACAAAAAGAAGAAAATAAATGAAATCAGCCCAAAATTTAGAATATTCCCATTCAAATTAATAAATTGATTTAAATGGGGATTTTCAATCTAGTGATCAGCCACTAATTATGCATGTTGCCAAATCTACTGATATCAATTCTCCGTTCAGATCGACGTCATGTGGTGAGATCTCGGGCACCGAGTGTAAACCTTGCCTGGAATAGATCGACGGTCTAATGGCATCGTGCCCCCACCATCTTGTCGTGTGCCTCTTCTTTCTTAAATCCATTGAAGGCAGGTATGTTTGCTTAGGATATGCAGGAGATCTTTATATCTCTCATTGGTTTTCTCTTCTTTTTTTGTTCTTTGCGCATTTACTGGATATCCTCAATGCAATATACAGAACTAAGGCAGAGTATATGATAGTGAAGGAGGCTACATGGTATGGTTATGAGGTTTGTCTTGAGGGCTCATTGGGTTCAGGTGATCATAGTATTTTGTGATAGAGAGCAGTTTGTTTGACAACAGGAAGCACATCATGATCAAATATGACTTCACTGGAGAAGTAATTATTGGTTGTGATATTTAGTAAAATTAGTATGATGACAAGCCTATTCCAATAGGCATCTACAGATGGGATCCTGGGGGATGCGTGAGAGTAAAGATTGAATTCCACATGACAAATAGAGATTTTGGGATGGAGGTTTTTGAGGGATCCTGTGCCTCAAAATCTCATTTAGGGCCATCTTACGTATATACTTTATGGCATGTTTGTTTATAAATGTTAATTTTAACAAAATTAAAGTTAAACTTAAATGATTTTTTGTTGAAAGTTGTGAATGATGTAAAATAAAATTAGTATTATATTTGGATGTGTGAGGAATGTGATGTGACTTCGTTATTATTTTGGCATGTGTGTAAGATAAGAAATAAAGTTATTTTTTATTATAAATTATGTGTATGATGTGAAATATAGTTAATTTTTAATATTAAATTTTATGTAATGTGACATGTCTGGTTAGTTCCAGTTAGAAAATTTGAGTTATTGGATTTTGCTCATGTACAAAGAGGAAGAGGGAGACTAAAGAAGACATGACAAAAAATTATAAGGAGTGATCTTAGTTACTTAGATTTAGATAAGAATTTGGTAACTGATAGAGCGCAATGGAAACAAAGGATTTATATAGCCGACCCCACCTAGTAAGATTAAGGCTTGGTTGTTGTTGTTGTGACATGCCTGGTTAAAATTAACCAAGGTAATTTTAAGCTGGGCGTACAAATAGGTTAGAGGTCAAGATTTAACTTGCGCTACATTGTGGATTGTTTCTCTTGTAATAAGATGGTCAGCTGAATACTTATTCATGAGTCGATGGTTATGTGCTCGGGAGACCTCCCTCATAGCCATGTTATGAGATGGGTCATGTACCTATCTTGTAAGATGGTTCTATGGAATAGCTATCTTGATCTACCTTGTGGATGTTCTATGGGATAGCTATCGTGACCTACCTTGTGGATGTTCTCCAGGGATGTTGTTTGGCCTACATTGTAAGGATGATGTGAGGTATTAATGAAGATTTGAGTGGCCGACATATTCAAGGTATATTCAGGGCATTTGCATATCAGGAGTATTTGAGTACTTAGCTTGAAGCTCTTGCCGCCCTTCTATATAAATGGGTTCAGGTTTGTTATTAGCTTCTGACTTGATTCTGCGCTCCATTCCCCTTGAAGTTTGTGAAATTCTCTCTTCTCTCACATGCTTTTTCGGACAAAGTATTTTTCATATAATATTTTTGGCGTACTTCTCTTGTCATGGTTTCTGATTCTATCTATTTGTTGTTTTTGTTTATTGTTTTCTCAGCAAAACATGTTCGGGCTTGCAACGAAATATTGTTACCTGCCATTTACTTAGACTTTAATATTTTTCTGTAATGTAAAGGCTTGACTTTAGATAATAGGTTGCCTTTCTGATCTAGAAGTCACATTTAAATCACTCCAAAAACAGTAACAGTATGCAGGGGTTAGTATTTCTTAGATTTCACAATGATAGGAACATCGTATTGCCTAATATATTCCCTTTTACTCGTCGTTTTTGTTAAGAAAAAGATGGTTGAGAATTTTATCCTGATAGGAAGAAACTACCTTCACGAAGTACTATCTTGAGTTTTGTAATTTTGATTGATATGATCTATAGCTTGTTTGGTCCTTACATTTTTTTTAGCTCGGCCAGAGATCAAAATAATTCCTTCGTTATAAATAATAATAGTAATAAATTATTTTTTATCATATCTTATATAACTTTAAATTTTAAAAAAATATATTTTATTTCACATGTATCATTTCAGTATGATAATTAATTTTGTTTTTCATCATATATCTTGAAATAAGCCCACAGTTCTTATTACATAATCAAGTTGGTCTCTTTACTAAATAGGCTTGGCTTAATTTATTGGTTTCCTTTCACCTACAAGTTTCATATTTTTTTCATCCATATTATCAAAATTATGGCTCTTTTATATCTTGTTTGGTATGCAACTTAAGCGTTAACTATTTCAGGTTGAGAAATTGGCCAGGAATAGTTTCTTCTTTTTGACTGAGTCGTTCCGGTTCGACGAGTCAAGCTTTGGTAGGTACTCTGATTCTTGCAGCACTGTACAACCCATGCAGGTTTCTGCACCATTCTGTTATGTGTTCGAAATGGTTCCACCTACTGATATTCAATTTGGGGATTACGCCTCTGTCCTTCGCAAGAGTCTATACGGCAACCAATGATGCTGGCACTTGCTCCTGTTTGATTGCCAGTTGTTGCTAACCTGAATACTGCTAAACAAGGTGAATTTCTTTAAAAAAAACTTCTGTTCTAGATTGTTTTTTTAACCTTTGATATACACTTGAATTTTTTTTTGAAAATGATTCTTGAATTTAGGCAGCATTTGGTTCATTATTATCTTAATATTTTGTCATGTTATTAAGAGAAAATAGTTGTTTGGTTTAATGATATGTATTAATAATCTTTTAAAAAATTATGAAATTATCACTCAAAAGATAACATCTAGATTACATGATATAACAACAAAATAACATTGAACCAAACGCCCCTTTAGTCAAGCTGCACAAAAATATATATGTAATGTCATAGGGAAAATAAACCTTTTCAATTGATAGTAACCAGGTTAGTGGATGCAATAAAGTCCAGTGCTATCTAGATAGTTGGGTAGATTATCTACATATACAAGTATTTATATGTATTTGCATACATTTGTACATGTAAACACGTGTGTATGCATGTAAAACTATATGTATGTACGCATGTATATGTGTATGTATATAGTAGTATAAAATGGCTGTTTTGTATAGGGGTATGTAACCAAATATTATTTTCCTAAATAAGAAACACTGTGATTTTGTATAGGAATGCAATAATTTTCATTTAACTCAAAATCAATGAATTTTAAACACAGATGTAGGTTTCGTATTACTATAAGTGAAGTAAATTTTAGGATGAATTATAATTTTTCATATAGGCTGTGGTTAAAAATGTAATTTATTTTTGGGTTTTACAAATTGTAAGGGCAACTTTAAGGTGGCATATATATATCTTATCGAAAGCCATGTTGAAGTCTGTCAACCCGATCCGTTTAGATGGCAAAAGTTTGTAAAATGAAAAAAATTGTAATTTGAGCAACTTTGGGCCCTACTTGGTTTGGTAATGGGCAATTTGAGTATGGCTCATGTGATCAATTTGTCAAAATTATTAGAAAGATCAAAATTTGTTACTTGAAATTTTAGGAGGGCCATTTAGCTCATTATTATCTTGATGTTATGTCATATAATTTAGATATTCTAATATCTAAATATTATTTTTTATTTATAATTTCATAATTTTTTAGAATGTCATTTATACATGTCATTAAATAAAACAATTGTACATTTTCTCTAGATAACATAACATAGCACTAAGATAACATTAAACTAATCGCCTCCTAGATGAATTAGCATGAAATTATGTAATTCGATCAAATATTGATATAACATGATCTACCAAGCACATTATTGCAAAATTATACAATCTAATAATGTAGAAGTCTGATCTGAATGAGCTACATGGTTTCAATGTTGCTAAAGCGTGTAGTATAATAAAATAATAATCTAAAAGGGAAATGTAAAAAGAAAGAAAATCATAATTTTTTTTTACATTTCAAACGAAGTGTTTTCATATTGCTATACAATCTAGCATTATATTTAAATTAATATACACTTGTGTTGAACAGAATCTTTTGAGTAAGACCTTATGACAGAGCTCTTCATTTACATTTGGTCTCAATGCATTGAGCATTTTAACTTCAATATTTGGATTTGATGTGATGTGCAGTGTATCGAAAGTGGTGCTCTCTCTAAAAGTTCTTCGTGACGAGTGAAGTCATTCCTATCTCAAGGGCGAAACTGATGTAACGAGAAAATGATGCATTTGATCGTTGCTGTCATTTTTAATCTGGCTAGCATCAGTACATCATGTTGGGAAGCCAATTTCTGAATCCTAAAACTTGATTGCAATTAAGATTAATGACTCGATATAATGTAGAAGTTCTCTAATAATTCTATGAAGCCGTTGGGCAAACTAATGTTGCTGCAAGCGATTTTTCTCATTTCGAGTTTTTCACGTAAAACCCTTGTTTCTTCTTTCTCCGCTGATAAATTGAGTTTTGTATCGGCATTTTGGATGCAGCGATTCCCATAGCTGTTCTAGCTACAGTTTTTTAATACTCCACTTTATAAACTATTCATCTCGGATTAACAACAGATACTCAATATTCTTGGGTCTTGCTATTACATATTTGTCGGGAAAGATACGTGCACATATCGTTCCACCACGACATGCTTATCGTGTTATTGCCCTTCGTTTTGCTTCTATTTGTCTAGCTATAATCCCAAGCTGGTTCGACTGCTTGAAGAGCGTATCCAAAGATAAAGCAATCCATCGTTGTGTTTCATTCTAAATATTCTTTTTCTTTTGTACTGATTCCAATTATTGACAAAAATAACTGCTATCTCAATTATTAATGCAAATGGTGAGCTGAGAATGCAGGCTTCAGCCTTCATGTATGTGAACTACTTAATGGAAAAGGTCTGTTGAGTTTCAACATTCTTCTTTCGCGAAAGTTCAAGCATATATTCTTCTATTATTTTTTTTAATATATATTCTTCTATCAATATTGATATCTTTGTATCCAGATGAAAAGGCATGCAGGAAACACTATCTTTGGTTCGGTTACCTTGTTTAATTTTTGGGGAATTTACATATAGAACACTGAATTCATGTTCATCATCTTTTAATAAATATTATACATATCGTATTTTTTTTATATTTCTATTGTTACAATAGAAATGTAAAATCCATAAGCGTGTGATATGTGTAATATTTACTAGTGTGTAATTTGTGATAAATTCAGTATTTTGTATGTAAATTTTCCTTTATTTTTATGCTTCTCATATTAAGTATTTAGTTCGTATTATTTTATGTCATTTTAAAAATATTTTTTTTGTAATTTAGTTTAATAATATATTTAAATAATATTTTAAAAAATTATAAAATTAAAATTTAAAATGTAATATTTAAATAGCATGATATAATATTAAGATAATATTGAATTAAATTATCTTTTTAAGTAGTAGTTAAGTATTCTATTATTAGTTAGGATCAGGTCAAACTAATCTCATATATATGTTTTAAAAAGTTATTAGAAAGAAAGAGAGCAAAAATAAAAAATTTAGTTGATAATTTTTCTTCTACGTCTGTGGATGTGTTTATGATGAAATTTTTATTATACATGGCCTATCAATGATGGAGCATGACATTAGAGAAGTTATTGGGTTCGGACGGCGCACCGTCTGTAACCCAATCAGAGGGCGCCACGTGTGCCATACAGCTGGGTTCGGGCACACGAGGCGCCCTCTGGTTGGGCGTCCGAACGGTGCGCGCAGCTCATCCAATAATTTTTCTTAATGGTGGGCTTCAACTAGTGTTCATTAGAATTTTCTGAAAGGTAACTAACGAGATAAAAGATTTTGGATTGATTCAGAACGATCAAATTATATCTGGTCTTATTTCCACCTTTCCTGCGATTTTAGATACAATTGTGAAATATTGGTTCTTCCTTTTTTTTTTAAATCAATTCGCTTTGTCTATGAATAAGGAAGCTCTAAGTAATGCAACTATGAATCAAATTATTTATCGAGCCGTGATAGAAATAAATCCACTAGTTGAAACCCCCTAATTGTTTCTGCGAGCTCGTAGGTGCTATATTGGATTTGAATTAGATTTCGTATCAATTTATGTTGATTGACTGCCTCCATTATGTTGTGATCTCTGGATTGATCAGAATAAAATTCTTTACATTGTTTAGAATCAGTTGCTTGAACAAAAATAGATAACATGGTAGGTACTTATTGACTAACTAAATGTTCGGTTAGCTGAATACAATAATTTTTCCTTATAATACGGATAGTCACCTTTAATTATACATCACGCGACTAATTAGAAAGGAACTCTTGATGTGTATAAAGAGAAAATGAATTCAAAATTTATGCTAAAGAATGATCACTATGAGCTAAAGGACTTTTGTTCTTTTTAAAAGTAAAGAATCACCATTAAAGCAATAAGAACGGAATATTATGAAAGTGAAGGCTAAAAAAATCATAACAAAAATTTTAAATTTATTTTAAAAAAAAATTTAAAATTATTTTATTATAAAAATTTTAAAATAAAATAGTTACTTTATTTTTTATCCAAAATATTTCTTAATAAATCAATTAATTTTATTTCACTTTTAATATAATTTTTAATATAATTAATTTATTTTATTTTATATCATACATATTTTTT
>KZ451961.1:831055-855847 GCA_002786265.1 Apostasia shenzhenica
GTGTGTAATTTGTGATAAATTCAGTATTTTGTATGTAAATTTTCCTTTATTTTTATGCTTCTCATATTAAGTATTTAGTTCGTATTATTTTATGTCATTTTAAAAATATTTTTTTTGTAATTTAGTTTAATAATATATTTAAATAATATTTTAAAAAATTATAAAATTAAAATTTAAAATGTAATATTTAAATAGCATGATATAATATTAAGATAATATTGAATTAAATTATCTTTTTAAGTAGTAGTTAAGTATTCTATTATTAGTTAGGATCAGGTCAAACTAATCTCATATATATGTTTTAAAAAGTTATTAGAAAGAAAGAGAGCAAAAATAAAAAATTTAGTTGATAATTTTTCTTCTACGTCTGTGGATGTGTTTATGATGAAATTTTTATTATACATGGCCTATCAATGATGGAGCATGACATTAGAGAAGTTATTGGGTTCGGACGGCGCACCGTCTGTAACCCAATCAGAGGGCGCCACGTGTGCCATACAGCTGGGTTCGGGCACACGAGGCGCCCTCTGGTTGGGCGTCCGAACGGTGCGCGCAGCTCATCCAATAATTTTTCTTAATGGTGGGCTTCAACTAGTGTTCATTAGAATTTTCTGAAAGGTAACTAACGAGATAAAAGATTTTGGATTGATTCAGAACGATCAAATTATATCTGGTCTTATTTCCACCTTTCCTGCGATTTTAGATACAATTGTGAAATATTGGTTCTTCCTTTTTTTTTTAAATCAATTCGCTTTGTCTATGAATAAGGAAGCTCTAAGTAATGCAACTATGAATCAAATTATTTATCGAGCCGTGATAGAAATAAATCCACTAGTTGAAACCCCCTAATTGTTTCTGCGAGCTCGTAGGTGCTATATTGGATTTGAATTAGATTTCGTATCAATTTATGTTGATTGACTGCCTCCATTATGTTGTGATCTCTGGATTGATCAGAATAAAATTCTTTACATTGTTTAGAATCAGTTGCTTGAACAAAAATAGATAACATGGTAGGTACTTATTGACTAACTAAATGTTCGGTTAGCTGAATACAATAATTTTTCCTTATAATACGGATAGTCACCTTTAATTATACATCACGCGACTAATTAGAAAGGAACTCTTGATGTGTATAAAGAGAAAATGAATTCAAAATTTATGCTAAAGAATGATCACTATGAGCTAAAGGACTTTTGTTCTTTTTAAAAGTAAAGAATCACCATTAAAGCAATAAGAACGGAATATTATGAAAGTGAAGGCTAAAAAAATCATAACAAAAATTTTAAATTTATTTTAAAAAAAAATTTAAAATTATTTTATTATAAAAATTTTAAAATAAAATAGTTACTTTATTTTTTATCCAAAATATTTCTTAATAAATCAATTAATTTTATTTCACTTTTAATATAATTTTTAATATAATTAATTTATTTTATTTTATATCATACATATTTTTTAAAAAAATTTAATCAAATTATCTTCTTTATACTCCAACTAAATGTGTGCTCCTCGAAGTCCACCATATAAATTACAAAATTATTAATGAAAACAAAATTAATTATGAGATTGAATAATAATGTACTGTGCATAGATGCTAACATGAAAAGAAATACTAATTTTCTTCTAACTTCTAACGTAATGAATATAATGAGAATTGATTCATTAATATTGTTATTGTAATATTGTTATTTTATGTAATTATCTCCTAAAATTATTAACATTTTAAATTATGATATAATAATTTTAAATCAAACAAATAAAAATTATAAATGCTGTAAATTTATAAATAAGACTCCTTGTGAGTAAATAACATTGATCAAGACTAGACCAAAAGCCCCTATAGCAAGATGTGCTTCATACCAAGTCGAGTTAAATTAAGAGATATTTAGTTCAAAGCTATTTACATGTTTGTACATGTTATTTTGATATTTCTATTTTAAATTATTATTTATTTAATTCGATATAATAAAAAATATATCTAATATTATATTTTTCCGTAAAAATTAAGATTGACATATTAAGTGAAACCTAATTTTGAATAATATCTAAGGGTATGTTTGCAACAAGACCATTTTGATTCTACTCGAAACCAAAATAATACTCAATTAAAAAATAATAATAAATAAATAAATAAATAAATTTTTATTATATTATTTTTAATACTCAATTATTTTTAATAAAATTATTAAATTTATCTCACATCATTAATGAATGAAATATTTTAATTGAGAACGTAAAATAAAATTACTAGTTTTATTGAAAATGTGATTGAATATGTGAAATAAAATAAAATTTATTTTATATTAGAATTTAAGTAAAATAAAATAAAAATTTATTTATTTATTTATTATTTTTAATTTAGTATTATTTTGACATTGGGCCGGAATATTTTTATGGTGAAAGAGGCCCCAAATGTCAAATTTTTATAGTAAATATCTAGTATTATTTTGAAATACATAATAATCTTCTAATTTTTTTATAATATTATTTATAAGTATCATCAAATTAAATATCTATTTTCTTTTATAAACATATATAACATCCAGCCAACTTATAACTGGCACATTAAAATTATATTTTAGCCATAATTTTTAATTTGAAATAATTTAAAAATAATAACATGTAAATATTAAGAGATAGCATTATATATTCTCTGGGTGAGTGCTACCGTATGGCCCAAAAAATAAAAAAAATAAAAAAAAATAAAAAAATAAAAAAACTCCATTCGTTGGAATTTTTTTATTCATTTTTTTTTTTTAAATTTGTGTTTATTGATCTATAAATAGAGCCCTAGCCAATTGTTATACTTCCATGGCGTCAGTCATCATCTTCTCTCTCCTCTTGGCCGCCGCCACATCCACTGCTCAAGCCGCTCGACTTCTCTCAGGCGGCCAAGCTGCGCTCAATGACAGCAAGTCCCTCTCGCTAAACGCCGGCAGGGGCGGAGGCCATGGGTTCGGCCTCGGCGTTAGCCGCAGCGGGCCGGACGTTAACGTCGGGCTAGGGGGAGGCGTTGGCGGAGGCGTCGGAACGAAGAAAGGTGGAGGCTTGAGTGCCGGCAGGAGCAGGTGTTGGCGTCGGAATCGACGTCGGGAGGCATGGCGTCGACGTGGCAGCCGGAGTCGGCGGTGGGGGCGCAGTGAGAGCCTGGAACGGGAGAGTGAATGCCGGTGGTGGCGGCGGGGCTGGCGTTGGGGTTAGTGTCGGCCGTGGCGGCGTGCATGTGAGCGCCGGCCACGGTGGAGGCGGCGGCAGCGGTGGCAGCGGAATAGGAAGCGCCGGAGGGGCTGTGGGACAGGGAGAGGGATATGGCAGTGCCGGTGGCGGCGACGGAGGCGGAGCAGGCGGCGGAGATGGGTCGGCTTCGGGAGATTCCGGCGGCGGCGGTGGTCAAGGCTGATTATAATTGATTAAATTTAAATAAATAAATAATTTCACATAATTGGTTGTATTATTACGCTTTCAGTTTTATATTAACTAGTGTTAATGCACGTGCTAGAATAGAAGCAAATTTTCTACAATTTTTATGATTTAATTATGATTTTTCTATATTATATTTATTCTATGTTCATCGATTTAATTACTGTGGCATTTGACTCAATATTATCTTGATATTATATCATATTATCTAAATGTCATAACATTTAGATGTTATCTTTTGAATAAAAATTTCATAATTTTTTAAAAAATTATCTGAAAATATCGTCAAATCATAACATTAATATAATATTGACCCAAACGTTCTTCTAAATTTTATCACGAGTGACATGTCGATGTGTTTCATTAACTAAAATTTACTGGTAGGAAATTGGTGAAAAACATTTGTCATCTCTAGGAAAAATACTATTATCTTCTATCGAATAAATTCTTAATTCTCCCGTCGAAAAGAGTAAAAATGACAGCAATATGATATTCTGTTTGGCGTGAGGACTAAAATAAAAACTAAAACAGTACTAGTTTAAAAAAAAAAATAATAATAATAATAGATAATTTTTTTAATTATTCTACACAAGTTTTAATATAAAAAAATATTATTTTACTTCACAAACTCAATAATTTTTAATAAAAATATCTACTTATTTCATATCTTAGACCAAAATATTTGAATCGAGTATATATTTTGTGATAAAATTATATTAATTATGATATTTTTAATTTGTAAAAGAGCGGCTTCGAAATCCATCTAAAATGTCAAACTGATAAAAGATGTTCTAACGATAGAAATTAAAAGTGAATTTATAATATTATATTTTAATAAATTTAATGTAAATAATAGATAATTAAGTAGAAAAAATATAGCTTATAATTAGGCTCAATCAACTCGAAAATCAACTCAAAATCGAAAGAATATTTGCAGGCTCAAATCAAACTCGACCCAAAATTAAACATTTCACATAATATCTATTTTTCTAGCGGAGATTGGTCCAGAAAGAAGACGAGCTATATATTCCCTCTCATTCATTTGAATAAAATAAGTTTTATATTGGTCGTCAATTTATTTTTAGAAAAGAATTTTTTTTATATAAAATTATAAATTAGTCAAAGTCTCAATATAAAAGTTCATCTAAAGTCTCGTTTGATTAAGAGTAAGTTTTTTTTTTAATATAAATTTTAACTATAAAAATCAATTTTATTTCATCTTTAATATAAATCTGAATATTAAAACTGAAAGTATTTCACATTTTACGAACATTCTAATAATAAAATAAAATTTTCTTCCATCTAACTTTAAAAATAAAATAATATATTTCATATATTAACATATATTTTTTTATTTAAAGAATTTAAAAATATGTTAAAAAATAGAGTGGAATGAGAGTTTTATGTAATTTGCCACAGCAATTCGGGGTAGTTTCGGTAGTGGAAGTCCAGGGTCCGGCTACCTCGTCCCTTCTTCCTGGGATTCTCTCCAACCTCCGCAAAAGTAAAAACCTCTCATTTTCTGCCTCCCTCTCGTCTATTCCAGTGCATGGAAAGTACCTGCAGCTTCTGCGAAAACCGCGTAAAACGGTAAACCCTAACCATAGTTATGCTGTTGCCTCTCTGTCGCCGGAGAAATCGGGATAGAGAATGCTAAATTTGCCGAGGAGATGACGCCAAGGTCAGCTAATTCCCGCCACGCCCTTGAGGCCTTCACGCTCCAGCTCCACTGCTGGAAGCCGTTTCAGATCCAAACCCTACCCGGGGAATCGACGAAGCCACATTCGTTCCACTCGAAGAAACCCTGCCGCTCCGACCGATCGACCGCCCCTCCCATCGCGGCCGACTGCCTAGACCTCTCCCGGCTCTCTCTTCTCGAAGATCCGCTCCTTCCGAAGACGCGGGAGGAGGGTGGATTCCGGTGGCTAGCAACGGCGCGAAAACGGAGGAGGCGGGGATCCCGGTCGGTGTCCGGCCGGAGCAGTGATCGGAGTGTCACGCGTCGGCGGGGAGGCGGGGCCGTGTCGGCGTCGTACGCCACGTGCTCTGATTTTCCGCTGGCGACTGGCGGAACGGATTCTAGTGGGGAGCTGTTTGTAAACGGGGACGGGAGCTGGGGGTCGGACGTCAGCGAGGCGAGGGGTTCGAGGAGAGAAGCTAGGGAAGGAGGAAATGGAGGATTGGAGAGGGAGGGATCGGCGTTTGGATCGTGTCCCCTTGATTCACAGGGGAATGAGTCGGGATATGGCAGCGAGCCTGGTTACAGAGGTGATGCGGAGTTTGGTTACGGAGATGAGTTCGATGAGGAAGATGAAGACGGAAAGCTGCTGTTTTGGTGCGGAGGATCAGGAGGTATTGTTGTTTGAACTCATACTTTTCAGTTTTTCTAATTGGTGATTATGCTTTTCTTGACTGATGCAAAAAGACAGTCCTCTTAAATTAGCAAACTTCATCGTGTTAGCACAATCTTTTTATGCTCTGTCCCTTTAGCTGTGTTGGGGACTAGTTTCGCTAGATTTGCTTTGAGTGTTAAATGATCTAACCTTTTTTTAAAAATTTTATTTCTTTGCTTTGTTTTATTTATCACATTTTTAATCAGTGAAACCGCATTCTGTTATGGTGCATTTTGATTTAGCTATTTGGCTTTATGTCTGCTTTATGTACATTGTAGTTATTAAATTTCAGAAATTTCAGTGGAGAATATTTATTCTTTTGGGAGAAAATGCTCATTCCTGAAATATTTTGGCATTTTATGGCCTTAAAATAGTAGGGATAAGAAAGTCACCATATTCACTTTTTGTTCCTTGGAATATGATATTCAAGAAGGTACAATAGTTCATGTGAGAAACAACATATAAAATCTTAGCAGGTGACTTGTTTTTTGAATTTTTATCACGAAACAACAATAAACACTACAAGAGCAAAGCCTTAGTCCCTAATTACTTGGATCAGTTATTGGGTTTTTTCCTCCAAATTCTGCTCTATTGAAAGCAATGTTGTGTATATGGAATGCTCTGTTAACTTTCAAGGAATGTTTTGTTTGCTCCATTGACCCCTATTTAATCCTAGAGTGCGTCCTCGATCTCGAACTGAGGACTTTCAAGGGTAGTCCTTGTTGGACACATGTTAAGTCATGAGCGGCATCTGGCTTAGGCATTGCTCGAAGCACCATCGTGGTATTATGCTGTAAAATTTAAAAAAAAAGTACTATTAATTAACTAATTAATCAAATAAGTATAATTAATTAATTATTAGCAAAAAGAGATATAAATGGAGTTGCCGTTCGTGGCCAGACTCTAACTTAGAGTCTGACCACGAACAGGCTATGCCATTAATTAAAAAGTAGGAATTGGAGTCGCCCGTTCGTTGAGAGACTCCAAGTTTGAGTCTGGCCACAAATAATCAACTTCAAACCTAAATTTTTTTAATAAATAAATTATATTCTTTCTATTAGATTTAACTTTAGTGCTGTAGTTATGAAATTACAATATTTATCTTTGCTAATCCTAATTGTATTTAATTGTAATGCATTTAGACTATGGTATGAAAAACTTCA
Organism: Apostasia shenzhenica; assembly: GCA_002786265.1. Taxonomy (NCBI): domain Eukaryota; kingdom Viridiplantae; phylum Streptophyta; class Magnoliopsida; order Asparagales; family Orchidaceae; genus Apostasia; species Apostasia shenzhenica. The sequence continues at coordinate 838,032 of KZ451961.1, forward strand.
TATATAAGGGTGAATTAATATATTTTATATTTAAATTTAAAATTAAATTGGTAAAATTTTATTATAGCACATATTAAATTAATAGTTTATTAACTTTTTAAAAATCTTTAAAGTCAAATTTTGGATTAGATACATGTTAATGATTAAGATTTAACAAATGAGTGGATGACTCCATTTAAAGCAAAATTCCAGGGCTAAAGTTTTCTATTTGTGGTTAGACACGGATGTGTGACTTCAGTCCCTGAAATTTCTTTTAATTGATAGAGTCACTTGTTTATAGCCAGACCCGCAAACATACTAATAAGTTTTCACTCAATAAATTAGTTAATGATGCTTGTCTTTAAAATTTTACTACACTACACTTAAAGCGTCAGGTAGAACTTTGTTTATATTAATATTCTCTACCTCAACCTCAGCTTATGCACTTGATGTTTCATAGGGTATTGGAATGGAGATTAAGAATCAACTTTCGAAAACAAAATCTCCCTCTCCCTAGTACTTTGAAGTTATAATGCTGTGACCGTCGGCTTGATATTACAATATAACTTTGTGAAATAAAATGGCAGAAATATTGGCGAAATGATCAAAAGGTGCATGAATATTTGAAAATCTTATTTCATAGTATTAACTCTCCTTAAGGGCTGACACCACGCTCCTAGCTTGAAGATCAAAGATTGAGATGTCAGGTGTTTGGACTTTTCTTTTGAGCTCTCGAAGCTTGAAGGGCTTCCTTCGTGGCATACCTATCAGTCAAAAACCTCTTTATCCCCTTAGACCTGGCCAAGCACTTAAACTCCGATAACAAGAGATCTGTATGAGAAAGGATTGTGGCTTTAAATATGGTTTGAATATAGAAATCATAAGTAGCCTGGTTTTCTATGGACCTCTCAATGTCTATCCCCTTTACTATTCGAAAAACGCTATCTATGGCTTCCATGGTGTCACTTAAATGTTGTTGACCCCAGAGGTGGCTAGCATCAGTGAAATATTTCAAACTCTCTCCCTCATTGTTCAGAGCATCCCTGTCTCAGTGCCTCATTGAGGTCCTTTCTGAGCTTGAAGCTTACTGTTAGTCAATTCTTCAGCAGATTTATCATGCTTTATTGACGTCTCAATAATTTTGAAGTCCAGATTTGTAAGCTTTTCCTCATACTTAAAAAAAAACTGTGCTCATCGTTCTTTTCTCATGGACTGCTTCACATTACCATCTTGCTTTGCTTCTAACTCAAACAAAGTGTACTTGAACTTGATAGATGCAAGTTCACTCTCGAGCTCCTCAATCCACTTTGGCAGACTTTCTGGGATCCCCTAGATGTATCCTCACTCAAACATTTCTTCACTTCATAATTTTGTCTCCAAGGTTTTCCCCCCACTGGTCAAACTGCTCATAATGAATGATAGTCTGACCCAGGGTGAGGCAGTTGACGTGGCTTGAGATGAGGAGACTAACATCTTAGCCTGAGTCACCATTTTCGTGGTTTTCCTTATCACTGCCCCTAAGTTTTGGTCAAGATCATGAGAGTGATCTGCTGCTCTTCTGAGCTTTGTCTTTTACTAGGTTGTTAGTATTCGCTGTAATATCATAGTGTTGGCAGGTATTGACATTGATGACATTCCCTGGAACCAGCAGCTTGTTCGTTTCATCAATATAGTCCTTGGTTTTAGGGGGCCTTCATCAGCAACCGCTCCTGCTATGGTCACCAGAGTTATAACCTCCTTAAAACCTGCTTTGTGCTGGAGAGTATTCACAGTGACTTGGGCAGATTCTAGTTAAATGATCTTATCAACTTCAGTGACATCCTGTGTTAGATTTTGTTTAGTCTTTAATTTATTTGGCCTTTGGAACTTTCTCTGATTGTTTTGTTGTAAGGGTTTCTGACTCCTCCATTGTCTTCAATTTGTTTAGTATCTCTATTACTAATGGTTACAAACTTTTTGGAGAAAATATTTGAGAAAAGGTCACTACCTGAGATGGCATTGGATCAGTCACCATTGTCTTCACCATTTCAGCATCTAGCCCTGATTTAGCTATGGGGCTCATCGTTTCCTCTAGTAATTGGTTGCTTTGTTTCAATAGCCTTTGATGTAGAAAGGTGGTCAACTGCAATGAGTGATGGGTCATACTCACCTCTGCTTTATTGCTGATAGAAGTCCCTCCTCCGTCAATGCCAGCCTTAGTCACTCGACCCTTCGAGGGCTGACTAGAGGTCTTCCTATATTTGATCATCAAACCACTCATTTTCCTATATTTGATGACCATTGTCCTCAATGAATCACCAGAATCCTAGTTTTGCTTTCACAAGGAATTTTCAGTGCCAGAAAGCAAGGAGCAAATGATTTTGAGACTTTTGCCCTAGTGTAACTCGTGCCTTTGTGAAGTGTTGCTTGAGTATCCATATCTTAGTTTTCTATGAAAAGAATTTGTGCAACGAAAAAAGCAAAGTTCTAATACAGACTTGGTTACCAATGGCTGAAAAAAGATAGGATTATTAATCATAGGCATTTTATGATGCATTAAACCCTTAGTTTATTTTGTAGTCTTTTATTTCTCAGTGTAAAATTCTTAATGGTTGGTTTGTTATGTTGTTGGATTGCAATGACAATTAGGTTGCAATTTGCGTAGAACATTTATTCTTATGTTTGATGTATTTGTTGCAGTACAAGAGTTTAGATATTCATGGATTTTTTGCAGTTTTATCCAACTAAACTAATTTTTGCTAATGAGGAGCAATTATTTGATAGAGTGCAATGGAAATAAAGGATTCATGTAGTCAAGCCTAGTGGGATAAAGGTTTAGTTGTTATTGTTGTATCCAACCAAACTAATATTTGCTTTATGTAGTGCTGGATTGAGAAGAAAAATCCATTGGACTCCCCAAATTGATGGGATTAAGGATTTGTTGTTGCTGTTGCTGAACAAAACTAAGTTTTGAGGGTGTGTTGAATCAGCAAATGGAAACCTGAAAGTTAGAAAGACAATTCACATATAAGGCCCCGTTTGTCTAGGAATTTAAAATTAACCTGGTTTAATTTTAACAGGCATATCACATCACACATAAAATTTAATATTAAAAATTAAATTTATTTCACATCCTACACATATTACTAAAATAATAACTAACTTATATCACATCTCTCACGTATTCCCACATAATAACTAACTTTATATCACATCCCTCACATATCCCAACATAATAACTAATTTTATATCACATCCCTCACATATCCCAACATAATAACTAACTTTATTTCACATCATTCACAATTTTCAATAAAAAAATATCTCTATCCAAATTTAATTTTAACCTTCTTAAATTTAACCTTACAACAAACACACCCTTAATGTTAAGTACTGGTCAACGAAAGTCACCAAATTGATATGGTTCAACCAAAAGGGTTGATTAATGCTGTGTCAGGACAACGCCAGATGCTTATCAAATTGTTTGGTAGCTCAGTAGAATCAAAAACTGATCACCAAATCCCCTTGGAATAACAACTAAGAATGGAGCATGTATTACAAAATCTTAAGAGTATTTTGAGATACGTGCAGGATATAAAATAAAATTTATTTTTTATTTTGAAATTAGTGTAGAATGTGAAATAAAATTTATTTTAATATTAGAATACATGTAGAATTTAAAATATTATTAGTTTAATCTTAAACCTTGTGTATAATGTGACATGTACACCTTGTGGTATTTACAGAACTTCCCGTTGCCTTTTGATACATTTCGGCTCTGTTTGGTAATAAGAAAAAAAAGAAAATGTAGTCATTTTTGTGACATGTACACCTTGTGGAATTTTTAGTCATTTTTGAAAAATGTGTATGATGTGAAATAAAGTAAGTTAGTTATATTAAAAATTGTGTTGGATGTGAAATAAAGTTGATTGATTTATTGAGAATTGTGTTGGATGTGAAATAAAGTGATTGTTTAATGTAGGAATTTGTGTGAGATGAGATATAAAATAATTTTTTAAGTTTTTTTAAAATAAATTTAAGGTTTTGGCCATGGGTACTTTTAGCCATGATTTTTAGCCCATTGCCAAACAGGGCCTAAAAGATTGTTATCGTGTTAGACTATTAGTTCTTTATTCTGCTAGCATTCTGTGTTTGAAATGGGAACACAGTTTGGTTGCTAGTCAACATTGTAATCATGTTAAGCTTATTAATTGGCTTAGTGAAGTGCTTCTTACCTCCTCTTAACATGTTTCTTGCGGATCTCTATCTTGAGGAACAGACTGTTGTCTTTGATGATGCTTTGATTCATTCTTACTCTGAAATACCTTGTTATATTGTCTTGGAGCTCAATGAGAATGATTGAAACAACCATCATATTTTGTTGGGAAAATTACATGCACGTCCCAAATTCTAATACAGCTCATTAGTCCATTACTTACCATTCATGTCTCGTATTTTGTTTCTTGTTTGCGTTAACATCTATCATAGAAGACTATGGCTCTCTGTCCCTGTGAAGCTTCCAATTTGAAATACGATAAGCATGACGGACATTAACCCAACTCAAGGATGTGACACTTTAATAAGATTACATTAATTCATATATAATATCGATATATCTGAATTCCAAGTTATCGAATTGTTTGTTCTATTAACATATTTTCATTTTATCAATAAAGCTAGTCAAGTTAACTAAGGCCCTGTTTGGCGCGAGGACTAAATCAGGACCAAAATGATATTAATTTAAACAACAATAATAATAATAATAATAAATAAATTTTTTTAATCATTTTATATAAATTCCAATATAAAAAAATATTATTTTACTTCACATACTCAATAATTTTCAATAAAAAAATTAACTTTATTTTACGCCCTAGACCAAAATACTTGACTCGCATATTTTGGTCTAGGATGTGAAATAAAATATATATTTTTATTGAAAATTATTGAGTATGTGAAGTAAAATAATGTTTTTTTATATTAAAATTTGTGTAGAATGGTCCTGATTTGGTCCTCGCGCCAAATAGGGCCTAAAAAGCTCATATTTGCTCCACAAGACACGACTTCTTGCATATTTTATCAGAATCATCTGGCAAGCTTCTAGTTTCAATGGCATTTTGGTCTGGTAAAATTTGTGCTGATGTGGTCTATTTCTCTTGCAGAAACCAAGAGAATGGAGATTGTCTGCGAGAGCAACTTTTCAGAGCAGAAAGCTCACCATAGATGCAGGCGGAAGAAGAATGACTGGAGAATTCTGGCACCTCTCAGATAAGTTTAATTGCTCCCACCTGAATCTTAGCTGAGTAGTATTTTGATTCAATGCTTAGAACATTATATTTGCTGACACATTTTTGAGAATGTTATATTTGATCACACAACTTTTGTTGCGACCTGGAACAAAACTTGTAGGTACTCGATATAACTTTATTAGAGCAAGTCTTTGCTGCTTGACCTGGTGTTAGGAGAGTTTTGTCGAAGCAATAAAAAATGTATGAGATGAATATCTCGAGTCGAACAAAGATGTTTTGTCAATGCCTCGGCATTGTCGTCACTGACTGTTACCGGCTGCTCAATAAAATCTATACGCGTTTTCTATGTACTAATATCCAAACCATGCTCGTGATGTAATAACCTGGTTCATTTGAGGATAGTCATGCAAATTCTTAGAGAAAAGAGATTGTATGCTAAACTTAGTAAATGTGAATTTTGGTTGGATAAAGTGATTTTCTTGGGCCATGTGGTATCTAAAGATGGTATCTCTGTTGATCCTTCTAAAATTGATGCAGTGCTTAATTGGAAAAGACCATCTACTGTACACGAGATTAGAAGTTTCTTGGGTCTTGCTGGTTATTATCGAAGGTTTGTTGATGGATTCTCTCGATTGACAACTCCATTAACTAGACTAACACAGAAAAATGTCAAATTTATGTGGTCTGATGAATGTGAAAAGAGTTTTCAAGAATTGAAAACAAGGTTAACTTCAGCACCTATTTTAACCATATCTTTCGGGTCAGAATCAATCAAGTGAAAGCAAAGCCGTGAACATCTCTCCTTTAGAATTCTGGCTCCATTACCTCTACTGGAAAATTTTGCTGATGTCCGAATTGGGGCATCACTCGGAATAGATGATACCAGTCAATAATCACCCAAGCTATAAGTGGTACTCGCGCCAAGTAGATAGTACATCCAGTGATCAACGGTGTCCAGATCATTTGGCTCTAAAGTAGTATATCGATCTCATTGCAATAAAATGAGAATGTATGATATGAAGCATGTCCACCAAATTGTAAACATTAAAGAAAAATAAATAGTTACTATGATATCATAGTACTATAAAGATAACATGCTATAGAATTTACTTATTATCGAGCGACATGCCTACTAGCTGATCATGCTGCAGCTGTTTGGAATCTCCTATGCCTAGGCTTGTCAACTGGTCGAACTCGGATCGGGTTAGCTTCAACCCGAATCCGACTTGGAAGACATCCGGATCGGATCGGATTGGCGTCGACCTGGATCCGATCCATGACCTGTGACGGATCAGGTTACCGGATCGGATTTCGGGTTAATCTGAAACTTATATTAATTATGATTTATTTATTTAAGCCATTGATTTTCTTTAAAAATATGAGAACTTTTTGTTTGTTTTAAATTTATATGTATAGTAATGACAATATTAATTGATCCATATGTTATCAAATAATTAATCTTAAATATAAACTAAAAATATAAAAAATAAAAATAAGTAAATAATATGCATTTCACATCATTTATTTCTACTAAGAAAATTAATTTTAATAAACCTAATTTAAAGCATTCATATATTATTTTTTTTTTATTTTTTGAAGTACATTTATATACTATTTTACATCATCACAAAAATTATATATATAAAATATGAGTAATAATATATGTAAAAATGTTATAAAAAAATAAAATATTTAATTTTTAAAATAATATTATAAATAAAAAATTATAAAATCTGAATCTTAATAAAATCAATCAAAATAATTTAAATATAATATAAGTTAATAATATATAGTTGTTTAATAAAATTTTATATCATTAAATTTAAATAAAACTTAACCTTTTATATTTTATTTTTATATTTATTATTACAAGAATTGATAAAAATATATAATATTATTTAAAGAAAACTGGATCGGGTAATCAGTGCTGACTCGGATTCGATCCACTCAATATATAAACGGACCGGATCTGATTTCAGATTAATATTTGGATCGGATCGGGTCATGATCTGACCCATTGATAGGCCTACCTATGCTCATATCTGTAAGAGATGCAAGCACCTAGTGATAGTAGTTCGAGTTGTGAATGAAAAGAAAGTAGATCAGTAAAGCTTACAATGTATTAGAGTATTAGAGTTTATAGGGAGTCGTTTAAAAATTTAAGTTTGATAACCCTCGAATCACTGAAATAACAGTGTTGTCCCTATGCCTGTTGTGAAATTGTTCATCTATTTGAGTCGAATGATCAATAATAGCACCACTTCGATGTATAATATCGATGACGTCTGTGACACATGCTCTAACATAAGCTCACATTCGTCATTATTTTCGATATATTATGCCATATATCTTGCTTCTTCTGAATATTTGCACATTATTTTGATATCGTAATTATTTAAATCAATACGCATCACATGACATTTTGATTTTTAGATCAGATAAGCAATCAATAACATTAAGGAGGTGTTTGGTTCAATATTACTTAGATGTCATGTTATCTAAATGTTATTGTTATTCATCAATGAACATTTGTTTGGTTCGATGTTATGATATTAAAAAATATCAATGCTATTCAAATTATTTTTGTTTAGTTGAAAGTTATTGACATTATAATAACAAATTGACGGTGTTATTTTGAGATGTCGCCCGATATGGGGTGACATTTAGATGTCAGCGTGTAATGACATTTTTGTAATTAATTATAACGTTATTTAAAGATGTCATTAAACCAAACAATTATTCTCTAAAGATAATATAACATAACATTGAGATAAGACTGAACCAAACGCCCCCTAAATTTTAAAACTTTAGCTTTACCCACATAATTCGGAGAGTTATTGTCTATAAATATTATGTTGCTATTAAAATAAATAATCATATGAACAGATGAATGTGTCATTGGTTGGTTTTATATTAAATAATGCATAGATAAAAAAATTAATGAAATATATCAACAGAAAATGCAATAAAGAAATTATAAAAAAATTAATCAAAAAATGTAATAAAATTAATTAATTTTTAAAAAAAATTAAAAAAAATAGTAAACTCGGGGAGGGGAGTGAAATCATAGAATTTTCAAGAAGTCGCCGATTGTACGAGCAATCCATGCTACTGGCAATTATAATAAAAGTCTCTTAGATTACACGTGACTTTTATTTTTAGAAATTTGTACGACTTTTACCTAAACAGTGTGGGGCTAACACCGTCTAAAATATGCCCTTTGTTAAATTTTTATAATAAAAATTATTTTGTTAACTAGCTAATTAAATGTACTTAATTATAAAAAAATAATCAAAATGTTGGTGATTAAATTCCTAAATCATGTTTTGCATATATAGCATTTTATATACACAGAATTTTGTTTGAGTTTTGATGATTGAAAAATTTAACTTCTCTTGAATTTATATAATTTCTTTTATAGAGAATTTAAATGAAATAAGTTAATAAAAATTTCAGCAAGTAAAATTAAATTATTAGATTTTATTCGTATAAAAAAAAATTAAAAAGGATATAATTAGAAATTATAAAAAGTGATCTTATGTATTTAAAATTAAATGGAAATTTATTATTTAATAGACTGTAATAGAAATAAAGTATTCATATAGCCGACTTAGCTGAATAATCAATAATTTATGGTTATTATTTTATAATCAATAATTTTTTTAAATAAAAAATATTTTTTTTTCTGTTGTGAAACGTGCTGCAAATTTTGGATTTTTATATAATTTGGCTGTTTGTTAGCTGCATAAAATTTGTCAAGAAAGTTTTTCATCACAGTTATCCAAATCAAATAATATTTTTTAATAAGAAACTATGATTTTATTCCACCAAAATTTAATATGTAAATTAAATTTTAATTTCTGACATTTCATATTATTTTTGTACAATATCAATTTTCTTTTATGTTACAAATTCAATAATTTTTTATTAAAAAATCAATGCATCTTAATAAAATAACTTAGTCGCATTTAATTTAATCTTATTAATAATTTTTTTATAGATTATAAAGTTATTATTTAAAAAATAACATCTCGATATCACGATTCAAAATACACTTAGAGAAAGTCGGCTTAAATGGTTAGGGATATAAATTATAAACTATTAAAAAACTTTAGTCGATTTTTGTCCATATAAAATGAAAACAAAACTAAAAATAATATGATAAAAATTTATAAAAAATAATTTATATATTTAAAAATAAATTAAAATTTATTATTTAATAGAATATAATAAAAATAAAAAATTTATATACATGCATATAACTAGTAATATTAATATAGCAATTTTTTTTTTTTTTTTGCTCTCTAATCCCCAAACCTCTCGAATTAATCGTATGTTCCACCAAACTTTCTGGTCGGGCTCGATTTCGTTCTAATTTGACACGGCCCAAGCCCCCCGGAGCTTTGAGAAATCGATCTTCCAGTCGAAGAGACGGAACGCGGCGAGCGGCGAATGGCGGCGGAGGTGTTGGCAGTGTATAGATCGCTGCTCAGGGCCACGAGGAAGACGTTCGCCGGCGATACAGTGATACTCAGAGAATCCGCGGTCGAGATAAGGCGGCGATTCGAGGAGAACCGCGCCGTCTCCTCGGACGTCGATGTGAAAAGGCTCGTCGAAGAGGCTCGCGATGCCTCTCACTTCATCGGTAACATGATCGTCCAGGCCAAGCGCAACTCTAGCGGTGGATTCGGTAAAGCATCTTTTGGCCGGGACATCCGCCTTATTTCCTTGTATTGCTTGTTTTTTAGGATAGGTAACCGTCCGAGGTTATTTTTGGATTCCTGCAAGATGATTGTATTTCTAGTTCTTGGCATTCGTTCTAGAATTTACATTATAGGCGCGTTTGCGTCATTTGAACGTAGTCGTAGCTTAAATCGTGTACTTCAGATTAGGTTTGCTGGTTCACCTTACTACTCTTAGTTCAAGGAACCTGATAGAATTTGTGATTATGAGTAACCTCGTTTAAGTAATCAAAGGGCAATTATTTTGTCAATAAAGGAAGTTTGACATTTATTTGTTAGTTCGTTGATCTTTTTGTTGAAGTTTTTGTTGTTATTATTTTATATTAGAATATAAAATTATTCACGGACTATAACCTATAAGCTTAAGCTTTTAGGTCAATTGGTAACTACAGATTTAATATGGTATCAGAGCCAAAAGTCTTAAGTTCGAATCTTGGTAATTCCCAATTATCTTTAGCATAGGGTTTAAAAAAATATTGACCTATGCTAAACTCCACGGTTCAAAGCAAATAAGCCTGCATGTGAGGTGATGCGTTAAAATATAAAATTACTCTTAAGGCCCCATTTGTTTGCCCGTTTAAAATTAACCTGGTTTAATTTTAACCAGGCATATCACATCACACATAAAATTTAATATTAAAAATTAACTTTATTTCACATCTTACACACATTACTAAAATAATAACTAACTTATATCACATCCCTCACATATCCCAATATAATAACTAACTTTATATCACATCTCTCACACACCCCAACATAATAACTAACTTTATTTCACATCATTCACAACTTTTAATAAAAAAATATCTCTATCCAAGTTTAATTTTAACCTTATTAAATTTAACCTTACAAACAAACAGACCCTTATAAATCATAACTTACAATTTTAAGCTTTTAGGTTAGTTGGTAGCCAGAGATCTAATTGTTTATAGTTGTCCTTGCTACAGGAATTTTACTGGTTGTTGATATGAGTTGAACATATATTTTCCCTTGGCATTTTGCTTGTAATAGTTATCAGATTTATTACTGGATCACACTTCAAAAATAAATGTTCACAGTACAACTAGCTGATACTGTTTTTTTTTCGTGTAGCTATCTGATACTGTTCGAAATTTAAGGTATCAGAATAGCTTGTAATATAATGTAGGTTTTGTCCTAGTCCTGGGAAATTGGTGTTATAATTTTTTTCCTAGCTTATGGTAAGGACTACTTGAAGCATTTTGTTTCTGAAATGTAAAGGTATTGTTTACTTTATACTTTAACTTTAGGAAATTGCGTGACTTGTGTACTTCCCATGAGGTCACCCATCCCCAATATTATTCTGGCTCAAGTACGCTTAACTACGGAGTTTTTCATCATTATCCTTACATTTTTGCCCAAAAGATGCATCTACTATTTGAGATCACACTATTTACTTATAGTCTAGAACTTTTCTCTCGTTCTGATGTGTACGATTGATGGTTGTGCCCCCCTCTATCATTTATTATCTGACTTAAAAGTTTGCCAAAAGCCACACTTTTCTCTAGTGATTTCCTTCTTTTGGGACATCACTCAGCAGCTTCTCTTGAGATATCACCTGGCAACTACTCATTGCCCTCCTCAGCCACAGGTCATCACAGTTCCACCGGCTTCAGCTTTGTTCTTCCTTGAACCTCATCGTACTATGGGAGTTCGACACTAATGCTATATTGTAACCTGCATCTTAAATGTAGAGGTGTTATCTGATTTGGCTTTAGAAAATTGCATAATTTGAGTACTTTTCAGGAGGGTCATCTATCCCAGTACTACTTCAACTCAAGCATGCTTAACTATCAATTTTTCCATTATAAGCCTTACAATTTGTTTTCTAAAAAAACATCTCTTTTTGAGATCATGCTATTTACTTATACAACTTTGGAACTCTCCTCCCTTTTTCGATGTGTTATAATTCAATTTTGTGCCTCTCTCACCACTTATCATCTGGCCTAGAAGCCCGCAGGAGCCGCATTTTACTCTAGTGATTCCTTTCTTTTGGGATATCACTCGGCATCCGACGATTACTCTTCACCCTCTTTGGCCCTAGTTCATCATACTACTTGTTTTCGTATGTGTCGTAAAAAGCTTCATAGACTTAATTTAAACGTAGTTTTGAGGTTTGCAATTTTTTCTAGTGTTAATGATATTGACAAGTGCATCTTATATATTTCTGACCTTGTTGATACCTTAAATAGTTTTAGTGCTCTGATTCTCGTTTATTATAAGTCCATTTAAATCTTGGATGACACCATATCAAAAAAGAGCCATCAATCATCATTCAACCAAGTGTTGCTTAGAATAGGGGAAGGTACAAATGTAGTTTTCAGAAGTAATTAAGGGTACTGACTTGAGCTCGTGATGTAGTGGTTGACTGTCAGCATTCTTGTAATATCATCCTAACTTGAAACTGCTTATTTGATAAATATATGATTGATATCCAAATAAAGAAAGAGATATTTTTATTTTTATGGTAATAGTAATCTTTTTTGCTTTATGTTGCTGCAGGTTATGCATGGTTTTTTACTTTTATTTCAAGAACATATTCACAAAGCTGTGATGCATATCAGTTTTCTGGCATTTTTAGCATTTGATCCTCTATCTCAATTTCTTCATTGCTAATTTTGTGTAGGTGGATAGGTGGTTTTAACTTCTACTATGTTAGTGATTGTAGGACAGGAATTCTATCTTGTTTAAATTTGTGGTAACTTTATAAAAAAAAACCAAAAGATTCAAATTTATTCAAATTTCAATTTTGTTTCCCAAAAGAAAATTACCAAAAAGATAGTTTTTTTACATTAACCATAACCAATTTGAACTTAACCATGTTACCAAACACCCAATAGATTCACTCCTTTGATCAGAGATACAATGTATGATATAGGATTATGATCTCATTTGGAGTTATGTACGTATGTCAGTAAGCATGTATTGCTCTTAATGATTCTTGCTTACCATTAGATTTAGCTTTAAGCGCCATAATAGATTGTATTTTTTTCCTAAGTTTATCTTTGCTGGATCATGTTAAGCCCCAAGCCTATTGTATTCCTCTTTCCTATTATTAAATAGGGGATTTCACTCTAGTAAAGTGATTTTTGGGCGGAGATAGTTCAAAAATAATGAAAGAAGTTTGCATCTTATTCATATTTTATTTATTTATTTTTGATTTGGGCATCTTATTCATATTTGATTCTCTAAACAATTGTTTGAACATGTTCTGCAGTTGTAAAGCCTGGGAAAGAACATACTGGTGCGATGCTAGAAATCCCTTCTGAAGAGATCCTCTCTAAGTCTACTTAAGGTAAATCCTCTGCAGTTTTAACAAGTATGATATACTATCATATCTCTATGTTTGGATATTCGTTCTACTTGATCCAAAGTGATCTAAAGTGATGAGTATACTTTTGCACATTATTTCAACGGGGAAATCATGAGGAACTCCTATGTTACTGATTTTAAGCTGGACCAGCTTTACATATTTATAACTTGTTGTGCAGATCAATTTTAAATTAAATTTATGTTCACATTAGTAAGAATTAGGAAGCACTGACGTAACATGGATAGATAAGCCAAAGCTGTTCAAAACAAATTTTCTTAACAGCTTTCATATTTGTCAAGAGCTGTGTTTTTTAATCCCCTTTTTTTATGAAAGAATGTTTTTTAATCCTTTTTGGGTGCTTTGTTATGTAATTACATATCTACGGCTTGACTTGTAGCATAGTAACTGAATTATGCATTGGTACTGCAATTGGACGAATTTATTTATTAATTCCATGGGTAAAACCAGGTTTTGCGAGATGGATTTCTATTCAAATAAAAAGTCTTGTGAAGATTTTACTTTGTAGACTATCATTTTAGCTCTCATGTTATCTTAAATTTGGTATATGTGATGCATCTGCTGAATGGATTTGGCAGTCACATTTTAAGGCCTTGTTGGGTTCATGGCTCAAAACAATCAAAATAATATTTTAAATTTATCACAAATTTTTATAGTTTTATTTCACACCCAGCACAAATTTAAACATTAAAAATTAATTTTATTTTATTTTTAATACAAATTTCAATCTTAAAATTAACTTTATTTTATATCTTACGTATCTTCTAGTATTAAAAACAATTTTATTTTTTATTAAACTTAAAAAATAATATATTTTCTCTCTCTTGCCAAAAAATAATCTTCTAATCAAACCAAACTAGCCCAAAGATACAAGAGGTATAAAATTATGCTTGAACACATTTTTATCTTTTTGCATCAATTTTTTATGGCAGAGATCATAAAGAAAATGGGCATAGGATACAACTCACCTCGAAAAAGACACTTATGCAACCTGTTTTTTTTCTTACTATTTAACATGCAATTGAGTGCTCCTAGTTTTTTGGATCTCAACTGGGTCTAAGTTTCCCAAATTTACCACCTTTTGTATATTCTATTTGAGTCTAAGCACTTTGGAATTATGTTGCACGTCCCTCATTTATATTTTGTTGAGAGTTCAGATTGCTCCTTCGAAGTAGAATGAAAAGAAGGAATTGGAGATGAGAAAGGAGGAGCCTTTTTATATTAGGAAACTTTTTTATTTGAGAGTGATGTCTTTCATCCATATGATGGTGGATTAACCACTATATTGTTCTTATCAAAAAAACAAAAAAAGAACTACTATATTGTTCCTAGGAAACTTCATATTTTGTACTCCTATTATGAGTAAGAGAACCTTTTCATCATTCTAAATAATAGGGAAAGGTTGTCAACATGGTATTGCCTTGCTGCTCTGGGATTTCAGCAAAACTGACCTTCCCTGAGTACTCTGCTGCTTGATTTAGGATCTCCAAAGCAGCTGCCTTGATGAAGCAACCCAGAACATAATAAATCATTTTCTTGTTCTGTATCTTCTGATGCCCTTGGGCAGAAACATTTTGCACTCTCCACCTCTCTTTACCAGCAGAGGTCTGCAGTAGGTATTTCTGTTTTGGAAGTTAGCTGTGAATGGGTTCACGTGATGTGCTTGGAAGGCTACAAAACATTTTTTGTGTTATCCGATTTGGTGTTCAGCTATAGTGTCATCGTAGACTGCAACTATTAAAGATAAGCAAAACAGAGGAAATGACCAAGAAGACAGAGAATCAAAAGAGGTAAAGAGAGGGAAACAGATATATACTGGGGGGAGAATCATCCATTACTTCTTCCATAATTCTTCCTGCTATAAATTGCCATTCTTCCGTAGATTACATTAGCTATGTAGACAAATATACTACTATTTGAGGCTGCACAAGCAGCAACAGAATCCCCCATTAAGTATAAGCTGTCTCAATATCCTCTTCTTAAAAATTCCCTTGTCCTGAAAGGCAGAGGATGGTAGATCTTCAACTTGTAGTTTGGAATTTCAGAATCCTCAGCTTTCATTACTTTGGCCACTTCTTATCCAACTTTGGGGTTTATAAAACTTGGGTGTATTGACTGCAAAATGACGGAACAGTACAGGGGAATAAACACCTCTCCATGTTAGTGCTGAATTGGTGACGACTTCATTTGTTTTATGTTTTGTATTGAGTTAATGATCTTTGCAATGGCTTCAGAAACTTCAAATGTCAACATATTGACAAGCAAAGAGGATGATGAAGATGGTGATGGAAGTGGTGGAGTTCCAGATTGTACTTCAAAATGAAGCACCACCGGAAATCCTTCAAATGTTGCAGAAGATGAAGGATTGGATAACTATTCCAAATAGTAGCCTTCCAGATGATGAGTTCACAACATCTGATGTAATCTGTTTGCGTTCACTGGACAATATTTTTTGTCTCCAGTGACATTCACATTATGTAATCTATAGCAATATTATCTTAAAGAACCCTAAAATGAAATTTATTACATAAAAGGCCCTAACAGAAAATATTCATTAGCATGTAAGGAATATTTCATCCAGTTACTGTTTCTCTTTTTATGCTCATCGTCTTCATCTTCAACCTCTCTCTGCGCCCCCCTCCCACATGATATGCTTGTTTGTTTTTACTAGTAACCAAGTTACTTAAGCTTATCTCTTCCTCTTTTTTTTCTTTTTTGATAAAAACGCTCATCTCTTCCTACTTCTTAGGGAATAGCTTGTCTCCTTGTGAAGTGGTCCAACTTTTATTTTTTACTGCACATGCCCATACTAAAAGCCTCGATTCACATATTGTAATCTTTAATAAAACATTAAACCTTTCTATATTTTTGCTAGTTTTTTACACACATGTCAACATTTTATTCAGTAGCACTTAGTTTTGTTATTATCAATTTCTTACTTTACTCCAAAGCTTATGTTGCATACATTATTGTTGCATCCAGAACCCCGTCTTTCTACTATGACAAATATACATCCTCAAAACTGCCACGTTGGTGGTCCCATACTTGCTTTTGTTGTTTCATTCTTTTATTTTTGCTCTCTTTTTTATTTGCAATATTCAGAGGTATATTTCCCTTTTAATGCTAGGCTTCACATGAGGTTTCCATCTTATTATTAGTCCTCTTCACTAATGATATATGTTTGGTAAAAAATCACCATGCAAGAAATGGGAAACAAGAAGCTCACAGTCATATTGCATAGGTGGTTAAACGAAACGGATTTACCAATGATTAGCATATTTTATGATTAGCTCACAGTCACTCCGGTTTTTTTTTTTGATGGTTAAACTCAGGAAAATTACTTATTATGGAAGGAAGAAAGACTACACTAACCTATAATTATCTCTATAGATAAAATATTTCTTGTTCGGAATTAACTTTACTTGCAATTATAAAATATGAATGATTGACAAAGAATGGACTTTAAAAGAAAATCTCTTCTTCTTCTCTTCAAGCCTGCCATTGAGGTACCCTTAGGTTGTATTGCTAATTATGCTTCCTGTAAACATAGATTGAATATTTCTAGAAAATATGCCTTGGTGGAAACCCATACTATGGAAGTGGGTTCTATTTTCATTCTGACCTTATTTTTGGATCAAGTGTGAGATTTGTCATCTTCTATGTCTTGTAATATTAGTTCAGTAAATATATTTATCTGCCATTTGGTTAACATGTGATGGAAAATTAGATAATTGAAATTTTGTAATTATCCCAGAAAGTTAATGTAGGGAGAGTTTTTGTCATGTGTTCATCTTCTATATACATCAATTAGGTTATATTGAGCTCTCATGTTGTTGTTATCATCAGTTAAACCTTGTAGGTGTGTTTGTTTGTAAGGTTAAATTTAAGAAGGTTAAAATTAAATTTGGATAGAGATATTTTTTTATTGAAAGTTATGAATGATGTGAAATAAAATTAGTTATTATGTTGGGATATGTGAGGGATGTGATATAAAGTTAGTTTTTATATAGAGTTGCTGTGAACAAGTGGGTTTTTGGACAGGTTATATTTTTAGACAGTCCTTAAGGTAAAACCTCACTAAACAAAGGATCAGTTTTTTCATTGAACATGCAGGATTAAGTTTAATAATATAGAAGAAAGTAGATTTGTGATTTTTTTTGCGCGTAGTAAGGGCTTTCTTGAGCATGTATTTAATTGGATGGGTAATATTTTTATACGAAATTACGTATTTCATCTATCAATTCGTAAATATTTACCACTATATCACACGATAATTCATTATTAAATTTTAACGGCATTTTACATATTTTATATACTTTATAATTATTATATGCGTAAATTAAAATGCATAAATTCATTAATATTTAAAATTCCTAATATATGTTTTTTATTTTTTATCGTAAAACATTAATTTTTTACTTAATTAAAAAATTAGTCATTGTGGATTTAAATTCGGCACCCTAATTGGAAATTTTAAATAAGATAAAATAAAATTAAAATACAGATATTCATAAT
>KZ451961.1:863272-887063 GCA_002786265.1 Apostasia shenzhenica
GTGGATTTAAATTTGGCACCCTAATTGGAAATTTTAAATAGGATAAATAAATTAAAATACATAAATTCATAAATATTTAAATTATTATTTATATAAATTAATTTATTTATAGTATTTAATTAATATATTAATAATATAGTTAAGATTAAGGCCAATTTAGAAATGTGAAGTTCACCATAAAAAATATGATGTGAAATATGTGAAATGCGTAAAATTTAAATGAATATGGTGTGATAGTGGTAATATTTATGAATTGATGGTGAAATGCGTAATTTCGTGTAATTTTCATATCCTATATGTAAAAACCCCGTATATATATATTTATTGAATTGAGCCCAATACAACACATTGGAATTTAGCTAGTAGATAGGTTTCTTTTATAGTTTATCTATGATTATATTTTAATTTATATATTTTAAAATTTTTATTTATATTTTAAAGCTTAAAATATAAACTTAAAATGGAGATAAAATAAGAATTTTAAAAAAAATAGACTAAAATATATTTATGGATAAAGGATAGAAACCTGTATATAATTTACCCCTTCCTAGTCTCTAAAGAGAGAACCATCGCCTTCCCCCAGTTGGAGGGAAAAGCTTGCTAACGAACAAGAGGCGACATTCCCGCTCACTCTACCTTCTCTCTGTAGGCCCCAAGCTCGCGGCCAGCTATGGATTTTTTGTCCTCAGCAGTCACGAGAATGCCTTCCTCCATCGCCATGTTCCATCCCTCCACCATTTCATCTCCTTCGCCCTCAGCATCTTCTCCCACTACACTCGCCTCTGTTGGAACCACGTACAGCCGATGTCGCCTCCTGCACGCTACCCACACTCTGCCGTTGAAGATCTCAGCCTCAACTCCATCGCCGCCGTCATCGCCGCTGTCGACCGTCATTTCCACCAGTTCCTCTCAAGCCCTGCCACTCGCCGCTCGCTCCAGCTTCGGTGCGCCGCTAAAATCGCAAACCCTACTTGCGAGTTCTTCGAATTCTCTGATCAGTCCGTCCTCTCCAACCTGTACTGGGGGATCGAGGCCGTCGAATCTGCGATAAATGCTGAGTCGCCCAGCGAGCGGAATGCCCGCCTTGCGGATTCTGAGAAGATGTTGCAGATTCCGGCGATGCTGGACGAGGACGCCACCACAGCGGGAATCGATAATCGATACATAATCTGCTGCTCTTACTTCCATCTTGCTCTCATCAGGAAGCTCCGTGGGGATGACTGGCAGATGGCGATGCATTTCCTGCAGGCAGTTTTGGTATTGCCGAGCTGCGTGAGATCGGAGCTTGCACCGGAATTGTGGGCGAACTTGTTCGGTTCTCCGGCGATCGCTGGAGGCGGAGAGGAGGCGGCAAGGCGATGGGCCAGGAGGTACAAGGATATGCTCATGTATTACCAGGTGGTCAGCTACAGTGAATCAAGAAATAATCAGTGAGTTCATAAATCTGAACGATTTTTTTCCCTTTATTTATCTCCCATCATTCCTTCAAGTTGAGTAAAAAAATGGATGGAAGTTTGCAACAGAGCAAAAGGCCATTTTTGCGACCTGTCAGCTTTATGACAAGCTTGAAGGAATATAATGGAGGAAGAAAGGTGGCCTCCTAACATCAGTATTCAAAAGTTGGATCTTTCCACCATATATATATATTTACAAACCACCAAATAATTTTTTAATAATGTGAAGTTGAAGTTCAGATTCTTACCCCACCACATGGAATTGTTTTTTAATTTCATTCCTGACAGCAAGCCAGACTGGTGGGTTGTCATGTTTATTCACTGGAAGAAGCTACAGTTTAGATTTAAAACCACAATTAAAGTATATCTCCTCATATCTCGGCTCATTGGATATTTAGATAGATACTGAAATCCACGCCTTACAAATGCATTACTCTTGAAATTTATAAAGTAATGGTTAAATGACATTTAAGGTTGAAACTTCTTGACCCTTTTACGCAAACAGGTATGAGACGTTTTCAAGCATCAGATATCCCTCATCAGTCCAAAAAGAGTCTGCATCGACAATCGTTCAGGATGTAAGTCTCTTTACTATTTTCTGTAACAGTAGAAATGAGAATGAGAATATCTGAGTTTGAGATTGGCTTCACTCATCTGCTACTTAATTAATTGGGTGAAAAACTATTTAGGACATAGACACCTTCTTTATTCAGTGAAATGTGAATCTAGCTCCCTGATTTCTTACTCTGTGCTTCTTTTTCCATCGTTAAAGCTAATTTGCTCAATAATTCTGTCACAACATTATGAAAAATTGAACTACTTTTAGTCAATATGATTGCAGATTAATAAGGCCGACCCACTCTGTTCCAGTTATAGTAAAGATATAAAGAAAGAAATGGCCCCCATATCCAAGTCAGTAAGACACCAGCCTTTTATTAAGCTGAATGGTGAAAGTGCTCTTTGCTCATGTTTGGATGAAGGTTTTGAAACTTGCATCAAGGATACTTTAGATATAAGATGCCTACAAGAGATGCTGGAGGAGTCGCAGTCAAATTCACCAGCTTCCCTGCACTCGGACTCTCCTGAAGCAAGTGATTTAGAGGTAAAAACAAAGGTTTAAGAGTTTATTCGATCCTGTAACTGCTAGACTAATGTATGAGTTTCTTTGTATTGCATCACTTGTTTGTTGCATAGCACCATGTTTAAGGTTCCATCTAGGAGTTCAAATGTGAGAAATTAACCATATGTGTAAGATTACAAAATTACATTGTTCAAAAACTTGGTGAAGAGACAAACACCATGGTCATTTTTACCTTTAATTAATGAAACAGGAAAGAATAATGAACAAAGTCAGTCCAGGAAATGGCATCTCAGCTAATGAAGGTCCTATGACTTCTGATATGATTGATAGGTTTGCTCCTGACATATGACACAATTCAAGGTATAATAGTTTTGTATTATCTTCTTACTGTCAAGCGTCTGATCATTGCAGGAATCGCTTTTGCAAAGTTTCTCCTATGTCTACTGTGATTTGTGAGTCAAAAGGTTATAAAAGTGGCACGTGTCCTAAAGACAGTAAAGCAAATTCCAGTCAATTAGTGGTAAAGGGCACTAGTAGTTCTCTGAATAATTTAAGCTTTTCAACACTGGATTTTCGACATGAGCATTCAAATTTATCCAGCAACCACCAAAGGGAAGATGAAAACCTCCAAAGGACATCTCCAAGACTTCATGGCAGATGCTTCAGCAGTTTCTCCTCAAAATTTCAAAAGAAATGTAGTTTGTTTGAATTGGTTCCTCGTGGAAATTGGAAAAAAAAAAATCTTGCAAGAAGTGACGATGAATGGACTGAAGAAAGCCCAGATTATGAGAAAGAACTGCAAAGATTTGAAAAGGTGGTTTCAGCTTTATTGACCTTGAAAGGATCAGAGTATGGCAAATCTGCTGATTGGAAGATAAATACAATGTGGGAGCTGCTGCATAATGAAACACAGCTCAAATATAGTTCAACAAAGCAAGAAACAATCGAGCAGCTTCTTAAAATTATTTCATGTTCTAAAAAGGAAAAGGAGATCAGGGTCTCGGTGACTGTGTTACTGGTACTTATATTTGAAGACGAGACAATTATAGAAGACATTAAGAGAAAGAATATTCAGTTGTATGATCTAGCAAAAGCATTAAAAAGAAATGTACATGAAGCTGCTATTCTTATCTATCTGCTGAACCCTTCACCTTTGGAGATTAGAAACTTAGAACTTTTACCAGCTCTAGTAGAGGTTGCTTGCACATCAAAAAGGCAAAAGGATGGAATGATTTCTCTTCCTCTAACACCTACATTAGCATCCATTGCTATGATTGAGATGCTCGTAACAGCATTTGATTATGTCACTAATAACATGCACTTGGCTGCAATTACTTCTCCAAAGGTTCTTTCTGAGCTTGTGAATGTTGCAATGAGTAACAATGTCAGTGAAGGTGTAGCCTTGACAAGTATTCTTATAAAGTGTATGCGTCTCAATGAAAAATGTAGAAAATTTTTATCCCAAGTTAGTCCTGTCTATCCATTTATTCATCTTCTGAGGATTGACAAGATGAGTGCCAAATCGGCTGCACTAGAGTACTTTTATGAGCTTCTTTTCATGCCAAGGTGTGTTAGCTGTTGCAATATTTCTGGTGTTATTTTATATGTACTAACGTGAATAAGGGTGTCGAAGTTAGATCAGACCTAGCAAATGACCTTAAAATGCAAATCAAAATTTTTTTGTGTCTACTTGTTTAATCTTTTGGTCAAGCTCAAGTTTATTGAAAATTCGATAGCCACCTAATGATATACCAACTGATAATTTGATAACCCTAACCTTCATTTTATTGTGTTTCTTAGAGTGATTAATGGTTTGAGCTTATAGGCATGTTATAGTGCTTGTGTTTCATTATTTAGCTTGTTTATACGAAAATCCTTGTAAGTATTTTGTTTCAAAAAAACAAATCCTCTTAAGTAGAGAATATGTAAAGCTCTAATATCATGTGTTTGGTCATGATTATGTTAGTGAAGTTTATATGACTAAATTATGGGTTGGATTGGTCTGACCAATTTAAGATATGTGTCAGGTTTGTATTTAGCTATTTTATGCAAGGTCAATTTCGGTTGGACCCATACCTGATACGTGTAATTGAATTGACACCTTTAAACATGAGCAAGACAAGCAATTTATTTCCATAAAAAAAAGACAAGCAATTTATTACTCATTTGAGGAATAAAATAGCTCTCATCTCTTTGCATTTAAACAATTAGATTGATAAAATTCTAAGCTCAGGTTCGCGAGCATAAATCACAATTGCTTATATAATGCTAAACCATCAAACTAGAGCAGAAGAGGAGAAGCTAATAAGAGTAAACTTAATGATGTATAATAAAAGACGATGTAAATATTTCTTGAAAGAAAATTGCCTATTAAGGAGAACAATGGCCATGTAGTTATTGAGCAGTCATGCAAGTCGTACCCCACTGCGTATAGCATCAGACTTGTGGATGCTGCTTCTCAGTGAAGGGTCCCCACTAGGTAGAAATAGCTTCAAGATTTAAAGTTCTTGTAAATCAATGCTTCGTAGTAAGTTTTCGTTATTGTAGAATTATCATAGTGATTTAGTACTAGAAAACTGTTAAACATGCATGAGAATTGAGGATTATTTAGAATGACATATTGTTGTTTCAAGGTTTTTATTTTGTTTTAAACAAGGTCATCAGCTATCAGACTGCTCCAGCAAATTCGGCAGCAGGGGGGAGCAAGAATCATGGAAATACTGCTTGTTTGTGTCATGCAATCAAAAAATGAGAATCAACTTTATGCAGGAAACCTATTGCTTCAGCTGGACATGCTGGTAAGTAAATGAACGTCAGTAAGATAAATTTTTCCATCATCAATTCTTGTGAAAGGAATTATCGATTGATAAAAATAGAAATTCGATTGATGTGTCAGCCAAATTTCTTGAAGACAGATTTTCTCTGAATAGAGGAATCATCTTCTGAAATTTAGAATTATGTGAATAAACATTAAACTCATCATTATCCATGACTTCCTGTTAATTTTAATAATCACATATTAGCTTTTTGTAATAACGAAAATAATAGAATTCTGAACTGTACATAGGGCTGGCAGCAAGTCGATTTGGATGGGCTTGACTCAACCCATACTGCGTTATGAATGAACTTGCTAGTTGCTACTCTAAGCTGATTTTACTTGAAATGAGTCGGGTTAACTTAAAATGAATTTCAAGCATAGTTGAAATGTAACTTATCATTATTGTTGCTGTTATTATATATGTATTATGTACATAATTTGATGCTGTCAATATAAGCTTTTATTATACTGCGTACAATTTAATTACAATTTCTGAGGCTCTTAAATAGGTTGTTATCATAAAAAAAAATGTTTCAAAGAATATTTGAGGAGCCATGCTTCTAACTTGGAGCTCTTGGAACTATTTAGCTGCTCATCTGCCTAGACATATTTATATTAGTGTTATATGAAATTATTTATTCTTCTTGTGTTGAGCTTGAGCCATGAGTTTGGCTTGAAACTTGACTCGATGTTTTTTGAATTGATTTATAAATAGGATAAAAAGTTAAGCTAAGAAGCATGGACATTTCAAAAAATCATGTCATGTTCATGTCGGACGCATGGACACAGGGGGACACGCGAGGACATGCTGGGACACCATGTGTAAAATAATATATTAAAAAATCTAAAGGACACTTTTTGAACATGTAAGGACACTTGGAGGCATTTCAGGACACTTATGAGATATTTTTAGGACAATTTTGAAATGCATGATACTTTTGAGACACTCGTAGAATTCATCTAAGATCCAGGATACTTCTGGGATACAGGATACTTTTGGGATACACATAAGATAGAATTAGATATATTTAATATTAATGTTAAATTTATTTATTAATATTATATTTTTTAATAATATTAAACATAAGGCTAAAGTCTATTGACACATCTATCTCCTTTTTTCTTTTTATTAATACTTTTTTATTATTGTTAAATTTTATTTAATAACTAAAAATCTGTATCTTATTATTATTATTATTAAAATTTTACTTAATATAAGTCAAAATTCTAAACTAACCAAATTAAATTAAATTTTTTCCTCCCTCGCTGTTCTTGAGCCTCATGAAAATGAATTAATTGCAAAACATTTAGAACTCCTATCTTTACCTCTATCTTTCTCTCATCCTCAATCCCGAAAGTTCTTACCTTCTCTTAATGTCGTGCTTATCGTGGTTGTCCTGATGGGTAAAATTATATTTCTTCTTATTCTCCTACTCATTTTGCAATGTAAATCTTAAATCAACATTCCAAATCTCTTCAATACTGACGACGTCTCTTCTTAAGTTCTCATCTTGATCGTATGAGACTTCTGTGTCACTCACAAGTTTTAATTTAAAATTCAAATTTGTTCTATGTTTTATTTATTTTTAAATATGAATTATTAATTTTATTATTATTATTTTTGACGTATCATGCCATGTTAGTGTCCTATTTTTTGAAAAATTATCATGTCGTGTCACTTTGTGTTGTGTCCCTGTGTCGTGTCTGTGCTTCATTGCAAGCAGGTTTCCATCCCTGTTTGCATAATATTGAGCTAATATGTAATATTTAAGAAGTGTCACTCATAGAAGCATCAGGTGTCCTTGCAACAAAACAGGCCTCCACCACCCCCCTTTCCCAATCCACCCCCTCTCTTCCTGCCCATTCTGCTTAAAAGCCTCATAAAGAAAATGAAGGCCCACAGGCTATATGTACGGAGAATTTCTACATGACATTCATCTTTGTATATCCATATTCATTACTCTTGCATACTTCTTTCAAGATAGTCTTGTATAATTATTTTTTCAATGAACATTGTATGCAAATCAAGTTTGTGATTCAGAGGAAGATTATATGATACCAATATCAACATCAAAATTCAATTTTTTTGTAGGAAGGCACAAAAGGGAGAGATGTGTTCAAGGAAAAGGCAATCATGGCCTTACTAGAATCAGTTGCAACAGAGGATAATCTCAGCATGCAGTCTCTATCAGCTTTCATTCTTGCGAATCTTGGAGGAACCTTTTCCTGGACAGGAAAATCATATACAGCAGCGTGGCTTGTAAAGAAGGCAGGATTAAAGGCTACTTATTACAGGGACATGGTCAAAGGCATTGACTGGCATGATCCTTGTTTACAGGTTATAAGAAGTATAAATTAATCTTGTCGTATTATATTTCAAACACAAAAGTATATGAAATAATATGAGATTTTGTTTGATAAACATATTGACAATAATGCAGGATTCTGAAATTTTTGCTTGGAGTAGAAAGACAGCAAAATATGTCATAAAATTTGGGGAATTTGTCTTCAGTGCATTGGCCAAGGGAATTCGAAGCCAATCGTGGAGTATTAAACGAAGTTGTCTCATTACAAGTGCATGGCTTGGAAGTGAGATGGCAGTGGTTACGTCGAGTAACCTCCAATATACTGCTTGTGAGATTCTGTTGGATGAAGTATCTGCTTTTCTTCATCCTGGAACAGAGCTTGATGAAAGGGTTCTAGCTTGCCTCTGTGTCTACAACTACACTTCTGGTAGAGGTCAGTGAAGATGAAAATATGTCAAGCATGCACTTAGGATACCAATGTCTCAAAAATTCACAATATTTACTCGACATGATGTTTATTACCCAAAATGATCTTTTAAGCATGATTAAGTACATTTTCATATTATAGGATCAACTAGAAAAGATTAGTATTAACATTAAGTTTGTAATATCTATAGATCTTTTGCAATAAACCAAAGAAGTATTCAAGCATTAAAGCAACGCAGCAGCCTAAGTATTTGGCTGATCTTGTTGTCTAGACTTTACTAAATTTTGCTATGGTTCAGGTAAAGAGAAACTGCTGACCTTCTCAGAGGGTTTGAGAGAATCACTGAGACGCCTTTCAGGAGTAACTTGGATGGCTGAGGAATTGCTAAACGTTACTGATTATGTTCTTCCAAATAAGCCAGTAAGTAAATTAGCAGTTCTTTTTTTTTCCCATCCAAAAAGAGACCCTGTATAAACAAAAAAAATAGACAACGTCAAATACTGATAAACAGTGCAATTGGGACCAAAATTAGACTGGAAGTTTCATAGAGCATTTAGAGGGCATGTTCATTGTCACATGGTTCTCTTCCTTTATATGGTCTGGAAAGGGATGATATCAGCAGCGTTCTCTCTCATATAAGGAAAGTTGTCTCCTAAAATCAAACTCATAGCCTTCTAGATCTCACAGAGGCAACCTAAATGTTTTGCTGAGGGAGAACTCCTCAAATTTAACTTTCATAGAGTTGAGTGGAGAGGATAAATCTATACGATTGATTCAACTTCTTTGTGGCTAAGGATTTGTTATTGTAATTGCTATTGTTGTTTCTTGTTGTTTGTGTATAACTAGATCAATAAAAAGAATTTACAGTGTAGCTCCTTTGTTGATCAAGTTCCATGGTTAAACAACTAATTTTTTTTTTTCATCAATGTTATGATGTCGTGGGCTTCATAATTCTCAGATGAAGATTTTAATTATTTCCAATTATGCAAAAAGAACAGATTTTGATGTGATGCGAGTCAGGCTTAGATGTTTGAAGTTCACTATTTAAGTCAAATAATTATAATCAAAATAGGTGTTTTACTCTTTTAGCTTTGGTATTTTTTTAGGATTTTGTAGCTTCTATTTTTGATATATGTATATAGTCTTTTAAATTTTTAATCTTATGTATTCAGCGCAAGTTTTGATGCAAATTTTCTGTTCATTGCACAAGGAAGAACTCTATGAACAGCCCTGATGATTATTATCATGCATGATGAATTCAATAAAGGAGATTGCCTAATATCTCTCTCCATTTGTTTTTCTCCATTCCTCTTCTATTTCTCCTCCTCAACCTCTTCCCGTGTTACATCTTGACGCCAAAGTGCTAATGTGCCTCAATTATTTACATATTGCCCTGCTTTAATGTGCAGAGAGTATCTTGTGTGCATACACAAACCCTGGAGATAGTTAATAGTGGTGATGGAGCAGTAACTGCTCTTATCTTTTACAAGGGACTATTGTGTACAGGATACTGGAATGGTACAATTAAGGTAAGGCTAATTATCTGTTGGAATAACTCTATCCTGACATGAAGATGTATTGGCAGTGGTCTGTAATGCACATATGGCTGACCATAAATTTGCATCGTAATCTATTGTTTTTGTAGGAAATGTATACGAGCAATTATCTCACATTGATAGTTAACAGCAAGTTGTGATGTTAAAGTATAAGCGATGACCATCCTTACCTATTGGCTTAGTCTTTTTGGTTTGTGGATGTCCATTCATTTGTGTCTTGGGTCCAACTTTGGCTCCTAATATTTCTCCACTAACAGTTCTTGGCTAAAAGCATGTACATATTATGTGCTACTCATCATAGCCATCATCATCATCATCATCACCATCAAACTCTGGATGCTTCTTCCCTGATCATTCCTATATGGTGTTGCATATAGTGTTAATTGTAATATAAGCAAATCTTCTTGTATAACTTCCAGTCAAGTTACTTGTAAGCTAACCCTTCTGTTCGTATTTCTTGTACAATAGTGTTAGTTCTCTGTCTTAATGGTTCTCCTTTACATTTGCATAAACCAACTAAATCTATTTTTAATGGCCTTATTTTCATGAATATTTCTTGTACAATAATGCTATTTTCCTATTTTGTTGATATTCCTTTGTGACGTAGTGGAAACACCGGTAAATACACAATAAATCCCATAAAAGAGATCTAAGATAAGATTCCAAAATGCACAAGTATACTAGAAAGAGAGAAACAGAATGTTGAGAATAATCCCTGAAATAGTTTTTATTGATTACTGCTGAAAATAAAAGATACAAGCCTATGTAGTTGACTTGACTCAAACATTGTTAAAATTATGAAAAAATCGACATTGATTCTCTGAGGTTATCTCAGCTAATATGCCAAATGTCAAGGATTTTGATTCTCCCAAGCCATGTTAGTTGTCATTTCAAATCTCAGGTGAATCAGAATATTGGAGATATGAAAATAAGTGCAATATTTGCTGGAAATTAAAAACTATACTAAAGATGACCTTAAAAGTTGGGGCTTTTCTTTGACTGGCTGCAGTAACTATTAGAGCTACTATCATTCCCTCCACTTTCATGTCCATCTAAATTATCTGTTTAGAATAAAGAAAAAAAAGGGGTTTCCAAGCTTAATAGGGTTAGAAATTTGTTTCCTCTCACAGAAAGAGTTTAGCATGATGGACACTTTATCTAATATTTATTATTTTCCTGTTCATTATGCATAGCATCCATATCAAATTTTTATGTTCTCCCCAATAGTACATAGAATGCATTCATTTTGAAGACATCACAAGTAGCTTCATCTTTGTATCTTCCAATAGAAAATAGGAGATGACATTGTTCGGTTACCTTTACCTCGCCAATGGATTTGATCCAACTGACTTTTATCGGGAGAGGGATGCTTGTGTGCGGGGATATGCAGTTTGCTTCATGATCTTATTGGAAATAATCTTCTCATTGTTGCTGCCATTGGTGATGACATCATACATCTGTTGGTTGATTTTGCACTTAACTAAATAGCTATGTTGTTGTGAGTCTTCTTTAATGGCAGGTTTTTTTAGCGTCATCTGTCACTACAGCCTTCATGATCTTCCTCTGCTAACACATTCTCGGGACTGATGACCAAACTACTCATCATATTTTTCGAGATCATGTTAGGGTTGGACTTCAAACTAATCCTTCTTAATCATTTTCACCACTCATTGACTTGGGCAGTAGTTAGAAAGGTGAGCTTCCTAGCGACATCGGTAACATTTAGACCCTTGATTGCACACACGGGTTGTTCTGTTCTAGCAATTTTAGAGTTTTTTTGTTGTTGATGTGGGTCGGTTCTTGCTTGTTTTCTATGCATTTAGTTTAGGTATACCACTTCAACTTTCGCTTTGCCAGAATCATCATGAGTTGCATCCGAGCCATTATGACCATAGGGGAGTTCCCTATTGATTGACCTCTCTAGTTGAGCTTCAATCTACGTGGCAAGCCTAATGGCCTTGTTGAGATTACAAGCCATATACAAAGTCACCCTCCCTTAGATGGAAATCAAAGGTCATTAACAAGCAACATTTCTGCACATCAATCTTCACAAGATTGTTACAAGAAGATGATGAAATTCCTCAGTGTAGGAGTACATAAATTATGCGAGCCTTGCTGATTGTTCTGGTACTTTTGGTATTATATCTACTTGTAGTCGATGGAAGAAACCTTGCATATATCAATTTGCTCATCCTCTAGTTGCTTTCTTTGTCTCTTTTGGTTTGTTTGCAGATGATCCCATTAGGCTGAAACACTGCCTTTTAGTTTGTAGGCGACATACTTCATGTACTTATCTTCTAGAATGCTCATTAGTTCAAAGAAGTAAACCTCTCAATCATGACCTTAGAGCACTAGATCGTTGTTTGCTATGAATGCTTCATGGGACGAAGATCTATCATCTAGGAAATCCTAATTTGGTGGAAAGGGTGGAATATCCTGTAATTCTATTGATTTGGAGCCACTTGTACCTGTCGTAGTTGCTTCATCCAATATTTGAATTTGAGTTTCTTGAATCTGCTGTAGCACTTGCTAGAGAGGAGCATCATTGTTCTGCACACTGCTATGGTTAGAATTGACCATGAGACGGGGTAGTCCTGCTTTAATACCAACTAATATAGCGAGAACACCATTAATTACATGATCAATTCCTTAAGAGAGATCAAAGACAAGATGTCTAAACACAATTCAAATAGAAAAAGATAGCAACAAAATATTGAGAATAATGTCAAAAATATTTTTATTAATTATTGTTAGAAATAGAGAATACAAGCCTATATATATGCGATTGAACTCTAACATGAAAAATAAAATAAAATCAAGAAGCATTGAACTAATTCTCCCTTGTTATATTAGCTAACATGGCCCAAATTTCAGTTGAATCAGAATCTGAAAGATATTGATTCTCTTAACTATATTAGTTATCATGCCAAATCTCAAGCAAATCACAATCTAGGAGATGTCAACATAAAATAAAATACTTGCTGGAAATTAAAAAATATACTAAAGATGGCTTTAAACTTCTTTCGAAGTCAAGAGTTTTATAGAAACATGTGCGCATCTCTTAACTCCTCCTAGATCAAAAGTTATTTGTTTGATTTTCTTGTAGATGGTCACATGTTTTTTCTTTCTTTTATCAAAGTTTCCTAAACAACCTTTAGATGTGTGTTCTACATCACTTGTACTTGCATAAACTGCCAAAATTTATTCTCTGTGACTTTATTTTCAGAGATATTTCACAAACAGTCTCCATTATATGGTCATTAATTTGTTATGGTTCAGTTCTAACTTACCATACATCCATTTCAATGTTCTCATTTCCACCACTCCAGCATCGAAGGCTATACCTTATCCAACAAAATTTTGTTTTCATAGCCAAGCCGAGACCATTTTTTGCTGATATCACTATTTACAAGTTAAAAAAATTACTTAAACAAAAGGAGAATAGTTCAGAATTAGTTATGAAGAATTTTGACATTTCTGTGCATTCCAACAGGTATGGGACATAAGGGGAAAACATTCACTTCTTCTGTGGGAGGTCAAAAAGCACAAAAAACTTGTTTCTTGCTTTGCCATATCCGAATCAAGCGATGGCCTCTTAAGTGGATCCACTGATAGAACAGTCCGAGTATGTGATTACACCATTTCATCAAAAGTAGATCTTGTTAAGCAAATATATTATGATTAAAAACAAAAACAAAATTCTGATATTTTGTTTGCAGGTTTGGAAATTTGTACACAAAAAATTAGAATGCATTGAAGTAATAAAGGCAAAGGAACCTGTTCAAAAAGTTGGTACGTGTAGTGAAAAAATCCTTATACTCACACAAAGCCGTGGTCTTAAGGTATTAATGGCATACTCGGTGCTCTTAATACATACTTAATTCTTGTTTAACACATTATTATTACAAGTAATTGTATTGATAATTTATATATGTTACTCTCAATATTGCCTTTATTACTTGTTTAACCCGCAAAGATGAATATTTTTTATTGTCAAAAGGCAAAAAATGTAATACATCTTTCAATGGGTAAATATATGTTTTGAGGGTGAATTGTAATTATTCATCTAAGTTGGGATGATAGATGTAAATGTAAATATTTACCTTTGGAGGTTAAATGAGCAATAAGGGTAGCTTTGAGTGTGACATGTAATTATCCATAATTGTATGTGGATAAAAAATATCTATATATTTCAGGTATGCCATGCATCAAGAATTATCCAAACAATTTGCAAGAGTAAACATGTGACATCTATTGCAGTGTTTCAAGGAACAACATACTTGGGGTGCACAGACTCGAGCATGATTGTAAGTTCTAGTTTCGAGCATAAAACATTAATTGCAGTTTTCAGTTTTATGATACTAACATAAATGTTGCAGTAAACTTCCATTTATATATTAGCCATTCAAATAAGAGAACTTTCTTTGTACAAACTCAAAATATACAAATATTACAGTTTCAATTTCATTTTATTGGTCAACAAGTTCTTGTAGAAAAATAGTGTTCATCGGTTTGATGTGAGCACTCAATCTTAATGTGTAATTGATGTCAATTTTTTAAGATTAATAAACTGGATGATCCGTTCCATCCTAACCCAAGTTAGAATCAGCTCTCTATCATGATACAGTTGTACAGTGGATTATAAATAAGTGTCTACAATGTAAATTTTGTCATTTAAGTGATTAATATGTAAATAGACAAAAATTCAAAAAAATATGTCAATAGACAAGGTTATTGCTTTTTTTTTAAATTGTGAAAGGTTATTGTTGTATGTTGTAAATCTCTCATCATAGTTTAAGCAGCATGTAACAATATTGAAACCTTTTTAAAGGAGCTAGACTTGAAGGAAGAAAATGAATTTGAGATCAAACCAGCCACAAGTAGCTGGAAAATACAGAGGAAGCCTATCAATTCAATTTGTATATACAAAAACTGGATTTACTGTGCAAGCCATTGTGTTGAAGCATCAAGTGCAAAGGTAAGCTACTCATTGTAGATCAATAAAGCATTTTGTAAAAATATAAAATTATTTCTGGGTCATAACATAAAGGCTTCAACATTTAGTCTAATGGTAACTGGAAGCTTAAACATCTCAAGTTCGAGCCTTGGTTGGCCTCAATTATCTTTAGTATGGTTAAAAGCAAAAGATTATGCTGAATTAAATCCATGTTTCAAAGCAAATTAGCTTGCATATGAAGGGTGGTAAGAATATAAAATTAATTTTAGGTTAGGGCCTCTTTGGCATGAAGCTTTTATGGTTTTGAAGGATGACTTATTTTTGCTTTTCTTTAAAAATTTAATGATGAGAAATAAAGTAAATTATTTTAAAAGTTATGTAGGTTGAGAAATAAAGTTGATTGATACATTGAGAACTCTATAAGATGTGAAATAAAGTGAATATTTTAATTTTGGAGTTTGTGTAAAATAGAATATAAAATAAATTTTTATGTTTTTTAAATTAAAAATAAAATTTGGCAATAGCTTTAGCCTTTTTTGCTTTTGGCGAAATGGGCTGTAAAAGCTCAAGCACTTAGGTTGGTCAGGTGAAGCTCAAGCATTTTGGTCAATTGGTAATCATAGGCTTAAAACATTGTGAATGGGATTTAATTGATTTGATAATAAATCTAGGATTGGAAAAGGCATAAAGGACCGCTCATCTCTGTAAAAATGTCGAAAGGAAAATCTGTGCAGGCAATGGATGTGGTTGAAGACTTTATCTACGTAAATTGCAGCTCATCTTCAAGCACAATACAGGTAACCCTTTTATAACATTGCTAGATATGTTTGAAAACATTCGTATCATCTTAATATATAATATATATTGATAAATCTCAAAGCCATTTGCGTGGAATCAGATTTATTTGAGGGAAAAGCAACAAAGTGTAGGTAGATTATCAGCAGGAAGCAAGATAACCAGTTTACTTGCAGCAAATGATATGATTTTATGTGGAACTGAAGCTGGATTGGTCAAGGTATTTATTTGATAATCATTTGAAAGTTGTTTTTTCCTGAAAGTCAACAGTCATAACATTTATCTTCACATTATCATCTTGATCGATTTAAATCAAGAAAAATATTTCACTCGGTGGTGTGGTCAATGGCATATTATAATGTATCAAAAGCATCCCTTAAAATTGCCAAAAATAGTTAAGGAAACTAGAACAGCTATCTGAAATCTTCCAAAAAACGGCCTTTGGTCAACCTGGCAAGTACCTGGGTTTACATGATTTGGAATACTAGTCCAAACAGCTCTAACAGCTCAAATCTGGGTCGAATTAAGGTTCCTTGGTGGACCTAATCTCTCTAGGTCGACCTAACCTATACTTGGGTAGATCTATTTCTAGCCAGCCCCCAAAATCAGTCTCATTGGACTAAGTTGACCTAACTATGGTTTTGGTTGACTCAGTTGAGTTGACTTGTTTCATATCTGAGTCGGCGCACCTCACAATTGAATTGACTCAACCATAGTTTTGACCTTGCCAAGTTCTATTTATACTTGGGCTGACTTTGCTTTGCTCTCAACAATGAAAATTGACTCATTTGAGTCCTTGGCACTTGTCAAACCCATAAGAGTGTGAGTTAATTTTCTTTAGAACATTTTAACTCATTATATCTTAGTTATTTGTGCTCTTTGATCATTCCAAAACTCATAAACTCAAACTCTACAATCAAGTTTTACCCGAAATAACCCATAAATAAATATTGTCGACATCTTCATCTATATTATATGCCATTTTCCAGAATTTTCAGTTTCATGATAGCGCATGGAGCCCCAAATTTTCCATTGAATCCTTTGAAGCCTACATGATACAACTACTTGATATTCATTAGTAACCCCGCCAACTTAAATGTATTATCAAACATCAAAACTCTTAATTTAACATTAATCACAGGGGAGGAATTAAGTTACTCAAATTCAAAACTATTTTATGCAGTACACTGAAATTTAATGATTGAATGATTAATACGTAAATAAATAAATTTATTCTAGAATGTATCTAAAATTCTGCTACTCTCATATCTGGTCATTTTTCCTGAATATTTTGTGCTTGTCAATTACAGGGATGGATTCCTCTCTAGAAGGAAAATGGCTGATCTCATCTCAAATAGGAAGATTGTAAAAAAACTGTTTGTTTGTGGATTTACTGCTGACCCAGATCCACAAAATTGCAGACGAACTGAAGGGATAAGACCTTAACAAGAAGATGTTAGGCTATTAGTTCTTAGACCAAAGATATATTATATTTATATATATGTATGTGTATGTTATATGTTACTCATCTATTTTTCCGAAGTCAGTAGAGGCAAAAAATTTTGCTGAAATATCAGAATTTTTTTACTCCCTATGGAACATGATTGGCCTATGTTCAGAACCTCATAATTCCATACTCATATTATAATTATGAAAAACTTACTTTTTAAAACTTTTTGAAATAAGGTTTAAGTCATTTTTGTTAAACTAAAACCAAGTTATAAAAATCAGTTTAATATTTTTTAAAGGATATTGTAAATGTCATTAAAAAGGAATTTTTTTTTCAACAAAAATCACTTAATGTAGTTTGATTAGTCAAAAATTTGATCGTATTATTAAGATTACTTTGTGCATGTGTTAAGTAAGTTTGCTGTGCTCAAGAACAAAGCTCTACTATACACAGAGGTCACAAAATTTATATTAAAATTACGCAATAACTTGATTTATTTCCATCATAATCTTCTGAATATGTTTTATTGGTGTTAGTTAATTTGAAAAATATCACTCAACCGTAAGAACATTTTCAATGGATTTGTTGTGGTTTTTCATGAAGCAAAAGTTGTCATTGATTTTGTTTTATCGATAAGATTGTGAAAATACCATAAATAGATCATTCTCAAAGATGATGGGATTTGATAATGATAATTAGTGTGAATTTTAAAAATTCTAATGTACGTTAGTACTTTTTCTTAATTGTTGAAGTCATATGTAAGATAATAATATTTCTTTACCTTTTGTTCTTGTAAATTAAATTAGTGCTTGTTTGATTGGAGAATAAATTTAAGTAAGAAAAGAAAAAATATTTTATAAAATTAATGAAAAAAAAAATATTTTAATATTAAAAAATTTGTAGAATAAAATAAAATTAATTTTAAGGTTGAAATTTGTATTGGATGTAAAATAAAATTGATTTTTAAAGTTAAAATTTATATTAGATGTAAAATAAAATTATTAAAATTTAAAATAAATTAAAAATATTATTATTATTATTTTTCTTCTAAAAATGGGTAAATACCAAACAAAGGCCTTAGGGTCTAAAAAATGAAAAGAAAATACTCTTCCTAGGAACTAAAAAAATTGGAAAGATATTGCTTCTCACATATTTCAAAAATTTTAAAATAAAAATATCATATCAAAAATCATCTTTTATCTTGACTAAAAATAACTTCATAAACAAACAAAATACAACAGAATGAAAGCCTAGTCATATTAAGTAAATATTTTAAAGTTTGTGATTTTGAGATTTACACTCGGTTCTTTGAGTTTAACAGTTAATAATGCACAGATTCACATTTTTAAATTGATAATATCGAAGTCCTAAAATTTTAATAAATTATCAAATACGCATTTTTTATTTTTATTATTAAAATTTTTTAAAATTACCATTTACCCCTCCAATCTCTCCCTCCTCCCGATCCTCACGCATGCAGGCCGCAGATGGCCCGCGAGTCGTGGGTGACCCATCGACAGGTTGCGCAGCCTCCCATGTGCACGGAGATCGGGAGAGAGATCGCACGTCGCGAGGATCAGGAGGAGAGAGAGAGGAGGAGTAAAATAAAAATTTTTAATTTTTTTAATAATAATAAAAAAACCCATTTGATAATTTATTAAAAACTCAGGGACCCTGATGTTAATTTTAAAAACGTGAACTTGTGCGTTATTAAGTGTGAAACTCAAGAACCTGAGTATAATTATTATCACACCCTCATTTTTAAGAACTAATTATTCATAAAATAAGAGGAGACTTACATTCAAAATCACAGAACATATTATAAGAAAAAGATATTTTTATTCATCTCAAAATGGGGTTACAAAAGTTCGAACACTAAGCAGGTCACCCAGAGTAACCTTAGATTAAAAAACTGAAAGGTAAAGGAATTAAATTGGATAAGGGTAAATATCGGTGGGACCATATGGGATGTAGGAAAACATCTTTCCTAGAATTTTGCAGTCTTCTCTTGGCAATAGATTATTTACCTGAAAAGCAACAGTCGGTCACGAAGACCGAGTAAACGACCTCCACCTTACCATAGGCCAGGTGAGGTCTTATAGCTCAATTTAACAACAGATCAGAATATCAAATTAACTTGTAATATCAACTTGTCACCTCACAATATTATTATATTTCATACTTTGCATATATATTAATATGTATAAATCTTATAATGATAAATGATCAGAATCCACAGATATACGTTACCAGTGTGACAACAGAAGTAGTAGTTACATCACCAGTGTGACAACAAATATACCAGATACGTCACCAGTGTGACATCAGAATAACAGAATGCAGGTACGTCCCCCACACGACGTCACGCGTCCAGAAGGTGGTTTGTCAATCACCGGGATCTCAGCTCATCATATCATTATATATCTCAGGATACATGGGTTCAGTATAACCCAATATAATATCTCGACACAAAACCTAACAGAATATCAGCATAAAGCCATGTAGAATATACAGAATATGCAGCATATAACTCACAGAATATAATTGATATCATTTTGTATATTAATTATTTTAATTTAATAGTCACGATGTCCTAAGTTCAGTGAAAATCGCTTACCTAAATTAGAGGCTGTAATAGTTTGCTGGTGGATAACGTGTTCCTTGATTAAGTTCAGTGTGAATAATTACTATTGTGGTTAATAGTTTAAAATATTGACTTAAGTTATAAAGGCTAAATATGTTAGACAAGTTAAGTGGCTCAAAACTGGTCAATATAGGTCAAACCAGTTAAAATGGATCAGACCAGGTCAACTTGAGTCAAAACCGAGTATTTCATGTTAATGAAGCAAATGAGTCAAATAGGTCAAATCGGGTCAAATGAGTTAACTCATGTCAAATGGGTAACTTGGGTCAAAAGGGTTAACTTATGTCAAATGGGTTAACTCATTTCAAATAGGTTAACTCGGGTCAAAATGGGTTAACTCATTTCAAATAGATTAACTCAAGTTAAAATGGGTTAAATCGTTTCATCTTGGGTCAAACAGGTTAACTTGATTTTAAATGGGTTGACACAAACTTATCGGATTTGATATGGGTTAAATGGGTCGACATATGTTTAAACAGGTTACTCACTAATCCAATTGAGTTAACAAGAAAAATTACTAAATGTAATTTAAACTCAGTAAGACCAGAATTCTTATCTAGCAGAGTCTCGCCGCTGGAGGAGAGACGCACCAGGATGGGCTAACGATGCAGTGGTTGTGGATTCTATCTGAGGGCTCTGGGGCCTATTTATAGGGAGAGGTGAACTTATTAGGGCGGAATCGTTAGTGGGTGGTAGTTGGTGGTTGGGGAGGTAAATTTAATAGGGCGGGACCATTGGTGAGTGAGAAGGTGGGAGGAAGGCAGAGGAAATAAATAAATAAATAAATAAATATATATATACTAACAGGTATTTTTTTTAAAACGAATTATTACATCCTTCCCTACTTAAGAAATTTGGTCCCCCAAATTTACCTGAACAGATGTGAGTATTTATTCTTTATTGATTCTTCTGTCTCCCATGTTGACTTTAGGCTTTGTTATATCACTAATCCTGATGCTTGTATGATAGCTATTATTATATGAAAATTCTACTAGAGGTAGATATTTTTTCTAATTTTATCCAAAGTCCATGGCACATGCTCTTAGCATATCTCCAAGGGTTTGAATCGTTCTTTCTAATTGTCCATCCGTTTCTGGGTAATATGTTGTACTGAAACTAAGTTTCGTTCCCATGGCCTTTTGAAGACTAGCCCACAGTCTTGAGGCAAATCGTGGGTCTCTATCTAATATAATAGATGTAGGTACCCATGAAGTCGCACTATTTTATCGATATATAATTTAGCCAAGTGTTCAAGAGGATGAGTCATTTTGATAGGTAGAAAGTGGGCAAACTTTGTTAATCAGTCTATAATTACTCAGATAGCATCGAATCTTTTAGATTTTGGTAACCCACAAACAAAATCCATGTGATATGCTCCCATTTTCAAGTAGGGATCTCTAAAGGTTGAAGCAATCCTCCTGGTCTTTGATATTTTATTTTAACTCTTTGGCAAACTAAACAATGATTTATGAATTCAATAATAATATTTTCATCCCTGGCCACCAGAATTGCTCTCGTAAGTCATGGTACATTTTAGTTTCTCCAGGGTGGATTGAATATCCTGCACTATGTGCTTCACTAAGAATTTCCCTTTTAAGCTCTAGGGATTTAGGAACATAGATTCAACTTTGAAATCTAAGAATATCGTCAGATCCTATCATAAATTCTGGATTATCTTCTTTCATTATGCTCTAAGTTATCTTAGCAATCTCTGAATCTTCTTGCTAGGCTATTTTAATCTTTTCATGTAGATTTAGTTGTATACAAAGATAAGCTACCATTCCTTTATTATTACTTATTTGGGTCTCTAACTGTAGTTGCTCTATTTCTTTAATAAGTGTCTCCTGATCAGTAAGTGTACTACTTGTAGATTTTTGACTAAGTGCATCCGCAATTATATTAGCATTTTTCAGATGATATTGAATATCTACATCATAATCTTTCAATAACTCCAACTATCTTCATTGTCTTAGATTTAATTCCTTCTGAGTAAATATATACTTTAGGCTTTTGTGATCTGTGAATATTTCACATTTTACTTTATATAAATAATGCATCCAGATTTTAAGTGCAAATATAACGCAGCCAGTTCCAAGTCATGCGTAAGATAATTGACTTCGTGGTTCTTTAATTGTCTAGAAGCATAAGTTATAACTTTTCCACCTTGCATCAGCACACACCCTAATCCCTTTCGAAAGACATCACTATAAACAACAAAGTTTTCGGACGTTAAGGGAATAGTTAAGACAGGGGTTGTAACAAGACATCTTTTTAACTCTTGAAAACTTTCATCGCAGGCTTTTGACCACTCAAATCTTACATTCTTAGTTAATTGAGTGAGTGGTAAAGCGATCTTCGAAAATCCTTCTACGAATCTTCAATAATATCCAGCTAGACCAAGAAAATTTCTTACTTCAGTTACAGTTGTAGGCTTTGGCCAATCAATGATAGCCTCAACTTTGGATGGATCTACAGCTATACCAGATGAACTAATTATATGCCCTAGAAATGCTAATTGTTGTAACTAAAATTCACATTTGCTGAGCTTGGCATACAATTTCTTATCCCTCAGTGTCATCAAAGCAATTTTTAGATGTTCTTCATGCTCTTCTTCGCTAGAGGAATATATAAGTATGTCATCGATGAACACAATAATAAATTCATCCAGGTAAGGTTGGAATATTCGGTTCATAAGATCTATGAACACTGCAGGAGCATTAGTTAATCCAAAAGGCATGACTACAAACTCATAATGGTCGTACCTTGTTCGAAAGGTAGATTTTGAAATATCTTGTGCTCGAATGCATAGTTGATATAGCCAGATCGTAAGTCAATTTTTGAAAATACATTAGCGTTCTTCAACTGATCAAAAAGATCGTCTATTCTAGGCAATGAGTATTTGTTTTTAATAGTAAGCTTATTCAGCTCTCGATAATCGATACATAATCTTAAAGAGTTATCTTTCTTCTTGGCAAATAATACAGGAGCACCCCAAGGAGACACACTAGGTCGAATAAATCCTAGATTAAACATCTCTTGTAAGTTCTTCTAGCTCTTTGAGTGTCATTCAGTAGGGCGCCTTTGATATGGGGGCAGATCTTGGGATAGTATCTATAATAAATTCCACCTCTCTCTCCGGCGTTAATCCTGGAAGTTCTTCTGGGAAAACGTCTGTAAATTCTCTAACAATTTTTATTCCATCTATTCTAGTTTCACTCTTTGGTGTCGATTTAATGTAAGCTAAATAAGCTTCACATCCTTTCCTTAACAACTTTTGGCATTTTGTAAAAAATATAATAATATGTAAGACATTTTTCTTTCCTTCGAAA
This sequence comes from Apostasia shenzhenica, assembly GCA_002786265.1. Classification (NCBI taxonomy): domain Eukaryota; kingdom Viridiplantae; phylum Streptophyta; class Magnoliopsida; order Asparagales; family Orchidaceae; genus Apostasia; species Apostasia shenzhenica. The sequence goes on from KZ451961.1 coordinate 886,090, forward strand.
TAAATTAAGTCTCCTTCAGGAATAGGAAAACTTATCTTCTTGGCAGCACAATCAATCTCAGCATGCCAAATTGATAACCAGTCCATTCCTAACAGTATGTCAAAGTCCTTTATAGCAAGGGCAATCAAGTTTGCGGGAAAGACGTGATCTCTGATGTATATTTCACAGTTTGGATATATTATCCTACTAGCCAAAATTTCTCCTGAAGCTGTATTTAAGGTATAAGGTGTGTCTAACATTTTAGATGAACTTTTTGCAGAAGTTGCAAACTCAGGCAAGATGAATGTGTAGATCTAAAATCAAATAATACTCGTGCAAGTAATCCTGAAATATAGATCGTACCTGTAATGATCGAGTGGGATAAGGAGAAAACTCGAGCTTGAGTTTGTGCCCTAGAGTTTGAATCTGGCTTCGGTATCATTGGATAATCCTTCACAAAATGGTATTTGTTACCACATCTAAAACAAGCTCTGGTATTCTTACGATATTTAAAAGTAGGATGATGACCTCCACAACTTTGACACTTCATACCACTATCTGTTGGCATTCCTTCTTTCTTTCTTTCTTTTCTTCTTAAAACTTCCCTCATGTCTCTTAACTTGCTCATAACAACGCTTTTTCCTTTCACGCCACTCCCGATCTTCAATAATATTTTGTTCTGCGATCAATGCCCTTTGATATAATTCAGCATAATCGTAAATCCTCGTAACATTTGTCTGTTTTGAATATCCTTTCGCAAATCATCCTCAAACCTTTTTGCTTTTTCTCGTGGCTTGGCTACTAGATGACGTGCATAACCAGAAAGAGCAGTAAATGCAACTTCATATTCCATGACAGACATGGAACCTTACTTCAAATGAATGAAGTTTTGTAATTTCTTTTCTTTGATAGCAGGAGAAAAATATTTTTGAAAGAAATTATCACGAAATCTTTCCCAAGGAATAGGTTGAAGAGATTTAAATTCAGTATTAAGT
>KZ451961.1:887073-897821 GCA_002786265.1 Apostasia shenzhenica
TCAACTTAGGTCAAAACTGAGTATTTCAGGTTAATGAGGCAAATGAGTCAAATAGGTCAAATCGGGTCAAACGAGTTAACTCATGTCAAATAGGTTAACTCGGGTCAAACGGGTTAACTCATTTCAAATAGGTTAACTCAAGTCAAAATGGGTTAACTCATTTCAAATAGGTTAACTCAAGTTAAAATGGGTTAACTCGTTTTTAAACGGGTCGACACAGGTCATCTTGGGTCAAACAAGTTAACTTGATTTTAAATGAGTTGACACAGATTTATCGGGTTCGATATGGGTTAAGTAGGTCGACATATGTTTAAACAAGTTAATCACTAATCCAATTGAGTTAACAAGAAAAATTATCGAATATAATTTAAACTTAGTAAGATCAGAATTCTTACCTAACAGAGTTTCACCGCTGGAGGAGAGGCGCATCAAGATGGGCTAACGATGCAGTAGTTGTGAATTCTATCTGAGGGCTCTGGGACCTATTTATAGGGAGAGGTGAACTTATTAGGGTGGAACCGTTGGTGGGTAATAGTTGGTGGTTGTGGAGGTAAATTTAATAGGGCGGGACCGTTGGTGGGTGAGAAGGTTGGAGAAAGACAAATGAAATAAATATATATATATATTTTACTGAAACGAATTGCAGGGAATACTTATTTAATGTAGCAATTATTTTGAAGTCCTCAGATGACATACATTTATATCAAATCTAGCAGAATATATATATATATATATATATATATTAACAGGTATTTTTTTAAATGAATTATTACAATTATAATTTTTAATATTAAAATAATTTTTTTTCATGTTCTACATAAATGTTAAAAAATAACCCTATAAATAAATAAAATGATAGCAGAAGAATAGAAGATAAAATGGAGAGCAAATCATAATAACCAATGCCAATGGACATTAATACAATTCTGCCTACCCAAGATCTCGCAAAACCTGGGGCAAGCTCCAGCATATTTTCCCAATAGAATTCTCTCACCAAAATTTGAACATTATGAACAAATAATTAATCTTATATTGAATAAATTAGAATCGAGTAGAGATTAATTACTTTTCAAGCCAAGGCATCCGAATGCCTTCCAACTAATCTTGTATAAAAGCCACCATTTTGCAAGAGCTCCTTGTGGTTCCCCACCTGCATATTAGTAGATAGCCAAAGTTTGATGAAGTTGAATACATTTAACCAGATTTCGAGGTGGTAGAAATTAAAGGGGTGAAATAAGCTTCTTGCAAAATTCAACGTGTTGAAGTATATCATGCCTGAATCTAACCGGGGTTCGCGGTGGTGGAGGAACCGGATCGGAAAAAAGAGAGATTCTAGTTGGCAGCTCTCACTGAAACTAAATGGTTGAGTCCTTTTCAGATGGATCCACTTCTTCGAATCATTTCATGCAAGTCCTTTCCCACTAATTTTTATTTCAAGTAGGTCTCTGATCTTTCAAATTTATTTTCAATGTGGTCCATTTAAAAGGCTTTCGTGAATGAAGGGCATCAGTTGAATAATTGACTAAAATGTCTTGAATATTGGCTAAAGGGAGGAGAGAGAGAGGACCTGAATGTAAAATATGAAATTAGGAAAATATACCTGCTTGAAAGCCGGACTAAACCTCAGTTTCAATTTTGAGTGCACTCGAGCATCGGATGGCCAGACAAAAATATGGATTTATAAAATAGAATGCAGTTAAAAACTCAACAGTAATGTTATATAGCGTCTTTGTAGAGCTGCAATGCAAATAGATCCTAATAATTGTGCTTTATTTTGTGTCTTAACACAGCATCACATTAGAATGTCATGCTTTTTGAGAAACTACTATCCCATAAAGCCAAGATGTTACGAAAAATGAAGATGACAAAGAACGAGATGGGGTTACCTCAGCAACTGTGCCTCCATCCATTACAACTATTCTATCAGCTGCTTGTATTGTTGAAAGCCTGAAAACTTTAGGCATGAAAAAGTGAATAACAAATGCACAAGAAAAGTAAAGACCTGCAGCAAATGTCACCTATGGGCAATAACAATGACAGTTCTCTTTTGTCCGGAGAGATTTCCAACTGAGAGGAGAAGCTCCTGCATGAAGAGATTAGCTTTAAATCAGCCCAACTCCACATTTCGCAAGATGTATTGTTCATTTTTAGGGTAAATTGCATCTGGAGCACTGAGGCTGAAAGGGCATTGCAAATTGAGCCCAACAATTGAAAAGCTCGATTTTAGTCCCCAAGGTTGTAAAAGTGCTTCAATTTTGATTCTTCTTTTAGAATCTTGCTTTTTTCACTAATATTTTCGGATAGAAAATGTGAAATTTTATCTTTTTTTTTTATTAGTTTGAACCATTTATTTCAAGTAGACTCATTTCAATATTTTCACCATAACCAGTAATTGGATTTTAGCATTGAATGAAGGGAAAATCTGTTAACTTTACATAATTACGTAGCACGTAGCACGCGGATAGCATACTACCTTTACATAATGTTCACTTTCTGCATCAAGTGCACTTGTGGCTTCGTCAAGAATCAAAATGGCCGGCTCTCTAAGAATAGCCCTTGCAATCGCAATCCGTTGCTTCTGACCCCCACTAAGAAGAGCATTGTCAACCAGAGTAGAATATCCATTTGGTAGGGATAGTATAAACTCATGCGCAAGTGCTTGTTTTGCTGCCCATTCAACTTCTTCCTGAGTGGTTTCCCTCGTACAACCATACCTGATATTCGAGGTCACATCCATTCGAAAAATTGGAGGTTCCTAACCAAAGTGCAAGAAAAGTTAATAAGAAATGAAAATGTTAATATGAGATAAATGCTAAATTTAGGCAAGTTGAGATACCTGCCCCACAAATCCGATGTTTTCTCTGAGCCATTTTATGTCCAGATCTCCAAGAGGAATGCCATCAAGTAATATCTAATGAGAGGAAGATGGAAAATCTCAGGGAATTCATATAAAGGAAGTATTGTTGTTAATTCATAGCTTCCTAGGGAAAGTCAACATACCAAAGGCAATTATTTTTAGATATATATAAATAATGAACAAGATACTTCAACCTGCTTAATATTGCACCACATCGAATACCAATACTCCTAAATACACCATGGATGCGTGTTAGATATGCCACACGACATATCCTTGAAAAAAAAAATTAATCACTTGAATACACTAGGGGTACGACAAGAATACATGATCCATACTAAGGATGTCAAGTTGAGTCTTTTATTATTGATTTTTTCCTAATCCTACTTGACTCGTCACACCTTTTATCTCGATGGATGACTATGTCTCGTGTCACCCATCACATCTCTCGTTGGTACCTCATCTCCTCAGGACCTCACCTCGCAGACATTGCCATATTTATCCAACTTTGAGCATCACTCCTATCGAGCTTCTCTCCTCACTGCAGTGAGCATCTCTTGTCCACACCTTCCCCTTGACCAAGCTACTCTCCATGCCCTACTCTGAGTTTCTCTCGCTAATGCCTCAATACCTAGTCTGCTTAAAATAGAGGTTGGCTTTAAGAAAGTTGTGCAAGTAATCACTAATACTGCACCAGTCTACAAGGGTGGGTAATTTGATTGAAAATTATCTTCATCACATATTTTGGACACTGTGGTTCACACGTCAAATCTTGCACCCGAAAATACCGACACCAAGAAACATAGAAGATAGAAACATTTCCTTTCAGGAATGTCATTAGGCTTACAAATATAGTTAGGAATGCAATCATAATTAAGAATCTTGCCCTAAAACATTCAATGAGGTTATCTATTTTTTATGAACATGTGAATCCAAGATGTTGGCAAATGCTGAGACTAGATTTGCTTCTATTCTCGTGATGCTTGATCAATTCACACAAATGAAGTAAGATTTGCAAAATAAGTGGAAGCTGAAGCATAGTGATGTGGAGATCACCATTTTTTTGAATGAAAAAGATCTTTGATCATATGGTGGGACAAAATCAACAACATGATTGCGTTAACAAAACCTACATGACATACTGCGAGTTGCGGACATTGACAAACCATGTCTTTAATTGGTTTTTGATATGTGGGATAACATGATTGACAAGGAGAAGGCATGGACATGAAAAGAGAGTGGTAAAGAATCGAGCTTCTACATTGTTAGTTTATGATATTCTTATTCATTGTTGGACCAAAAGTATCACCACACATCATGGCTTGGCAAGCTACCAAGGTGCGTTGTTTGTTATTGGTAGTTTTATACAATCATTAACAATCTAACTTTTTGGTTATCCATGCATATAATTCATAAATAAAACATTTAATTGGATGGATTGGTGTTATAGCGAGAATGGCTCAAAGAATCTATAAGTACAGTTTCCTAACTATGATACAGAGATACAAGAAATGTTGAAATGCTTAAAAAGATTCGAGGAAATAAAAGCCATAAAGGTGTAGTTCAGGAATTTTTTTCTAAGTCGAGGAGCAATTCCTCCTAATTGCATGACAGCTAGAGCTAGCATCTAGGAAGCATAGACATAATATGGGAAGACTGAGATATGACATGATATGACATGCTGACACGACAACTTCACAAATTACAGGACTCAAATACGCCAAATAATATAATATATATCTATGTGATTGTGTAATTTTATGAAATTTATTATAATTTTTTGCTTAATATCATAAAAGCACCTAGGAAGTATGGAAGCGACACGGACACACGAGAACACGATACGACATATGTTAGAATATATAGAAGTGTCTATGCTACCTTAGCTAGCATGGTGATTGTGCCTCTTGGCTTTAGTGATTAGCTCTGAGACTACTAGCCTGCCATGCTCATTTTCATGCTGTGAGAGAAACAAAAGCAATTATTCTTTTATCCATTCCATGAAAAGGAATAAAATCAACCCACAATGTGCTTCATATTTAGTTTATGTCCACAACAATTGGGGTACAAGTAGGATCCATATGTACAGCCTCATCCACAAATAATTGTGATTTTATTCCCTGCATAATAATAATTATACTTGCCCTACAGAGCGGCGAAAGAGTTTATTTGATCAGCAATTCTGGCAGTCAGCTGTGATTTCAGGGAGAGAGAATTGAGATGAGCTAAGAAATGTGAACAGGGAATAGATAGAGCTTTATGCATGATTACAAGACAAAAACTATGATGAGGGAGAAAAAAAGATAAGCTTGTATACAAGCTAAAGGACAGCAAATGCTACCTATACCTCCCCGAGAGCTGCCATGATTGCCCCAAATAAGGTGGCCAGAGGAGTTGATGGGGAGGTGGAGAGGAGAAACAAGCATTAGTTGGATTAGATCCATCAAAGAGAAGAGTTTCTCTCCTCATTAAATAGGATTGTTTTCCTAGGGCTAGGGATCCAAAGGAGGAACAAGAAAAAGGAGGAAAGAAAAGAGAGAAAACAAGATGGAGACAAAATTTAGAAAAAAACTCAATTTCTCGAAATAACATTAAAATATCCTAGAACCTGCTGTTGAGATTTCAACTTGATTTGAAGCTTCTACGTTGACTTTTTCAATCCCGAGAGGTATCACCTACACAATTCCCAAATATTAACTAACATGTTTTCTATTTATTTTATTTTATTTTATTGAGCAAATCATGATTTCACTGTGATATTTGATGAATTATTATTTGTAAGCAGTGCATTAATAATCATGCTAATACAAATTAACATGCTTATGCTTTTTCAGATGGAATTGCCAAAATAGTTAAATGAACATACCAAGTCTAAGTTGTGATACCGCCACTGTTGGCCAAAGATTTTTATTAGTGCCAAAGCTAGACATTAAAGCTTAACAATAAAATCATCAAGCATGTAAGTAGACCATGATTTATGCGGATATTGGAGCACATTACTTCTATAATAACATCATGCTAATTAAGTAAAGCAACTCCATTGTTAGTTTTTATAAATAAACTACATTACGATTATTAACAGTGAAGTCTTCAATTTAACAGGTATGTATGTATGTAAACATCGTCGTGGCAAGTTTAAATTTGTCAAATCGTGGCTTAACTATAAAAATAAACGTCGTTTTAATATACGATATAAACCTAAGTATATTCATAATCACAAAAAATATTTTAGATGCAAACTCGATTATAATAAAAAGTATGTAAATGTTTTAAATGTGGCGAAGAAGGACATTACGCTAATAATCGTAAAAAAAATATTAAAATTTTAGAAAAACAACAGTTTCAATTAATAGACGAATATTATGATATAATAAAAGAACACAATCTTTCAAGCTTATCTGATATTGACTATGAAGTCTCCTCAATTGAAGACATAAATAATTTAGCATTAGATTCAGATAGTAAATCTGATATTACAAACTCTAACTCCTTAACATCATCAGAAGATGAACAAGTCGAAGAAATAAACTATATTTTTATTTAAAAGAAGAAGAAAATGAAGAAGCCATCATTGAACAAATAATCAATACTACAAACCATGATCATAATGAATAATTCATATTTGATAACAATCTATATCAAAAAATTATTAAACTTAAAAGTAATACTAAAGGAAAAGACATTTATAAAGAAAAATTTAGTCTACAACTCACAAAACGAGTAATGCATTTTATTGAATATTTTGAAGGTCTACTGATAGTTCTGAAAAACCAACAGCCATAACTAAACTACAAATTATTACAAAAAATAAAATTAAAGAAATATTAAAACGAGTTAAGCACTCTGATAGAATCAAATATTTACATCTAGAATGTATACAGATTACCATTAAAGCTAATTTTAGAGCAGGACTTGATTCACCTATAACATTAATAATTTCCGATAATAGGTTAATAACTACAGAACAATCTTTAATGAGAATAATACAGTCTAATCTTTTATATCAAGTAATAAATTTTAAACTTTTTCCTAATTTTTCTATAAGTTTAGCAGATAAAAATATAGATCAAAGTTTAATGATATTCTATAAATTAGAAAATATTCCTATGTTAAAAGGAAGCAAATCTTTAACTTTTACCTAGCGATTATTAAGACATCTTTTAGAAACCAATAATATAGAAATCAAACCTATACCTTCCGACATTAGATTAGATGATCTACATAATCAATATTTTGAAATTATATATCCTAGACAATTAACAAATAAAGACATACAACTTTCTATAGAATGGAATATTAATCTAGAAAAAATCAGAAAAAATCACATAATAGAAAACCTCCAATAAAACAACTTCAAATAAATGAAGGAAGATTGTCTATAGGATATAATAGACCATTACAAAAAACAAATTCTATGAATATAACAAATAAAAGATTACAAATAAAGACTTAAATCAAGATGATATAGATACCTAGCTCTAGCTCTAACTCTAATTTACAAACAAATAATGTAAAATTAGACTTAAGTATAATACAAGTCTTAGTTTTAATGATAAAATCATAACACTTAAAGCCCTAATAGACACAGGAGCATCCTTATCTCATATAAAATCTAAATTAATAGAAAATAATATATCAAAAGCAGAGAAGAAAAGATATTATACCTTTGATAAATAAATCCATGAACTTATATATAAAGCAAACATAGATAGTTTAATGATTATAAATACCCATAACGAATAAGATGCCTTAGAATTTGAAACCATTTATAGCGATAAAAGTACATTTGATATGTTAATAGGACAAGTGGTGGGGACACAGATCGGCATCGAATCGGATGGCTAGGATGACGTCATGTGCTGAATCAAAATTCAAATTCAAATTAATTAGAGCTATTAGAGATTTCCATATTAGCTTTATTTAAATTTAATTCGATTTGATTCAGAGCATATCTGGAAGATTTGAAGACTCACCACATTTGGAGCTGATTTTATTTTATTGTAATAGAATTAGTTTTCATATTTGCTTTATTTATTTGGCTATTTTATTTCTCTACATTTAATATTTGTACTTTCAAATTTCTTACATGGATCTCTCTATATAAAGAGGTCGCCTTTGCATTGGTAAAAAAAGAGATATTGTGATGAATAAAAATTAATGTTTGAATTTTCTCAGAGCCTAGATCCGGGTTTATAGGGTCGATATTCCGGTGAAGGAAAGGGTATGTTTAATAATTTTTTGATATAATTGTTATCAAATATGAATTGTTCATTATGATCATGGTTTTGTAGTATTGATTATTTGTTCAATGATGGCTTCTTCATTTTCTTCTTCTTTTAAATAAAATATAGTTTATTTCTTCGACTTTTTCATCTTCTGATGATGTTAAGGAGTTAGAGTTTGTAATATCAAATTCACTATCTGAATCTAATGTCTAAATTATTTTATGTCTTCAATTGAGGAGATTCATAGTCAATATCAGATAAGCTTGAAAGATTGTGTTCTTTTATTATGTCATAATATTCGTCTATTAATTGAAACTGTTGTTTTTCTAAAAATTTTAATATCTTTTTTACGATTATTAGCGTAATGTCCTTCTTCGCACATTTAAAACATTTACATACTTTTTATTATAATCGGGTTTTGCATCTAAAATATTTTTTGTGGTTATGAATATACTTAGGTTTATATCATATATTAAAAGACGTTTATTTTTATAGTTAAGCCACGATTTGGCAATTTTAAACTTGCCACGACGATGTTTACATACATACCTGTAAATTGAAGCTTCACTGTAATAATCGTAATGTAGTTTTATTTATAAAACTAACAATGGAGTTGCTTTACTTAATTAGCATGATGTATTATGAAGTACATGTTGCTCAATATCCACATAAATCATTGGTCTAACTTTACATGCTTGATGATTTTTATGTTAAGCTTATAAATGTCTAGCATTTTTTGGCACTAATAAAAGTCTTGGCCAACAGTGGCCGGTATCACACTTTAGACTTGGTATGTTCATTTAACTATTTTGGCATTCCATCTGAAAAAGCATAAAAGCATGTTAATTAGTATTAGGCATGATTATTAAATGCACTGCTTACAAATAATAATTCATCAAATATCACAGTGAAATCATGATTTGCTCAATAAAATAAAATAAAATAAAATAAATAGAAAACATGTTAAGTTAATTTTGGAATTGTGTTAGGTGATACCTCTCGGGATTGAAAAAAGTCAACGTAGAAGCTTCAAATCAAGTTGAAATCTCAACAGTAGGTCTAGGATATTTTAATGTATTTCGAGAAATTGAGTTTTTTTCCTAAATTTTGTCTCCATTCTTGTTTTCTCTCTTTTCTTTCCTCCTTTTTCTTGTTCCTCCTTTGGATCCCTAGCCCTAGGAAAACAAATCCTATTTAATGAGGGAGAGAAACTCTTCTCTTTGATGGATCTAATCCAACTAATGCTTGTTTCTCCTCTCCACCTCCCCATCAACTCCTCTGGCCACCTATTTTGGCGCAATCATGGCAGCTCTCGGGGGAGGTATAGGAGCATTTGCTGATCCCTTTAGTCTTGTATACAAGCTTATCTTTTTTTTCTCCCTCATCATAGTTTTTGTTCTTGTAATCATGCCAAAAGCTCTATCTATTCCCTGTTCACATTTCTTAGTCTCATCTCAATTCTCTCTCCCTGAAATCACAGCTGGCTGCCAGAATTGTGCTGATCAAATTAAAACTCTTTCGCCCTCTGTTTAGGGCAAGTATAATTATTATTATGCAGGGAATTAAAATCACAATTATTTGTGGATAGGTTGTACATATGGATCCTACTTGTACCCCAATTGTTTGTGGACATTAAACTAAATATGATAGCAAGCATTGTGTGGCTTGATTTTATTATTCCTTTTTCATGGAAAATGGATAAAGCGGAAATATGCTTTTGTTTCTCTCATCACAGTCATTCGAAAATGAGATGGCCAGAGCTGTAGTCTCAGGAGCTAATCACTAAGCCAAGAAGGCACAAATCACCCCATGCTAGCTAAAAGGTAGCATAAGACATTCTATATATTCAAACATATGTTCGATCGTGTTCTCGGCGTTACCGTGTCGGGCTTCCATACTTCCTAGGGCTTTTTATTGATATTAAGCAAAAAATTATATTTTAAGCCAGATCTGTATGAGGCATTAGCGAAGAGGAAACTCAGGAGTAGGGATGGTAGAGTATGCTTTGGTCAAGGGGAAAGAGTGTGGACAAGGAGATGCTCACTGCAAGTGAGATGAGAGAAGCTCCAGATAGGAGTGATGCCTCCCATTCCAGCAAAGTTTGGAGTAAAGATTGGCAATGTCTGCGAGTGAGGTCCTGAGGAGATAGTTTTTTTTAGTGGTTGTGTGTTGGGTTGTTCTGGGTGTTTTGGTTGGATACCTAGACGAGATGATTGTGGGTTATTTGGTGGTTTGTACTACGGAGTACATAAGTCATTCCATCGAGATTAAAGGTTGGTGTGTTGGTGGTTTTTGTTTGTTTTGTTTTTGTGTGGGTTTGTACGATTGTCACAGTTATATTAGATGGTGAATAAAAATCAATTAATAGATAAGATCCTAATCTTGACATCTCTTTAGTATGGTTATCATTGTTTATTTTGCTCTTTGAGTGAGTATCCTAGTGATGCAAGTGTGATTATATATTCTTTTTTTTCGGTAGGGACATGTCGTGTGGGCATAGTCGAACACGCATTGTCCTATTGTTGGTATTTTTTGGAGGTAGTTATTAGTGTGTTTTTTTGTGTTGTTATTCGATGTGTTGTTGATAATATTTTAAGCAGGTTTGAAGTATCTTGTGTTTCATTTATTTATTTTTTGGTATTATTTTAATCTAAAAAAATGAGGAG
>KZ451961.1:897846-979943 GCA_002786265.1 Apostasia shenzhenica
TTGTTTTTCTAAAATTTTAATATCTTTTTTACGATTATTAGCGTAATGTCCTTCTTCGCCACATTTAAAACATTTACATACTTTTTATTATAATCGGTTTGCATCTAAAAATTATTTTTTTGTGATTATGAATATACTTAGGTTTATATCATATATTAAAATGACGTTTATTTTTAAGTTAAGCCACGATTTGGCAAATTTAAACTTGCCACGACGATGTTTACATACATACATTCAAAAACCTCGATTAAGTCCCTCAAGTTTTTGCATTGCTATTAAGTCCTTGAGATTGGTTTTCCCTTTTTGCTTGGTTTTTTTAAACCAAAAACTATTTTCATGTATTTTTTTGAAAATAAATTTTTAAGGACCAAACAAAATTTTTAATAACACATGCATACATGCATACATATTATACATATTCTCATATAAACGATGCATACTTACAAAAATTATTATTTTAATATTTTCATTTAAATATTTAAAGAAGGAAACTTTATATCAATCGAGCATTGATACTTCATGAAACTTAACGTATCTGTTATTATATACGTATCAAAATACAGTCGGCTTGGACGGTTTGGACACATAAATCGTAAGTCGATTAAGCCTCAATAAGAAAAATTGAGTATTTGAACCTTGTTTATGTAAAAATAGGAAGAGGGAGATAAAAAAAGGGCAAAAAGCTATAATAATGATCCTACAATTAGAGCTAAATGGACATTTGTCAATTAATAGAGTGAAATGAAAATGAAAAATTCATACAGCTGACCCAACATAGTGGGATAAATGCTTGGTTATTGTTTTTATTGTTGTAATTTAGATTATTTATAATATTGCTTTAGTGGTATCAAGAATGTTTTAAAAAAATATAATTAATTTGAAGAAATTCAAAGAACAATTTTAAAATTCATATCAACAAAATGTTGATCTACCATGAGCTCCATGAGCTATACCTTAAATTTAAAAATATGGTGCATTACACACACACACATATATATATATATATATAATTATTGTATCCTGATCTATTCATATCTTACTTTTTTTAAGTTTTATCGTATCATCATATCTATATTGTATTGTATACATATTATTATATCATAATCATGCTTCATCATGAAATTATGGTTTTCAACGTCATCATACTCTTACATTGTATGTGATTCTGTTTGTTAATCGATAAACTTAAACCAAGTTCTCATCTTTGCACAAAAATATGCATATGCAGAAGCAGTATTAATGCAACAATATGGAAGAATGATAACACAGTGCACATCATATTCAGGATAATTAGTAGTAGAAGAGTGCACCGCAGTATGAGAAAAAATAATGGCTATAATAAGTTTTATGTGAAAATAGGCTGGTGCATTATAGTAAGTTATACCGAGGGAACGTGAAATTGAATAATGTGCGTATGACCACTAAAAAAAGATTCAAATGTTAGCTAAGATTGATAATTCAACTACCATCAACAAGAAAATTCATGCTATTTAGAAACACCATGAAATATCTAACACTTACCTGACCATTAGATGGTTCATAAAGACGAAGAAAAAGATTGAGAATTGTGCTTTTGCCACTTCCACTACGGCCAACCTACACACCTCAAGCAGCACGAGAATAATTTAGTAAGTTGATTCACGCCAGAGTTACTACAAAAGGTTTAAAGTATTTTTACATAAGAATATTATGTAAACTTACAATGGCTGTTACTTCATTAGGCAGTACAGAAAAATTCACATGTTTTAGAGATGGTACCTGTTAACAAATGTAATGACGTTAAAAATGGTTTAGAAAATAGCTTGCAGCTAAGAAGTACACATACATAAGTTCTTTTTTTTTTTTTGAAAATGCTGTTAAACACATAAGTTAGTTCTTCGACTAAGGAAGCTCAAGACAACAGCTTGATAGTCAAAGGAATGAAGTCAAAAAAGGCTCTAAAAAGGTGAAGCTGAAAGAGAACTCACTGCCATCAAATTAGCAAAACATGTTCATTTAATACAGCAGAAATGCCATGTTACAGTTATCTACCACAGAAAGTGACACAGCACATTTTGTATCATAAAAGAGAGTAAAACATTTACTTTAGATTGAATTCACACTGTTCCTTCCACATGATGCCAAACAGACAAGATTTTCAACTTACGAGGCAGTCTTTTCTGCAGTTGTATTGATGAGTAACGATGCATAATACAGAGTTGCACGAGTAGGACATATCAAATAAAGATGTTTGATAGAATCTTGCGAACCTTAACTGAGTTAAGACATTCCTCCGCTTAAAAGAAATTTTATTTAATTACGTATTCTAGAAACGAAATTTCCAAAAATTATTTTTTTTCTAAACACTATTTTTTTTCTAAAAACTTGAAAATGAGATTTTGATATAGTGGTGAAGGGGGAATTATGAAGATAGACACTAATAGGCAACATAGTCGATAGTTGTCATACCCCGACTCACTAACTATGAATAAATAATGAGGTTACCTCACTTTCTTTATTAATAAATCATTGCCAAAGAAATAATGAAACACATCTATAGAGTTCAAAGTTCAACTTTTAGTATTTCCAAATTGCAATAACTATAATCCAAGTCATAGAAATTCTCTCCCCAGTTTCCATCACTATTCCCCTATGATGTCTATTGTGTACCAGAAAAAAAAAAAGGGTGAGTCTTAACGTACTTAGTGGGAAATATAGCCAAACATGAAACAATCAACATTACAGCATGCTACTAATGTAAACCGTGTCATCCATGCAATAAGATAAACTCTTCTCACTTTTAAATTTCCCTTTTATACAGCATCAAGTCTCACCTCTCCCTCAGGTGGGGAAAGGAGTAACCCGCCCCCCATTTATTGAAATTTTAAAATAGGAATCAATAAGAAAGTTTTTTAAAACTATGAAACAAAATATAATTACGGGTTAACAATAGGGGACTTTCAGTAATTAAACCAAAAAAAATACCATTTTCTTCAAGATATAATTGTTCGAGAGGAGACACAAGACAAGAAGATTAGCTCAACAAAAAACCAAGCAGATATGTTACCGAATTATCTACTAATTTCAAAGTTCAAGCATTGCTTGGACTTGATCACTATTTTCTAATGAGTGGTTTAGATATATGAGAGTAGAAGGCAATTTTATGGAGAATTTTTGGTCAAAGAAGTGAATTGTTTATTGTCACTTAAATTTTTCAATAACATCTTTTTCAATAAGTCTTTTCAATGAGGTTAAGTTTCTTCGATAACATGGCTATTTAATTGAAGTCATTTCTAGAAGTCAATTAGTGGTCAGTAAAGATCATGGAAGTCGATGATATAAACTTATCAATTATACATCCTTTTTTATGGGAGCATGTCTACGAGAAGTTTTTTATAAATTTCATCAATATTATTCATTATAGAATACTTTGATTATATTTTCTCCTCATCAAGACAACTTTAGAGAGACAGATTGGGATGTGCAGGAGGCACAACTATCGTCTCTTAGAAGTTGTTAAAGTCAGGAATATTTTTAGAAATTTGAGAATCATCCATTCTATTATATTCGATAATGAGACATTTTAATGTTTTGGATAAAGCCTATAAAATACTAATACTTCCAAAAGCTCAGTATTCAATACATATCAGATATTGATACATGTCGATACACCACCAATATATATTCGATACTCCAGATGGCATATCAGATTATTTTAATTTTAAAAATGACACTAATATGGTCCGATACAAGATCGATACTCCCCGATATGGCTGAGTCGCTGAACCGACCAATTTGATTTTTTGCGAGATCACGACTGGCAAAAGGCGCGATTAGGGTTTTCATCTTTTCTCCGTGAAGCTTCACAAGCCACTGAAGCAATGACGTGCTTAAGCTCTCGCTGGTCTTCTCCGTCCTCCTGGCTCTGTGATTGAGTTGGTCTTGCCGCTCCTCAGGCTCCTCGCTTGACTTCCTCACTTCTAGATCCTCGCCAATTCCACCACTCATCGTCTCCCTTTCTCCTTTAAAAGTTGCATCACATAGCCAGCACCTTCGCCGCTATGCACGCTCGTCTGCGTTCTCCAACAGAAGGCAACCACCTCCTTTGGCAATCTCAACTTGTCTTCTTTGCCATTCGCCGAGCTCTCCACTACCTCCAGTCGTCACCCTCTCGATTAGTGAGTCCATATTTCTCCTTAAACCTCATCCTCCTCATAAACCCCATTTAGTGAGCTTTCCTTCAATGGTACTGATTTTGCTACAACTATTTTTTTCCCTCCTCTTTTTGATATGTGTCTTGTGACTAAGGTTTATGTGGACGGCTGGATGTCAGTGACAGAAATATTGCTGCCCTTTCTACAATCTACTCTAGTGTTGCTGGAATTACGCTTTCCTCCTCTATTGATCTACTCCAATTTTGCTGTAAATTTTGATAATTATATTGTATATTTATTATTATTATTCTGCTTTCACTCATATGGCCATTGAACATACATATACTATTTCTGTTGATTTATTGCAATAGTTATCGATTAATGATTTTTTTATCAATTTTCTTAAAGTAAGGTCAAGTATTCATGAGAAATACCAATATCCTATATCTTATTTTATCATTTCTATTTTATGTTTTAGGAAAAAAATGGCAAAAAATATTTCTGGATCTTCTGATTACATAAAGGAGTTTGATAAATTCTTTTATAAAAATAAATAGAGAAGATAGAAAAAGAAAACTTAGGAAGAAAAAACACAAAATTTAAATGCAATTACTGCAATTTTACTTTTAATGGATCGTACTGGTTTGATCACATTTGTCAAAAATATTCGTTAATGGAATTAGATGTCCCAAAGTGACAGCATTGCATGTTGCCAAAATGCAGAAGATAGATAATGTTATTTTACTGAGTAAATTGCATTCAGATCATTACGTTGGTGCTCATTACATACAAGACCCACAATTTTTAATTCATTGCATCGGGTCCCAAAATTTCATTTGATTGCACAAATGTCCCTTAAGTTTACAATACCGCTTCCATCGTATTTTCCGTCAAAGTGAGATTAAAATAAAAAAAAGTCACCTCATAATGAAAACAAATACAAACACACAAATATATATATATATATATATATATATATATCAAAACTCAAGGACATAAATGCAACTTTGCAATCTCTTTTTACAAATTATTGCCATTTGCAAAAAGCGTTGGTTGGCCTTGTCATAGGTAAGGGGGAGGTCACGAGAGCCACCTTGTCAATCGATAGTCAACGAATGGAAGAGCCTTTGCAAGACGAGGCGATTGTCCCTCATGTGAACAAGGATGGAGTGGCTTAACCCCCATATCGATGACAGGCAGACTCAAAAATCACTACAATGTGATTGATCAATAATTATAAGCCTTGCTAGTTTTTATTTTTAGGTTTTTATTTCAAGCCTTCAGGTTCTTAAAATAATTTTAAAACTATAATTGGAGATGATAGAAGTAATCAAAACCGCTTAAAAAGCATAAAAAATTTGAGACGGATCTAACTGAATCAAAAAATTTATATTAGCTTATGAGCTGCAAGCCCACCTCAAATAACATTTCAAGTTGATTTCAAGTTTTGGTGTGTTTGCTCGAAATTTTGCTCTTTATATTTATTGACTTTGCTATTTTTATTTTTAAGTTTCTAATTCAAGCTTTGGGTTTTTAAAATAATTTTAGAATCATAATTGGAGATGATAAAAGTAATAAAAAATCGCTCAAAAATAACAAAAACTTTGAGTTGCTCTAATTGAATCAAAAACTTTATATCAATTTATGAGCTGCAAGCTCACCTCGAATAATATCTCGATTTGATTTCAAGTAATTGGTTGCCTATGCTAAGTGTTTGCCTTGCTATCCATATCCATGGTTTGATTCTAGGTGAATGAAAAAACATTATTTCCTTGTTGGGTTGGATTTATGAGCAAGTCATCGTAAGTATCCAAGGTTAAATGACTCTTCTTTCTCTTTAAAAACTAATGATAATAGAATAAATTGACAAATTTGGGTTGGGCTAACTTCATGTAACTACAGCCTTAATTTGACTTTAATTATTTTTAGAAAGTAAGTTAAACCTAAAATAAGATATTTAACTATGTATATATGATTCAGTTTGGTTAATTTGGGTCAACTCAAATCGATAATCAAGTTAATCGATCAATTTTAGTCAAGTTGGTTCGAAATCAAAATGCTTCAATTCTATGCCAACTTCAAGCAAGCACAAACTTGAAAAATTCGATTTTCAATTTAAAACAACTCGCTCGAACTCAACTCATTATCACCTTTACATAAAAGCCAATATCTCAAGCTAAAATGTCAATTGAACATCTTCTAACATAAACATTAATAAAAAAACTCACTATAATGGTCTCAAAGGCCCTAATGCAATTTACTATATTTTATTATAGAGATTTTTATAAGCATAACACTTAGAGAGCCACAACCACCAAATAGTGTAAATTTTATGAAGAAGCGTGTAGAATAATATGTTAAGATTTGTGTGGCATGTATGTATATATCCTTTTATCGTAATCAGAAACTAGTTGTACGAACTATTTGAAACAAATATGCCCAATCTCAAAAAAAGACCAAATTATTTCTAAAACTCGCCTAACAAAGAATGGATATAGACTAAACTAATAATTCACTTGCTCTAACATTATGATATGCTGAAATGGACAATAAGATATATTCTGAAGTAAGGGGAAAATAGTTTAATTTGTCTTTTGAACGTGACGGAAACTAGTATGTTTCCTTTTTCTTTTTTTGTTGATTCTGAATTAAGGAGTACTTAACACACAAATTATTGACCTTTAATGACTAACTGAAAAAAAAAGGTATGAAAACTTATCCAACATATACAGTACAGTCCAAATAATACAAGTCTGAGCTAAGCTCTTCACAAAATACTCATATCAAATACAGGTAATCAAATACATCACAAAAACATTCATGAAAATTACTAAAATCTCAGATAACAAACTCCATACCCCGTTTGACAAACATACAACAACAACAACAACCAAGCCTTAATCCCACTAGATGAGGTCGGCTATATGAATTCTTTGTTTCCATTGCGCTCTATCAGTTACCAAATTTTTATCTAAGTCTAAGTAATTAAGATCACTCCTTATAGTTTCTTGTCATGTCTTCTTTGGTCTCCCTCGTCCTCTTTGTACATGGGCAAAATCCAATAACTCAATTTTTCTAACTGGAGCTTCAATCGGCCTACGATTTAGGTGTCCAAACCATCTAAGCTGATTTTCTCTAAGTTTATCCTCAATTGGTGCAACACCAACTTTCTTTCGGATATATTCATTTCTCATTCTATCCTTTCGTGTATATCTACACATTCACCTTAGCATCCTCATTTGTACAACATTTATTTTATTTGTATGTTTCTTCTTTGCAGGTCAGCATTCAACACCATATATCATCGCTGGTCTTACTACAGTTTTATAAAATTTGCTTTTAATTCTGGATGAGATTTTTCTATCGCACAACACACTAGAAGCATTTCTCCATTTTACCCATCCTGCTTGAATACTGCTAATAACGTCATTATCTATTTCACCATCATTTTGTATAATTGATCCAAGGTATCTAAAGCGCTCTCTTCTTGACAATTTGATCACCAATTATCACATCTCCAATATAAGTATTTCTTTCTTGACAAACATATTTTACCTTAATAACCAACCCATCAAAAGCATGAGATTAATCTAGTAAACAAGATGTTCATAACTAGAATCTACCTATTAAAAATGTGGTCAACATAATAACCCAACTAAACCCAATAAGTATGGGATCGACCTAGTAATCTATAGTTCACCACTAAGGATCAACTTGATAAACCAAGTTGACACATTAAATAAGGGATTGACCTAGCCTCTAGATGGAAACCACATGGACTATGTGCTCCAAGAGCATGAATAGAAATTGATAATTGCATAACAAACCCTAGGTTCTGTGTTTGTAAATTTAAAATTATCCAATATATACAAATATATGACTAATTCAATGAAGTTCCAGGACCTCGAAGAACAACAATGGTAGGCCCATGAGGTTTTACAGATAGGTCCCCAGAGTTGTAAAAATATCACTACTAGGTCCGTTAATGATCAGGGGATCAACTGAGATATCTAGATACAATGAAAAACTTGTACCTTGAGCTCAATGTCCCAACATCAACTCCATCAGAAATCCATCAAGCCTCATCTAAGGCAACAAGGAGAAAGGAGACCACACCCCGACCACAAGGATACCAACTCTCGATGTCAAGGTTTGACATAAACTTGGGTCAAGGAGGTCAACATCTAGAGCTCAACAACTCGATTTTGAAAACCACAAGCTCGAAACCTTGATATCAAGTCATGGAACGAGCCTCGACACTAACAATAGCTCAAGCAAAAGAACAAGACCGTAACACGAATATCCACTTGAGCAATGAGAACAAAGTACTCTCAAGATCAAAGCTTGAGACCTTGACTCCAAGGCCTCAACATCAAGCTCGACATGAGGAGTCAAAGCCAAACCACAGCCAACAACCTTAGGTGACTCTAGTTCTTTCACCACAAATCTGGAAAAAAACTCCAATAACACGACACCTCCCAAGAATAAGTCAGAAGCATCCATTGGCTAGGACAAAAAGTAGAAATTGTTTGGTGCCTTATTATTACTTGGAGACGAGAAGTATTAGAAGTCTAATGGTTGCATCACAAACAAGAAAAACCATCTCCTCGTGTCCAATATTTAGAAGAGAAATTGTAAATCAACATAAAACTAGAAAGTTTAGGAGGACAGTTTGCTCTTTTGTTTCTCTTTACTTCCATATTCCAAAAACAAAATCTTAACTCTAGGTGGGATAGGTAACATTCAGCAGAACTCAAACTGGAGGAAGCGCAGTCCAATCACAGATCATTTAACTCTAAGAACATTCATAAAGTAGTCCCGTGAGTTAAATTTATTATTTCATTTTTAAAAAAGTTATTATTTCTAGGGTCTAAAATAGTGCATAAATTCATAACAGTTCATGGAAAATTCCTAAATTTGAAATGAAATTTAAAACCCTGATGTGAACCAATTTAAAGGTGACTTTTAAATGATAGTTATTTAGACTTTACCATAAGATTGCCCAAATACTTTGGGATATATGGTTCCACCTTGTCGAGTTAATTTCTTAAACAACCGTAAAATATATGATTGTGTAAATCATCAAAAACATTCAAAAAGTTCAAGCAATAATGGAGGATACGAGTGATGTGATCCAATCAATTTTAGCAACTCAAACAATTAGAGCAACGCTTCCACAGAATAAGTTGTTTATGGATTGATAACAACAGAGAGCAAACAAGAAAAGAGCACAAGGGATGGAAAAACAAAGAAGACAAAAAAAAAGGAGAAAGAAGATAAAACAGAGGAAAAAAGAACAAGATACAAAAGATGTAGAAGGGGATAAGGAAATGACAACAAAGCAAATCATCACAATCTCTTATTCTTTTGAAGACGGCTGTTGTTACTCAACAAACTAGAAACAAACCAAACAAAATAGCATCAACATCTCTACCAAAGCTAACTTTAGATCGTATCAATGTGTCTATACAAATACACATGTTGCCAAAGTAAGGTGGAACACATGATAGGTAATGCTAAAATAGTTGAGAAAGAACATTCAATATACCACAAATTCAAAAAATAGAACATGTCTTAACAAGATAGTTTCTTCATTTGGGTAAGTAATTTTCATTTTTTTAAGTTTGAGGGTTTCAAAGGAAGACAAAAAATAAACTTATGAATATATATGTCCACAATAAAATTTATAAAGTAAACATACCATTGATCTCGTGGGATAACAAAATGATACATCAACAAATTCAATATTCCCCACTATCTTTGGTAATCGTATTCCTGATAAAAGTTAATATGCTCAGAAATTTTCTATACTCAAATGGAAATAATGTTCACCGACTTTATAAGATTCATAACATAAATAAAATATTTGATATAAGAAATGTGACATTTTCTATGATTTTGCATTAGCATGACATTTTATAAATAGATGTTTCACAAAATTGACAACTAATGTCAACAACATATAACAATAACTTAATTCCCGTCAAGTCTTATATTCTTCCTGAGAAGCAGACAAACAAAACAAATAATGTCATACCTAAATAATATGAGATAAATCAGGTAATAATCCATATGGGAAACAAAAACGATATGATTAATCAAAGTTAGTCAACCTCTATAGAAGTGTTAATTGTAAGCAAATATTAAATGCCACCTTGAACAAACAAACAAGGTAATTAAAAAGTATAATCACAGGCTAGCTTATATGTCTAGCTAAATCATCATTTTTAGTTAAGATAAGAAAGATGAAATCACCATAATATAATCTTCCTTTTGTCTCTATTTATATGACAGGAGAAAATCTCCTGATAAAGGCACACAACATAGCTGTTCGTTAAAAATGGCTATCTTGTTAATCATTGCCATTATAAGGAGAATATCAAAAATTGCTACTCAAATCAATCTCCGTTCATGCTTATTACTAATAAACTTCTATAGTTTATACTAACTGCTATTTTGTATTTACTGCAAATGTAACCATGGTGTTTATGAAGCATGGTGTGACAATCCATGGACAAAAGTAGTAGGGAGTGATTGGGATGTCCCAAAAAAAGAAAATCACTAGTACAAGGAACAACTTCTAAGAAGCTTCTGGGCCTAAGATTATTCAATCAAACATAGGTTTAAAATTTAATAAAGCATATCTTTTAGAATTTCACCATCAATCTCCTTCCTAGGATCAACAGTCTTATTTGCATAACAAAACATAGACTCAAAGAAAATCCCTTAAGCACTTTAGATGGGACAAAATGGCATCAAACTATTGGATTCATTCCAAGCTGGATATACAATAGATGGTTGAGATATGATTATATTGTGTCAATTTGGATGGATGAGTAAATAGAGGTTGATGCGGTTCATTGGAGAGAGATTGGATGTCGATTACGCTAACTATAGAATTCTATTTCCATAATTGTGTTAATTTGACTTGACTTAAAATCTCCAAAATTTGGGATAAGTTTAATTCCTTATTTAGTTTGGATACTTAGTGTGATGTAATTTTGTATGAATTTCTACTTTCCAAAAAAATGTGGCGTAATTGGGTAAATTTAAAGGCCTTACAAACATTGTAAAAAGGGTTGGAAGAAATAATGTTGGGTGTTACTTAATTGAGTGTGTTGTATCCCGATGAAGGGAACTATGGAAAGTTGAGTGATTGTCCCTAGATGCCCAAAATTAATTTTATATATTCCCTAATCAAATCATCTTTCCTCTCAAAACATTGCCTCTATTCAATGGTCTTATAATTTGATTGCCAAGTACCCATGCACTCACATGAAATGAATCCTGCGAAACCTCCCTCCTCCCTACTCCCCCAAATTTGCGAATTTGTATAAAACCACTACGACTCCTCTGAGTATGCCCTCAATGCCCAATCCACATAGATCTCTCAAGTTCCATGCTGCTACCTACCTTACACACAATAAGCATTACCCAACATAAGGTTTCACACAACCACAAGAATCCAGGAATCAATCTAGACTTCACATCTTTTTCTTGATTAAAACAGGAGGCACACAAAGTGTGAACCAATTTTGCCTACTCCATATGAGCCCTAGATGTTAGCTCCCCTTGTCTCTCATCTTCTCACAAGTAAATCGCTAAACAGCAAATCCAACCCTCTCCTTCCGTAGGATTATTGCGAGTTGATCCCTTCAATATGTTGCCACAAAATCAGGTTTCCTTTCTCCATGTTGTCATTTGTTTGGTTCTATCTTGAGCATGCGATCCATATGCATCAAGTTAAGCTAACCTAAATTTTACAAATTTACCATTTTTTGGAATCCTTGTTAGGATCTCTATGCATGTGGTTTGTTCAATTTACTTGTAATTATCTGACTTATGACTCGAGAGTTATTGCTATTAGATTGCTTAACTATAAGAACTAGATGCTTTGCATAGCCTAGATCTAATTCTTTGAATTTTGTCCATCCTAATCTCGTTTTGGTAATCCCAACTTACCATTCATTGTACTATTTTAAGTTATTAAATTGTTCTGCCTACAAGAATAGTAATTTCTTGATCATCACATACAATTTTCAAATTTTTTAGCCTATAATGTTGATGTCTGTCTTATTATAGTTGATCTCTGACAACTTTCAATAGCGCACCTTGCATACATCTTGCAATTTGGATGGATAGACACAGAGATGCTTGAAAACCAGATGCTTGGGCACAATGTTGTCTTCTAATAAGGATCTATGATCTTATACAATTATTTAGTGCTAGAGGTGTGCGTATGGTCTACGAATGACGATGCAATCACCTCAATGATGAGGTCGTGGAAATGACCTCAATATAATTAAGGTGAAACAATGAGAGGGAATAAGATAATGGCAATTGGTAAAAAATCAATGATGGAGAAGGGACAAGTAGTAAGGACTTCTTGTTTCAGTAGATGGTGATTTTAGCAACTTCTGAGCTTGCAGTGTGTGGTATAATGCGGGGGGGGGGGACTTCAATTGGTGTTATAAATTGCAGCCTTTTGCCATTATTTGGCACAATAGGTCATATGTCATGATTAGACCATCACAAACTATAAGTTTCAAAGAAAAAATCACAAACTACAATTGATGATTGGGCGATGTTTGAAATGAAGGAATAACTTGTCAATCTGTGCCTTCCACCATTATCACTTTATCCTCAAAAGCCTACAGGTCGCAATAACTACCAGGACAGCTAGATCCCATGCCCATGTTCCCAACAAAATTATTTGAGCTCTACCTATCAAACTCCATGGGCTAGCCATCATACTTGTGAAACTAAACACCTCTTCAACTTCCCCACACAACTATCATTAATATGTAAAAAATAACACCTCATCATTTGATTCTTGTTCAACGGAAGAAATCTATACTTGAGAAAAGAAAAAAGCCAATGAATTAAAATTAACCCTCCCTTTTGCCTAATCATATTTTTGTGGAAAGGAAAGATAAGATGGAAAGGTAATGGAACATGCTCACAATACCCCCCAAATGAGTTTGTTCGTCAACATCAACACATAGATCGCCAGACCCAAACTCGACCAAATCTTACAACAAACCCTATCTTGTTATTTCCATGATTTGGTTTGATTCTCACTCAAATCCCACAAATGCTGGGTGAATTTAGAAGAGATCACTTGCTCACATATGTTATTCATTTCGCTAACAATTGAGTAACATCTAACTAGTTGAATTCAAATTTGAGATTTAATTCCTTCATTCCCTAGGTCTAGTTAAATCAATCCAAATTGATGGCCTTTATTTAGTTCGCTAAATTCTTGTTCATCTCTTCCTAGTTTGATTTGAATTTTAAATTCAAAATCAAAATCTCTCAATTTATCTCCAATTGTATATCAAATCCACATCATGTTGTCTAGCATCAGATGTGATATTAGGAAAACTAAGAAATAGACAACCCAGACATAATGACAAGCATTTTGCTATTTGATCCATAACTTAAAAGAAACCTTTTCCAAAACTTCATCAAATAAAACATGTTTTCTTGTCAACGGCCAGTAAGATAAGTTTTAAAATGTACAAAGACATGAAAAATCTATCAAGATATATTTACCTTTAGATAATAGAACACACTTGCCTTCTGAGATGAGCTGCTGTCTAGGCAAGAGATCCATCAGTTGAAAGACTTTCTCACTGGCACCTATTGACTGCATTAATGAAGAACAGTTGTCTCCAACCCACCATGCCGAATAAATTAGCCATTCAGCGTATAATATGAACTTTGTAAGCTGCTCTGCAGTTATATGGCCAAATAAGATTGATATCCCTCCAGTCAGAACTGCAACCACCTACATTAATTTGAGACTATTAAATGAATCTCTCTACAGGTAATTAAGAAACATACATCATATACATACAGCACTGTATGTTGATATCAAAAACTATAAAACTCCAAATTATTTTATTGTTTCATCGCAAAAATGTAACAATAAGCTGCATTGTCCACGTAATCTTAGCTGATTGATATTGTTTCAAGTTCAATGGAACGGCCTACTAGAACTACATGAAGTTATATATCTCATCAAAGTATGTACCACCAAAGAAATCAAATCTGAAAGCATGTATAAATAGCATTTATACACCTTTCATATAGTTAAAGAGAAAAACACTCCAAAACAAGGAAAAGTTTACCACTTGATGATGAAACACAAGAATATTCCAATATGAGGTGTCTACATTGGAGACACTATAAGTACACAGTGATCAGAAACAATGTCTATAGCAAAAGGAATCACCTAGCTATGGCACAACGCACCAATTAATAGTCCTAATGGTTTAGGTTTCACTATGCCTTAAATTTTGCTCCAAGAATAGTGGTGAGATCTTCTTGTAGTTAGCATTCTCAATCTCATAAACATTTTCAGAAATACTAGAAGGTTTTTGATGCTTGGACATTTGTTTTCCTAGTAGGAGAGACCCCACTCGTCCAATAGAGAATCTTCATCCACAACTACGATTGCAGGAAGACAACCTACCAAAACTGAAGAACTTAAGGACAATAGTCATCAAAATTCAGACCCAAATTTAGGAAGGGAGGATTGAGAGCTTGGTTTAGTTGAGAATGATTTGATCATGTGGCACATAACTATCATATAAGATGCCACATTGTTTAGTAAGAGCACAAGGGTTCATCAAATAAAGAGATTAGGATTTGTATACAACTAATGATAACGAAAAAAGACTCATAGTATGCTCCAATAGATTCTATTATTATAAGTATGATTCCTCAATAGGACCAAGTTGTACCCATACTAGGTGCGGAGAAAATCTAAAGTTGCTCCAATAGGGACTCTGTTAGCTGTAACCATTTGCAAAATAAAGAAAACTGAAAAACAAGAAAAACATGTAAATTATTAATGTGAGACGGATGAATAAAAATGTAAATTCAGATATCAGCAAACTCAAATAGTAGATTGGTCAAAACCTAATGTAAGAATTTTAGAAATTAATTTTATGATGATCACAAAATTATTAAATCTTAGGAAAATAATTGATTAAAATTTTAATAAAGTGGAATTAAAGGTAATTGAAAAATTACCAATTCAAATTAGGGTTTAGTTCAGGTTTCAATGAATCAGACAAAGAAGAATATGATTAAGTTATCAGAATATAAACCAACCGCAATTGTTTTGCACTCAACAAAGATAGAATAACCAAATCATATAGTGGAGCAATTTCAAGCAAGGAAATCTAGAGAATCAAATAACCAGATTAAAAGTTTGTTGAAGTTCGTATTTGAGCCACATAATTCAGGTATCAACATAAGGATAATTGAAAAAAAAAACTAAAAATAAAATAATCGATAATAAAAATCATCCTAAAACTTAAATATCTCTTAATTAAGTCAGTAAAATAAAGAGATATTCAATTAGTTAAATTTACGATTCATCAACATCCATGTTTTCTAAATTGATCTCAACACAGTTAGCAATCTATGGCAATCATCTTTCCAAATATATCTTGACCATTAATCAATCTAAATCAAAGCAATGTGTCACATCTCGATCATCAGAGATATATCCTATAAGGAATGATTCATTACTCGATCGTGGTGTCCCAACCAATTACAATGACAGGAGCACTCACATTTTTCAGCACCCTTACCAATAATATTGAGAAACTTAATTTAAGAGAAGTTCCTCCAGCCTTTCTCATGAAATAACAAGGCTGGTAGACACGACTTTCCTTCGACAGTAGACTAGAGTAGGAGAAATATGGAACCAAACAACAAGAGATATCTAGCCACTCTATAATTAGCTAAATACAGAAGTGATATGGTACATTGTTGCATTAACAATGATTTCAAAAGTAGCTATCACAAATGTGTATTGATAAAGAATTAAAGGTCAGTCGATGTATGAGATAGATAATATAATTTTAAATAAAGAAAATCAATAATTACAAACAACTTATGAATATATTATGATAAAGTTCACTGAAAAAAGATGAGAAAAAGAACAGAGAAATTATGAATTGAATCTCTCTAGTCAATTTCTCTGATTAGCATAGAAGAACAACTTATAGTTAGGGAGAATAGATTCATCTTTTCAAT
This sequence comes from Apostasia shenzhenica, assembly GCA_002786265.1. Lineage (NCBI taxonomy): Eukaryota > Viridiplantae > Streptophyta > Magnoliopsida > Asparagales > Orchidaceae > Apostasia > Apostasia shenzhenica. The sequence continues at coordinate 914,034 of KZ451961.1, forward strand.
AAAAACCATCAAAAACCATCTCCCCCCATGCATAACTTTCTCCCCTTTTAAGAGACAAAAATGGCTTGTCCTTGGAAGATATTAAAGGAAATAACAACAAACAAAATAGCATTAACAATAGTCCTTAATAAAATCTCCTACATTTGTTGTTTGCCCTTGATTAGATAGCTTACATGCACTGCAACATTATTTTCATATGCAAGAAGAGATTGACAAATCTCTAGTTTTACGGCCTGTTTGGTCCTCATTATTTTGGTCATGTCAAAAACAAAAATAGTTCATTCATTATAAAAATTTAAAAAATAATATTAAATTAATTTTTATAATATCATACACAACTTTCAATATAAAATCTATTTTATTTTACACCATAAATTATTTTCAATATATCAATTAACTTTATTTCATATCCTATACAATTGTTAATACAACTAACTTTATTTTACACATACATATATATCAAAATAAGATTATAAATTTCATGGTAAGACCAAATTAGTCTTATTGCCAAACAAGTCCTTTAGCAAATTTTCATCTTACCAACAAATTGGACATCCATCAACTAGAAAGACCTCAACCTTAAGTTTTGTGCTGACTAACAATGGTTCTTGAAAATTTCAACAACTTAAAACGTTTAAATTTCTCAACTTTTTATTTTAGTACTTAAGATAAATTTTGTTTGAACTTATACATTATTCATCATTTTTTATTGATCAACTTGAACCCAACATGTGATGACCCTGGACCCCACGTCAGAAATATAGGAGAGTTTCTGAGTTGTATAAGTAAATAATGTAATCTCAAATAGTAGAAACATCTTTTGGAGAAAAATCATACGACCAATGATGAAAAAACTCTAGAATTAAGCATGCTTGATCTAGAATGCTACTGGGATAGATAACTTTCCTAAGAAGTACACAAGTCATATAGTTCCTTGAAGCCAAAGAGAGCAATAGCTTTATATTTGAATCACGGGATGTTATAATATAGTATCGGAGCTGACCTACTACACTATAATGTGATTCGAGAATGAACCAAGGGGAAGATGGTGAACCCATGATGACCTATGGCCGAAGTTGGCAAAAACTAATCGTCGAGTGATGTCTCAAAAGAAGAGAATCACTGGAGCAAAGTGCTGCTCCTAGCACACTTTTAAGCCAAATGATGAGAGCGAGAGGGGATCAGTAATGAATCGTACAATATCAAAAAGGGATGAAAGTTTCTCAGTAGTATAAGCAAATAGCAAGATCTTAAATGGTAGAGGTATCATTTCGAACAAAATCGTGAGACTAATGATAAGAAAACACTACAGTTAAGCATGCTTGAGCAAGAGTAGTACTGAGATAGGTGACCCTCCTAAGAAATGCTCAAATCATGCAGTTTCCTAAAATCAAAGCGAACCATACTTCTATTTTTGGATCACAGAATATTCACAAGATGTAACATCAAGCTCTTCGTTTATTTTGAAAAAAGTGGGGCTATAAGTCAAATTCATATCAAGGGGCTTCTATACCCAACATAAAATGAACGATATAAAAATAAAGTAACCATTAAAGCAGTATGTTTACTTTCGGCATCACTATGGGTGTCACAGTTTTATTTAGCATATCAGAAATCTCAGCTATATATAACATAAAAAAACTTATATGCCTAACACATTTAGCACATGCAATACTTTTAATTTATGCATCAGTTCAAATCTCCACTATCAATTGTACTATTTAATAGATATTTTCTCCTGTGGCTTTGTTTTCTGAAAATGTAGTTGACTTATAATGGCCAGTTCCCTTGACCTAAGCGGACATTCAGATTTTGGAGAAAATATTTCAGAAGTCACATCATCATCACCATCATCTAATACATTTTTTTTGGTGGTACAGGAATTCTGAGAGAAATGTTACCAACGTTTGGGAAAAACTTATAATTCCTTTGCATGTACCCAAACTTTTAGGGTACTTTTTTATGAAGAAATGTTACCACTGTTACAAACTTATAATCCTACTTTCTGGCACCATGCTCATCATACCTAGAGATACCTTGGCCTCCCAAAACTCCATTTCTTCTCTATGTCCTCTATTAGTGAATGCAGGATGGCAATGTCCTCCACCAGCTAATCAAACAAGCCAATCACCTAATACCCCTGAGGATCCACCTACCACTATAGCAATTCCCTCTTGACTTCTTATAAGCACCAAATTTATATGTGTACATATACTCATTTGTCTTCTGTCCACCTATCAGCCTCTTGATGATTTTCCTTTCTAGTCTCCTTGCAGTCAAAATTACATCTTACAAGGAATGCTCTATTAGATCCTACGTGAAAACATACCATGGTCCGACTTACAAGTTAGCCTTGCACCTCCTCAAGTCAGATCAGTTTTCGCTATCAAAATTATTGATAGAAGAAGCAACTATGGAAAAGGCTCTTCCATTGCTTTAACCTTGGATACAAATACATACATAACCTTGGATACAAACATATACATAGAAGAATACATTTATATGGTATGTACAAAGATTAATTTCACCAAATATTCCAGGGAATATTCTGTTCTTATATGGTATGGTGTAATTTCCAAGCACCTCTATAGGAGGTATAGAAATAAATTGATAAAATCTCACATCTTGACATATATTTTAACATAATTCTGATAAAGCTATTAATCAAAACAAAGTATTACTAGCTGCTAAAGACTACAGTAGTCTTTAAGATTTTTTTCTCGTGTTTCAAGGTTAAATTCTATGAAAATCCATTTCTTGTTGCAATCAACCAAGTTTAAAGAATGTTACAAGGGGAAACGAGCACATATAATCTTCAAAAAGCGACATATAATCTTGAACAAAATTTGCATTCTTGGATTAATAAATTTCATAAAGTTGTTCTAAAGTTGGCCTTCGTAGAAGTATGGCAGATTAGTCCATATAATCATACATTCCTAATTAGGTTATGTGATTCTTGCAATGTAAGTTGATGTTTTGATGGGTAGTCACGATTACAAACAAATTCTTGAAGTAAGCATCCTGAAGGTTGTTTTACTATTAAAACCCTTGGACTTCCTTAGTATTTTCTTCGTATTGACATTGCCTGTGTCATTAATGGTGTTTATTTCTCTCAGAGAACATTTATGTAATGAACCAATTGAAGAAGATCATCTATTTGGAAGCAGACCAAAGGAACTCCTATGGAAAACATGGTGGTATAGCTGATGATTGTGAACCTTTTAGTGGTGATCCTCTCACTAGACTAGAAATCTCATTTGTTATAGAAATGGTCAACCAATTTAAATAAAATCTTAAACAAAAATATTTGGAAGCAATGGCCAAGATCCTTAAATATCTGAAAAGGTCTCACATAAATGATTGCTATATAGTAGGACTGATCACTTTCAGGTTGAAGCATATGCTAATGAAGGTTAAGCTGCATTCATAATGACAGAAAGCCACCACTTCAAGGTACTCCATTTTTGTCTGTGGACATTTGATCACTTGGAAAAGAAAAAGCAAAATGTTACAGCTAGATCCAATGTAGAAGCGGACTAGAGATCCATGGATCACACTACTTGTGGAAAGATGATGAAAATCTACTTGAAGAATGTGGATCTCCTGTCATTCAACCATGATTATTTATTATGCCAATTAAGATGCCATCTGAATCTGACATTAACCCAGTATTCATTAAGAGCACCGAGCATAATTAGATTGTCATTCCTTTTGACAAGCAATGTTATCCAAGAAGATTGTCATTCCAGACACACTACTCAGAACCAACTGATGGATATATTCATTGAAGTCACTGGGGTCCCCTCAATTTTCTAACATCCACTATAAGTTGGATCTAATTGATATCTACGTCCAACTTGAGGGGAGAGCTTTTTCTCATCTTGTTCCTTAGGGAATTTGTAACTTGATCTCCTAACTTACAAGAGGCCTTTTCATTCTAAACAACTATCCTGGCTAGGTTTTAAAACTCACAATCCCTTCTCTAGATAAATATTCTTGCATGACAATAATAACCATAATTAGCTCCGCCGCAAACATAGAAAGATATCGAAACACCACTATCTTGCTTGGAAGCACACAACACCAAACAAAATGTCAAATAGTTAACCAACAAGGACCACAGGTCCAATCTTCCCTAAAAGTAAGCTTCCATTATATTTTTCATGGTAACCTCCCAGTGACATAACACGTAAAATGAACATGTCAAAAGCATTAATCATCATAGGGTACAGACAGGGGTTTGGTGCATGCTACTCGTAATGTAAAGCAATAGTTCTCTGCAAGTGGGTTATTAGTAAGTACTCTTGAGTCTTAATAATGATACCTCAAAGAATCCAAACATGGTGATTAAATAATGCCCTACCTTGCACGATAATCATTTACAATCAGGAGTATCATAGTGAAATCTAATTTTGAAGTCAACAATGTGTAGAAGCTTCATGAATTAGTGTATCTAGAATCTATACAATGTGAGATCCAAAAAGCCTCAAACCCCTCACTTAAATGAAATCCCAAAAATAACAAGTCCTGTTCGACATGAATAATATATGATCTGCATCCAAGGTGTCAACTTAGGTTCACTTATTGGGTCAGAAATGGGTCAATTCATCTGGCCCAAAAAACATTTTAAGGTTGGCTTTACCAATCCTAACTGCAAATACAACCCAACAAGAAAAATGATTTGAGATATAGGCATAGTCTTCAATTAAATATAGTGTACACAAAGGAAATAATGGAAGGCAAGTATTATCTCAATTAATAAAAAATAATCTGGTCATGAATTACCTTAAAGATAATCAATATATGAAATATTAGGGCAATTACTTTATCATTCTATATATAATTTATATATACTTCAACAGGGAAAATTTTTGGGTTGATCCGGACCCAACCCAAACTTAAAACCGAATAGATTTTTTTTCGGGTCATGATCTTCAATGCAAACCAATACAAGTCATAAATGAGTTAACCAAAACCCAAAAATTTTAAGTTGAGTTCAAGTCGTCTGGTTTGGTTCCTTAGTTGCGTATTATGCACAAAAATAAATCCTGATCTAAGTCCAAAATGAGGCTAAGAATTTTTTAAATTTTTATTTCATATCCAACATAAACTTTAATATAAAAAACTACTTTATTTCACATCCTACATAAATTTCAAAATTAAAAATTAACTTTATTTCACATTCTACACATATTTCAATAAAAAAATAAACTTTATTTCACATTCTACACAAATACCAGTATTAAAATAAATTTATTTCATATCATACACTTATAATAATACATTTTTTTTCTCTAGCCTAAAAATAACCATCAAATCTACCATAAAAAAAACCATTGAATCTAAAAATGATCATCCAATCAAATGAGGGTAATAGTTCAATTAACTTGCCATTACAAGTGAAGCTGTTGCAAAGTAACAACTCTAATGCCAAATCTAACATAAAAAGTCAGCATTCCTGGATGGCAACCTAGATCCCTAAAATGATCAACAAACCACACAAGATGAAATGTAGAATAAACCTTCAAAAAAAAATTTTGATGGTAGAATAAACCTTCAAAGTTACAAGCCACATATCTTTAAGAAGCAACCAAAAAGTCTATAACTATATAAGAAAGTGAAAATGTCGGAACTAATGACTAATAGAATTGCCACAGTTTTTCCCCATAGCCTATGACATATAGCACCGAAAGAACCGACCCTCATCTTATGGTAGGCTTCGCACACTTACTCAACAGATGGCGATCAAATTCAACTTAAACCTTGTTACACCTTAGACTAGAAACCAAACAAGGATGTAATGGTGAAACACAAGGACAAGGAAGAAGGATGATAGAAGTATTCAAAATAAAAGTCAAACAAAAGAGACCATAATCTGTCTCCTTCAAGGGAGACCACAAGGCAAGAGAATGTTTCATATCTCCTTCAAGGGAGACCACAAGGCAAGAGAACGTTTCAAGAATCCACACAAATCCAAAAAAAGCTTTTCATTTACTTCAAAAAATTTATGACCTAAAGAGGGGAAAAATCCGTAAAAGGACCTATGGCCAGCTAAGAAATTAAGGAAAAACTAGAATTATAACAACCACATTGTCTTCCATTACAGAGCAAAAGTCAAGCTGAAAATCTTCAATTTGTTATGACCAAGCAGACACAATTTAAGGACTTGCACTACTCCATCTAATCCGTGAAACACTAGCCCATCCAATGTATAAATTATCAAACTTAACACTACCACATGATAGAGAAGCTGAGTAGCAATTTTAATTCTAGTAGGAGATTCTAACTCGATTACAAATATAATATAATTCATAATGAAGGAAGTGACTTGATAAATGATCTAACATATTTAGGAATGAACAAGATTTCCTCCGTTCTTCCTTCAGGAAAGGCTTTGACTGTCTATTAGCCATGTTTAGAAGCAAGCTTATCATACTCTTACTACAATATTATTAAGTCCGTGATTACTAAAAGTCCCTGATAATCTAAGGTTTGTATTTCTGAAACATGGATAATAAAGAATGGAATTTGCCCTTTAAATTGAACCATACAGCAGTAAATATAATATTCTAAAGAGATTAAATACATTACAGGCCAGATAAACGACAAATACACATCCACATTTTGCTATCCCATTTCAGCAATACAACTATGATTAGATTAGAATTTTAACCTGAGTAGAATGGTAGAAAAAGTTGTAGCTCAAACTCCAAAATCCATAAGCCACACTTTGTCGCAAGCTCACATCCCACAATCTCTCTAGCCACTTCATGTATCTGTTAACAGCAAGAGTAGGAACTGTTAGGAACCCACTAAGATGGGAGCGTAAATGGAAAGAGATAGGGGAAAGAAGCCCAAATTTCCTTTCCAATTCTTGTTTCTCAGTCCCATAAACTCTGACTGTCCTGATGAGACAGAATGTCTCTTGTGCAACCTGATAAAAATAAGCAAATAATGAGAGAAATTTATTGGTGAACAAGTCCCAAATAATGAACTAAACTTTCAAAAGCAAAGAAACTTACTTCGTTGGCATGTGCAGTAAATTCTTGCATTAGTTTTGCTACCCTTTTCTGGAACCTGTTACCACATTAATAGAAAGCAAGGTGAGACAGCATGAGAGAGAGATGATGTTGTAGAAGAACAGAGACAGAGAGAGAGAGAGAATGAGAGGAAGGAAAGGAAACAGACTCAAGTGCAAGCTACATAAGAGAGAGAACAGAAGACAGAGGTTAAGATCATTTAATGCATATCATAATTAACATCAAAATCAATAGAACCGAAGCGTAAACAATATCTACACGAGGACTTAATTGAACTAATTTACAAAGCGCGGAACAATATGAAAAAAAGAGTTTATAACTCGGAGATTAGTAATACACCGTATCTTTGGAGCCAGACGATTCTTTAGCCAATAAAATTCATGCTAGTGCATAAATTTTCTACTTGACTGATTGAAAAGTTACAATTTTTATAATTAGCTTTCATTTGTGTGCTTTTGATTGTGGATCCCTGAGCACTAAATAGAACGGCAAGTGCTGTGTAATAATTGTTGTTTGCTATCTCAAAAGTCATTTATCTCTACAAGATTTGGTATTGTTTCTGGTAAAGGTGATCAGGTTTGACGATCCTGTCTAGAATGGAAAACCCGAATCTATAACTTATAACCTAAAATGTTTTTCAATTGAACAACAATCCTATATAATTGCTAACCAGTTCACTTGATTGAAATTTGGTTAGGCTAACACATATTTTCGGTTGTAAACACAAACTTATACTTCAGAATATTGATTTTTCATAACTCTTGTTTATCCACTAATTTAAATCCTAAACCCTATACATAACAAGTACTCTTTGACACTCCTCCAGACCGGTTGGTTTAGTTTGTTAGTTTGACCATGGGGGGATCCTGTAAAAGTTATTTCCCGCAAATAATTTATAAGAGGTAAGGCTTGGGGTTTCAGTGCTTCACCCTAAGTTCACTCACACTTTGGGCCCAGAAGGTAAGAGGTGAGGCCACATTGGGAGGATCCAAGGAACCAGCATAAGTCCCCAACAAGTACAACACCCAAAAACATAAAGAGGTATCCCGTAAAAGATATTTTCAGCAAATAATTTATAATATAGATTCTAATTCGAACCAAACCACAATCTAATACGTTATTGGTTTGGTGGTTTGGTGGGTTAACCAATGGTTTTCTAAGCTAAAAAACCAAACTCGAAGCTAGAATAAATTTAAAAAATTGAAAAATAAAAATGAAAGCCACAACCAATATTCAATATACCAAAACTTTAGTTCATCTTAATCAAAAGTTTTTTGAGTCAATTCGGTCGATTTCAATTTTCGATTTCCATTTATCTTTACATTCACCCAAATTTCTTGAAATATTTACATAAAAAACAAGCAAAGCCTTAATTGCAAACTAGGTAGAGTTAGTTAAATGGATTTCTCTTCTTCGTTCAGCTCTACACTATTTTAAGCAATGCACCCCGTGAGCCCAATTGATGCTAGGTCAGTGTAATGATTTTATCCGAAGTCATTTTAAATCATTTCTTCCCTTAATTGGCACCTTTAACTAGATTCTCTCACATTTACATATAAGAATATATAGGTTGACAATGAATGTTATCATAAACCATTTCAACATTTCCTCCTGTATCTTATCGTTTATACATATCATGCATACCCTCTCCCTCACATATGATCATTTTTATGCAGTCTAATTTTTAACGAGTTAAGTCTAGTGTTAACACTCATATATCTAAGTATCTACATTTGAGTTACAGTAGTTTATTCATCATTTTGCCACTTGACTGCCCAACACTCTCTTTCATATAGCATGCATATGTTTCATAAATAGGATTAAATAATAATTTACAATTGTAGGACTTAAATTTTATAAATAAACATTTTAGATACAAGATTGCAAGAAGGGCAACTTCCACATGTATTATCTAAATGTATATAGGGAATGAGGTCACAGATAATGACTCAAAACAATTGAAGAATGAAAATCTTACCGGCCATAAAAAAACATTACTGTTGATAAGGTAGCACAGATTAGAACCATAGATAGTGCAAGAGGCCGAGATAGTATAAACAGATATATTAATGCGCCCGCCCCCTATATCACGTTCATAGCAGATTAAGTATCATTGCGAGCCAACCGAAAACTGCACAAAGAAATATAAAAAGAAGTCATATATGTATGTCACCTGAAGAACATTTCGTGATATCAAATTAAGATCATTTCCAATGATACGGGATACTTGCTGACAATCTGAACCAAGCCTACTCGTTAAATTTCCAACCGTTTCTTCATCAAAAAATGCTATATCCTGCAAGAGATAGTAAGATGATAGAATGCATTCAATTGAATAATAAAACAAAGGAGTAGACGATGCATGAGAAACTTAGACACTTCCAACAGAACCTGAAAAAGGAGAGTGGAATATAACATTTCCCTCATTCGTTTAACCTGCAAAATGCAATAAAGTTCATTGTCTCCCTCATGAGGAAACCTAAGCAATTTTTAAGTAAAAGACATACAATTAATCAATTTTACCAATATCATATTTGCAATCGCGAAGCAACAAGTCCGCAATCCACTGATATTACATCAGAAATCATATCAGAAACTTTACTCTAGTCTTTTGTACATACCAGTTCAAAATTTTCACTTGAGCAGACAATACAACAAAAGAAAACTCAGGAAAACATAGGGGCATAATATGTAATATAATGCAAGATGTGATACAAAAATGTTGTCACAAGAAAGTGAGAGAGGTAATGAAACAAAACCTTAAATAGAAAATATATATCAAGAATGAGAGTTGTAAAGTGATTTAATTTCAGTTTTTTTCACTTTAAAATGAAACAATAGAGAACGCACCAAGTCGCGTTCAACCAATTAAACCTCAAACCAAGACTGAAAACTTTTGCTTTCAAGTTAGAAACTTTTAATCTTGAGTCTGTACTTAAACATCTTGGACTACTTATGCCTTAATATACATGTTAAATAAATATATGTATATTTACATGCATATATGTACATTACATGTATGTACAAAAGATATATATACATATCTCTCTCTCTCTCTCTCTCTCTCTCTCTCTATATATATATATATATATATATATATATATATATATATATATATATATATTTATGATATATGCACACATATATATACAGAGAAAGAAAGGGACTTTTCTCTCCTACGAGGAGAAAAGCCATTCACCCCTTAAAAAACTAGTGAAAGCTCACTACACTTATTATCGTGCACGCTGTTATGTTCATCGTTCATGATATGTAACTAATCAGGCTTACTTTGCAACCTCTAACCTCACACATGAGGTTTGGGCATCTGGCTTGAATCTCGCACACGAGGTTTGGCTAAGTTATTATCCAAACTTTAAATTCTAAATAAATATATATTTAATTCAAATCAGTAAGACAAAATACAAAAAGTTCACAACAAATACCTAGACGTTATATGAATACTTTTATGTAAGATCTTTTTTTTTTTCATTTACTTTTGCAACCTTTTTTTACTTATTGGGCAATGTTTATATTTTTATTCTTTAAGAATATTATATATTGTTAACTAATAGTGTGTAATGAAAACAAAAGATTCGTGTAGCTAATCCCAATTAGTGACATAAAGACTTAGTTATTGTTGTTATTGTTGTAGGAATATTGTATGTGGTCTCTTATTATATATAGGAAATCCCTTATGTAGTGGGCAAGAAAATGATATTAGTTTTATTAAGTTATACATTTCAGGTTTCCAAGAACAGCAACATGCACTATGGCATTCAAACTACTTACATCTCATGCCACCATCAATATGGTGGAACAAATCATTAAACTTGCTATCCACAGCTAGAAAAGCTTGTCAACATGCATAGAGACTGTATACTTAATCCAAACTAAAGAAAAAGGATAAACAAATGATGAAATTAATTTGCAAAAAATTTTATTGATAAAGAAACTTTGCTCTTAGAGAACTTCACAAATAAAATTTACAAGAAAGATAAGAACAAAAAAAACATACTAAACTAATATTAACCTGCAAATTCCAGATGCCAAACACAACGAAACTAAGATTCTCGCATTCTTATAAAAAATGCTACTTTTGCCACTTTGTGCCGAAAAGATGGACGCAGTCAAGAAATGTGGTATTGACAATTCTGCAAGCTATAATTTGCAATGAGAAAATTAAAGAAAAAGAATTAAAAGATAAATGAGAAAAAAATACACATTTAATGATCACTAAATAGTTCCATGTCTAGAAAGAACAATTCATCTTAGAAGAATAAAACACTAATAAACCTTCCAATAAATATCCTAAAACTTTATTTGGTTCAAGTTAAAATGAGCCCAAATTTTTTTATTTTTTAGATCGCATCCAACACAAACTCTAATATAAAAAATCAAGTTTATTTCACAGTCTATAAAATTTCTAAAATTAAAAGCCAACTGTGTTTCACTTCAAACTTATATTTAATAAAAAAACAACTTTAATTTTATATCCTACACAAATAAACATTAAAATTATTATACATCTCATTACACACATAATAATATATTCTCTCTAGCTCAAAATAAAAAACTGTTGCATTACTCTTACTAGGTTTCTACTCGAAAATATTTGAAAAACATAGTATTTCATAAATCTTGGAAAACTAATCACCATAAAACTCACCAACAGGGTAATAAAAAAAAAAAAAAGGTAAAAGTATGCATAAATTCAAAAGTATAACACCTAATATGTAGAATAAAGGGGACGGATACAACATCAACACCTCTTTCTCCCTTCTCTCATCCCTCTCTCCTTCCCTCTGTCCATGCCCCCACCATGAACTGACCCTTGACACCTGCCTAATCGTTCAGAGTGCAGAAATAGAGCAGTTGCAAAACAAAGTTCCTTATTTCAGCCTAATCCCATTGGAGCCACCTAAACAGTCGGTTAATGGTGGGTGTGTGACTTTGTTAGTTTGCATTTCATGCACTTGTCCCTCATAGAAGAAGAAATTTGTTCCCCTCCCATCCTTTGTCCCCCCCTCCTCTCCCTCCCTCCTAAAAGAAGGTACATAACATTAACTACAACAACAATTAATTGACAAATGCCAGTTTACGCTAATTGTCAACCTATCACAACCCTCCTCCGAGATTGGGGCTGACTATGCAAATATAAATAACAATGCTCAATATAGGTGAAGTTTTAAGAAGACCTATATCTAAACCAATTTAAATATCCCAGTTATCATAAACTAAGTTATCCATAAATTAAAAACAAAAAAAACAAAAAAGAAACATATAGTTATGATGCCTTATGGTCATCTAATATTATTTAAGAAGAAGTCTAGTTTATGTGAAGCTTCTTTTTTAAACAAGTGATGAAATACAATAAAATAATATAAAACAAACAGAAACCTACAAGCTATTTGACAATATTTTGCCTCCCATCACTAACTATGGCAGACCCCTTGCTAGATTTCCCAAACATTATCTAGGCTCCCACACACACACACATACACAAAAACCATCTTACACAAATCATGTGCCTCGTCCAAAAAGGATCAAACTGTCACAAGTTAAACAAAACAGTTTATAAAATATAAGAAAATTCCTACTCTGCTTGCAAATGAAGTATGACAATAGATAGCACTTCATGAATCTCTAATTTGAATAATTGACCCACCTTTAATATTTTCTTTCCTAAGATTCAATCAAGAAAGACTAAGAAAACATAAACTTTTTGGATGATCTCACCTTGAAAGCTCACATATTTTCTCAACAAACCTAATATAAGTTATTTACCTAGCAATGTATTTTTATACTTTTGAGATAATTCCTCTGCAAAAAGAAATCAAATCTTGTAGCTTATAACTAATTCAGATATTAATACATAAAACAATAATTCTCCTATCTAGACTGATGCTAAAAGACATATCAAAGAATTGCAAGGGAGATAAAAATATGTACATTGTACACATTATAACAGCAAACAAAGCTGAAATAGTTCCCTTTTCACATATGAAGGAATCATCTAAGTTGAATATTTGAACCAAAGGACATGACCAAATAAGTGCATGTGTAAGAAACAGGTTATAGGAAGTGCTGCACAAAATTTGAAATTTGATGACCTTTAAAGGAAAATATAGGCAACCATACATAGTGTTGTTTAATGAGCAGTAGTCAAAAATTATATAAGGTGTGTCAGAATTAAACAGGAACAAACAAATACTAAAGTTTTTTTTTATGTTAACAAATACTAAAGTTAGTATAAGAAACAATAAGCATAATGTATCCAAACGAAATATTTAGAAATGAACTACAAAATTCTAATGAAACTTGCATAATATAAATAAAATTTCAACATTCTGCTAAATATTTTAAAGTTTTTGTTGCCAACTGAAGCAGGCTCCTTATAATACATTGTTTATCAAACTTATACTTAATAGAGTTCTCATAATTCTTAATCAATTTGGTTAATTATCAGGTAATTATTGTCACTAAAAACATAAAAAGATTACACAAACGTCAGAAACCTTGGATTGACATAAAGAACATAAATTCAAGCCAAAAATAGTATCTTTGTCATGCAAGTGCTGAGCTGGGTATATTAATTCTATCAAGAACCACAATACTGGATGCCTCTTGCACTTGGTACATCTTTTAGAGAAAATGAGAGCAATATATTTGGCTGGTTAGGTTCATGTTCTTTTTAGTGTTATCTTTCTCCTTAAACCTTGAGATACCTAGCATAACTCAAGTGTTTATGCCGTATATACTTTGGTAAAATTACTTAATACAGCAAATTACATAGTATCAGTTACTCTCACTTTTACTATAATTTCTAATCAACCTATTCACATATTATCCTAATAAAAGATTCATCTTCTATTTCTTCCACATTTCCAGGCAAACAATTAAAACCAGAGCAAGCATTGCCTCCATTGTACATCAACTTGGATAGTTCATCAAATGCTATCTAGATGCAAGGTCCGTACCCATGCTCTAGCACTTCCAATAACAGATAAACACCACTAGGCCTGTTTGTCTAATTAGGATAATTTTAACCACGTTAAAATTCCCTTAACACGTCACATCCTACACAAATAAAAAGATCAAAATTAATTATATTTCACATCTAATACATATTTCAATTAAAAAAAAAAATCTAACTTCATTTCATATAATAATAAAAAACTAAGCATTTATCTCACTAGACAAAATCAACTACATGAATTTTTTATTTCCATTACACTCTATCAAATAATAAATCCTTATTTACCTCTAAATATATGAGATCACTCCTTATAGTTTCTGGTCATATATTTTTCAGTTTTTCTCTTCCACTTTTTACATGAGCAAGATCAAATAATTCAACTTTTTTTACTGGAGCTTCTATCGGCTTACAACTAATATGTCCAAACCATCTAAGTCAACTCTCTCTGAGCTTATCTTCAATTGAGATCACTTCAACCTTCTCGCAGATATACTCATTTCTCATTTTATCCCTTCGTGCGTACCCGCTTATCCACCTTGGCATCCTCATTTCTGTAACTCATTTTATTTATGTATTTCTGTTTTATATGCCAACATTCAGCATTATATAATATCGTTGGCCTAACAATTGTTCTATAAAATTTAACTTTAAGTCTAAGTAAAATTTTTCTATCACACAATACGCCAAATGCACTCCTTCACTTTATCCATCGTGCTTGGATTCTGCTAATAGGAGTACCGTATATTTTACCATTCTTCTGTATGATTGATATTAGATATCTAAACTGCTCGTTTTTCTTGATAACTTGATTATCAATAATCTCCCCACTACAAGTGCTTTTTTCATAACTAAAATTCTACTTCATATATTTAATTTTTCATTTGCTAAAATAAAAATGTTTAAATTCTAATGTATTTCTCCATAACTCGAGTTTTACCTTAACATTTTCTCTAGTTTTGTTAACGAAAAAAATATCATCTACAAAAACATACATCAAAGCACTTTTTCTTGAACGTGTCTAACCAAAACTTTCATAGCCAACATAAAGAGATATGAACTTAATGCCAAGCTTTAATGTAATCCAACTAAAATAGAAAACTTTTTACTCAAATTCTCTTATATTCGAACATATAACAGCCTTTTTATACATATCCTGAATAACTTGAATGTAAGCAGTGCAAAATTTCTTTTTTTTTAATTCTCCAAAGTACTTCCCTTAAGGCTTTATCATAAGTTTTTTTTAAATAAATAAATCAAATGCAGATCTTCTTTTTTTCTCCCTAAATATCTCCATTAAACCTCACAATAAATAATAACTTTCATAATAGATCTGTTAAGCATAAAATCAAATTGATTCTGTGATATCCTAATATCATGACATAATATATGCTCAATCACCTTCTTTCAAAGTTTTAAAGTATGGTTCATTAACTTAATTTCTATATAATTAATGCAATCTTGTATATCGTCTTTATTCTTATAAATAGGTACCAATGTACTCTTTTTTTATTCATTTAGCATCATTTTAGTTTACAAAATCATATTAAACAATCGAGTGAGCCAAAAAATTCCTTCATCTCTCGTATATTTTCAAGCATCTGTTGGAATGTCATCTGGTCCAATTATTTTTCTACATATTATCTTCTTCAAAGCCTCTCCAACTTCAACTTTCCTTATACGTCAGATATAAGAACAATTTCTATCTTCTTTTAGAATGCTAAAATCAGTAAAATTAATCATATTATCACAATCACTATTGAAAAATCTTTCAAAATAGCACATCCATTTGTGTTGAATGTCTTTATATTTAAATAGTACTTTGTGATCCACATCTTTAATGTATTTTACTCCAACAAGATTTTTAATTTTCTTATCTCTTACTTTAATAAGCTTGTATATATGTCTTTTTTCTTTTTTAATGTTCAATTTCCTCTAAAGATCATAAAAAATCACCTTCTTTATATTACTGACTGCTTTCTTTAATTCTTGTCAAGCTATTTTATACTTTTTTAAATTTTCTTTTCTCTTGCACTTAAATCAGTATTTATAACAAACATTCTTTTCCTTAATTTTTTCTTATATTGCTTCTTTATTATTTAGAGCTTTTCCTTTAAATTTTTTCAATATATTTTTTGCAACCTTGTAAATGCAATTAGTAATCTCTGACCACATAAGATCAGCTTCTCCTTCAATGGGTAAGTACCAATGTTCTAAAACTCTTTCTTAGGCTCTATTTGGTTGGAGGGAAAAAAAATGATTTGAAAAAATTTTGTGAAAATATTTAGAAAAATGTGTATGATGTGAAATAAAGTGAGCAAATTATATTAAAAATTGCGTTGGATATGAAATAAAGTGATTGTTTAATGTTGAAATTTGTGTAGGATAAGATATAAAATAATTTTTAAAATAAATTTAAGATTTTAGTCATGACTAAAATAAGCTCTTTTTTAGCCAGTTGTCAAACAGAGCTTTAAAGATATTTTTATTTTTATTCTTTAGATTTTACCATCGAATTTGAAAGCATTTGTTTTGATTTATTATTCTTTTTTAGCTCTTTATTTTAAAATATAAACTATTAATCGATATTGGGTAGTCAAACATTTACTTGGAATAACCTTATAATTTTTACATTTCAAGAGATCCTATTTTTTAATAAAAAAATAATTAATTTATATTTTTTAAGACTCATTCTTATAAGTGATAATATGTTCATCTATTTTCTTAAATAAAATATTAGCAATTAAAAATTTATAATTTATAAAAAATTCTAAAATAATTTTACCCTCTTCATTGATCTTCCCAAAATTATAGCCACAGTAAATACTATTAAATTACTCAGCAATACTTTTAACATGTCTGTTTAAATCTCCTTCAATAAATAATCTCTCCTTTTGAGGTATTCCTTGTACCAACTCTTCTAAATCATTTCAAATATTTTCTTTTACACTCATTTAATCTACTTGAGAAGCATACATGCTTACAATATTAACAATCATCTCACTGATAATAATTTTTAAGGCTATAATTCTATCTTCATTCCTCTTGATTTCTACTACATAATCCTTCAAACTTTTATCAAAAATTATATCCACTCTATTTTTAATTCTATTCTTACCAGAGTACCAAAATTTGAAACTTAAGCTATCAATTTCTTTTTCTCCCTTACTCATTTTGTTTCCTAAATCACAAAATATTAATCCTTATATGAACCATAATATTCACTAACTCTATTAACTTGCCTGTTAGAATGCTTATATTTCAAGTCCTTAGCCTTATTTTAATATCGTGAACTAGCTTCTTTACCTGAATTCGTATATAATGTAGAAATCTTTATTCACTTATCACTACACCGGGCACCAATGCTGTAGCTCTTACACACTTTTTATTATATTCAGACAATACATTACGTCCCTTTCAGGAAACACCCTAGCTTTAGCATAATTTCTTAAAAGATTCATCATTCATATCATGTTTGTTCAACAAGTTTACGCTGATTGTCAACTACTTAATGCAATCCTCCGTATTTCTCATCTAAAATTTGAGACCCGGCAACAGCGTGTTAAAATTTATCGAACAAACATAACGTGAATCTGTTAAAAAATTGCGCTAAAGCTAACTTCATTTCATATACTACATAAATCCCAAAATGAAAACTAATCACAGTTCAACATCCTACATCGATCTCACAATAAAAATTAATTTTATTTCAGGATTTACATAAAAATCAAAGAAAGTATCATCATTTAAGTTTAACATTAAAGAGGTTATATATTACACACTTAGGTAAATACCACATCAGTAAAACATGGGATGCAAGCTATAAATGTATATACACACATATATATCGCAACTCTTCGCGTTTCTTATCCGGAAATTGAGACCTGACAATGGCACGTTAAAACTTGTTGAACAAACATGATGGAAATTTTTTAAGAAATTGAATTAAAATAAGCTTCATTTCATATCTTACATAAATCCCAAAATGCAAACTATATCACTGTTCACGTCCTACATCGATCCCATGATGAAAATTAATTTTATTTTAGGTCTTATATAAAAATTAATAAAAGTATCATCATTTAAGTTTAACATTAAAGTGGTTAAATGTTAACTTGACTAAATAAATGTGAAACCCAAGGGGTTATATATGACACGCTTAGGTAAATACCACTTCAGTAAAACATGGGATGCATGCTATATATACATATATATATGTTAGCATATCTTAAGTTCTATAAATGTACTTTGAAATAGTGAGACCCCTTAAGCAAAAGCAAAAACTATCTACTGTGAGTTGGGCTGATACATATGGTATCGAAGCTGCTCCTTATGACCGATGGTGGTGCAAATTTAAGCAAGAACATTGAGTCCCAAAGGGGTTTAATGTTGCCCATAGGAAGAGTGTATGCGCATGGCACTCCTAGGCAAATCCTATATTGACAAAGCACATGTTAACATGCCTAAATTCAAAGTGAGGCCAAATAAGCTACAGCGGATTACAGTGGGCTGGGCTGTAACAATAAATGTATAGAATCTCGTTTCACCAATAAAGATCCAAATGCAAGCCTGACGTGCAAAACGCCTTACGGAAGCTGTAGCGAGGGAAGCAAACGCCACATAGATCACCCATCTGTCGCGCGCAACCAGAAACCACATCTGCCTGAGGGCACAGAGCACGGGAACACCCTTCTTCCATTGTTCCTCATCCCTATTCACACCGTCACATCCTTGGAAAACCCACCAGCGCCCTCCAGGCAGGAAGTGTCCCCAAGCCCGCAGCCTTTCCAGAAGCCCGGCGACTCCGGAATCTCCCGCCTTGGAGCCTCCCACTGGAAGGAATGAGTTGGAAGCGGCTGCTGTAAGAGGAGAAACGATGTTTCGGTGGCGGTGCTGGAGGAGTTCAACAAGGTGGGTGGACGGAAAAAAGAGGGTACGACTGCGGATTTCGGGGAAAAGGGTAGGGTTTTGGCGATGTAAGCTCCTGTTACATTTATAGCTGATTCTGCCAGCAGTGTTAGCTAAAGGAACGGGGGCGGCCGTCAGAAGAGCCGCCGCCGCCGCCGCCGCCGGCATTTACTGCAGATGGACGCGCTGCAGAAACGACAGAGTAGCCGGATTGCCACCTGAGTGCGCATTCAAGCGCATTCCATCATGATTTTCAATAACTGCCACAGGAAGTTGATCCCGAAATCTGATATTTAACACTACCAAAAAATACCTACAAAAAAAACTAGAGATTTTTACCCGTATGACACAAAAAACTTTAATATTTACTTATTAGACACCCTAAAGTTAAATATTACATAACATACACTAATTTATTTTAATTTTACGACCAACACACCCTAGTTAAAAAATCCTTACATTTTATTTAAGTAAATCATACTTAAGTTATGTTTTAACTTAAATAAAGTTCATAGGAATAAAATCTAACTCTCGGTGCACCTTAACTTAAATCTTACATGTTAAAAATTATTTAAATCTATTATTTATGTAGAATATTTTAAATCTAATCGTTAGATGCTCATCTTAACGATTAGATTTAATTTAAGATATAAAAGGAGTTAGATTTTAATCCTATGAACCTTATTTAAGTTAAAACATAACTTAAGTATGGTTTACTTAAATAAAATGTAAGGATTTTTTAACTAGGGTGTGTTGGTTGTAAAATTAAAATAAATAAGTGTGTGTCATGTAATATTTAACTTTAAGGTGTCTAATAAGTAAATATTGAAGTTTTTTGTGTCATACGGGTAAAAACCCCAAAAAACTATCAAAAAATATGAGTATAATAAGTATGTTTGTGGTATTTATAAGTTGGAATAATTACCTACATGCCACACAATTTAGTTTTATTTATACCTTACCCAGTGGCGGAGCCACATGGTACTCAGGGGGTGCAATTGCACCCCCTGAGTTTTTTTTTTTAAATTACATATCTAAGTTTTTTTTTTTATTTCAGTCCGAATTTCATATAATAAATATCATATCATAAATTGTGATAATAAGTTAAAAAATATATAAAATTAATAAATTATTTAGATAATTTATAATAATTATCTAACAGTACGTCCATCTAAGAGCTAAGTGCAATCAGAGCTTATCTCTTTTCATACCACATAAATTTTACTAAATCTAATAAAAAGTATCACATAAAATAATCATTAGTTTTGAGAAAAGTACTATAGTACTGCTCTCATTTGTTGCCTTAAGGACTACTAAAGTCGAAAAAAGTATGCAAGCATCTAACAGTACAGTTAATCTTTTCGATCTCCACATAGAAAATCTCAAAAGTCGTTAGCTACTTCGACTTTTTCTGCACCATCGATTTTGTTTGACATCCTTAGGCAAAAAATGTATTCAAAAATAATATATTCATTTTGAAAATGAAAATAATAGCAAGATAACATCTGGAGAAATCATGCAATCCAATTCTCACTGAGTCCCCAACATTCTAACTGATTTGGAGGATTTTCATGCGAGTTCTAACACATGTTCTAAATCGAGTTTTTCCTTTAGTCAATTAAATTTTCTTTGATTTTTTATAGTTTCATCCTACCACCAGTTGTTCTAAAAATTTTTATTCAAATTGTCATCCTCAAAATTAATTTTTATTTGAAAAACATTCTCTTACCTTTCAAGTTTAACCTCAACTGAGAGCCTGTTTATTTAGTCAGATTAAAATTAATATGATTAATTTTAAATAGGCACATTATATTATATATAAAATTTAATATTAAAAATTAATGATATTTCATATTAAACACATAATTTAAAATAAAAAATAAATTATATTTTGCATCCTACATACATACTAAAGTAACAACTATCTTATATTACATTTTTCACATATCTGAATATAATAATTAAATTTATTTTACATTATTTATAATTTTTAATAAAAAAAATATCATCTAAATTTAATTTTAATTTTATTAAATTTAATTATTGCAAACAAACAGGCACTAAGGCTCTGTTTGGCGCGAAGACCAAAATAGGACCAAAATGGTACTAATTTAAAAAACAACAATAATAATAATAAATAAATATTTTAAATCATTTTATACAAATTTAAATATAAAAATATTATTTTACTTTATATACTCAATAATTTAAAATAAAAATATCAATTTTATTTCACATTCTAGAACAAAATATTTAAATCCAGTATTTTGATCTAAGATGTGAAATAAAGTTTATATTTTTATTAAAAATTATTGAGTATGTGAAGTAAAATATTATTTTTTATATTAAAATTTGTGTAGAATAATTAAAATAATTTATTTATTATTGTTTTTTAAACTAGTACTATTTTGGTCATGTTTTGGTCCTCGCGCCAAACAGAGCCTAAATAGCTTAAAATTTATATCACATCTTTTTTTATAGTTTATATCACATCTTTTAGAAAAACTGTTATATTGAAAAAAAAATTACAAATTTTTGATAATTAGTTCTCACTTAAGATATCCTTTTACTCTTGTTTTCACTCAAAATTAGTTTTTATTCACATCGATCATTTTTCTTGAATTTATCATGTTTTTTGTGAGGTCTCTAAAAGTGCCATCATAAACAATAAAAAAAATACTCTGAATAAAAGAAAATAAGTTTTAGTGAGGCTCGAAAGGTTTTGCACTGTATAATTATCTATTGTAATATTGATAAAATTATTAGACCACTTTATCATTTTCTTTTAAGAGAGAGTTTAATTCAATATTATTTTAATATTATGTCAGATTATTAGGAAAAAATAATTTTTAATACAGTGTCTTTCTTTAATTTCTATTTTGCTTTTTGAGTGAAATAGTTTAAAATTGAGCTTATTAAAAATTCTATTGATTTGAATCTACAGCTTGAGAAAAGGATCTCACAAGAATTTAAGTCTTGATTATATTAAAAAGACTCAGTTGAGGTATGAGCTATAATCTCATGTAAAGTATTTAGTTTATTGTTATCTTGGTGTTATATTATGTAATTCAGATGTCATGATATCTAGATTTTATTTTTTGATTAATAATTTTATAATTTTATAAAAAACTATTTATAGATGTTATTAAATTAAATAATTATTTTCTCTAGATAATATAATATTAAGATAACATTAAACCAAATGCTTCCTAAGTTTTCTTCAAATAGCAAGGTTAGATTAGTGGAACCAAAATAAGAACTAATGAAATTGGCGAGTCTACTGAAGATCAAACTACTATATATGATCGTGCCTTTTATTCGTTATTTTAAATTATGCTTTAAATTTGGTGAGAATACGAAATACCAAATTCAAAAGGTAGTTTAAATTTTAAAGTGTGAAGTACCAAAAACTCTATTTTGGATAGTTGAACCCAATAATTTTTCAGCAAAATGTAAGGATTCAAAAGTAATCTTTGAAAACCAAAGGACTCCAAAATAAAACTCGAAGGTCAGCTTCTTGGCCGCGGCGGCCGTCCCTCGATAAACCACTAATTCGCAGCTTCGGTTCTCGCATCGCTCCCGTCTTCAATTGATTCAGTAGGTAATTCTCGGGTAGATTTTTCCCATCGCAATCCTGCTCTTCCTTCTTACTTTCGCAGTAAAACCTGTATCTTTACCCCTTTTAGGAGAGACACTGATCTTGTCTCGATGCAGGGTGAACGAAGAAGCCACATCCAGAGACGCGTGCAACAGATTCGAGCTGTGTAATACTATTGAAGAATTGAAACTGCAAGTACAGGTGCGGTGGATTTCTATTCTTGTTGATATTAACAATAGCATTAAAATAATGATTTTTTTCCTCTAATTAGCCCGTGTGCTTTTATTCATTCTGATCAATGGAAATTTTACTAATTAACTGCATGTTTACTGAATTTTGACTTATGTTCTTACTTCTTTTAGTTAGGCCAATTTTTCCTATTTGGACTTTTAATTGCCTTGTTGGCGTTATTTTGAGGAGCTTAAGGGCTGTGTTATGTATCTTTTGTTTCTTGGGAACAACCTGATTTATCAACTAACATACCTATGATCAAGGTTTCTAGCTTTTACTTATGATCCAATTTGAGGATGAGAGGGAAATCGGGATCTGAATGCAATAATATCATGCTTGGTGTTTGTAACATCCCATGATCCAAATGTAGAGATATTGTCCTCAAGGTCTACGGATCAAATCTTTCTTGTGATACCCGTGGCCGAAGAGACTGGGGAGTGATTGCCTGGTGATGTCCCAAGAGAAGGGAATCACTGGAGTAAGGTGCAGCTCCTGGTAGACTTCTAAGCTGATAAATAGTGATGAGAGGGGCATAGAAATGAATCATCCCATAGCGAAAAGGGAATAAAGTTCTTGAACTTTATAAATAGATAACGTGACCTAAATGGTAGAAGCACCTTCTGGGACTATTATTGGATCAAATAGTTTAAAATTAAATCATGGAAGACATTATGTGCAATGGCGGTTGTGAAAATCTAACATATTGGATGATTATGTCCCAGATTGAGGATTCATATATAAGTTCTTAAGATTTGGTGATTAATGTAAAAATATGGAATTAATTTGATATAGAAAGCTGAACTTTGTGGTAGATTTAACAACCTGTTCACTATCGAGTGACAGAATTTTGAACAGACTGTCTAGTATATAGACCAAACAACCTGATGTATGGGGCCGTGGGTAATTGTACAACACTGCTTCTTCTCTTCATTGATTAATTAAGTATACTATATGTTTATCTCTTTCTCTCAATTGTGACACCCATTAGAAGGGTAATTGTACAAACTTGTGTAGGAAAACAAGTGTTTAAGAATAAGTCTATACTAGAAGGGCAAGTCTACAGACATGCATGGGGCCGTGGGCTAGTGAGCATATGGGATTGTAGTTACCAATCAATAGAATTGAATTAAGAGGCAAACGTACGGGCTTGTGAATTAAAATGAAATATTGTATGTAACGTTTTAAATGCGACAATGGATTTAAAGATAATTAGTTTCTTTAGGATTACGCATCTGCTTTAGCTGAGACAAAATATATGATTTTTGGCGCGATGACATTTATTGACAGTTTTTGACTGTCATAGAAAGTTATAATCCCTAAATAAGATACGTATCTGTTGTGAATACATGTCCACTAGAGATCTTCATATGATATTTAGCGCGACAAAATCTATTGGATATGCCATTGGAGAGCTCTTCATGGGGGTGACGATCCCTAAAGGTATAAAAAGCAGTTGAGGCGTAATACGACAAACTAAGACCCAAAGAGTAAAATGCAATTAAATAAATTAGATTTTTAGACGTATTTTTGAGTTAGATGTTTATTGTTTAATTAGAAAAATTAAATATTGGATATGTATTTAATTATTACTTATTCGCTGTGCTCATTTTATTAGTCATATCATGCACTATTCATATTGTGTTTTCTTTTACTAGATACTTTAAATATGTAATTGCTATGGTTGTTGTTTATCATGATGTTTGTTCACTTGTGATTAGTTTATATATATTGCTATGTGATGTATATAATGATGTCTTTAAATCTCAATAAAATAAAGTTGAGAGTTTGAAAGATTTTTAAATATTTTATGTAACTCATAGTTGGTGATATCTCAACTAAGTTATGTTGATGAACTGAAGGCGAACCTAACACAAGCACAAGAGGCATAAATGAGAAGTTACTTGAAGTTTAATTTAAATTTTTTAATTTTGAGATCTTACGTTTGTTTATGGTATAATGTAATTATTGTATATTGAGGATAAGCTTGTATTAGTATAGTGAAAATATTTGTGGATCAATGAAAAAGAATTTTGCGTAAGAGAAGAGGTAATAGTTGAGGTCATTATATTTTTCTTAAATTCTATAATGTTTTCTAGCATCCGAAGAGTGGCGTAGTTACTAGAATTTCACAACTAAACTTTATTTGTTGTATACTATTTAACATTTTTTCTAATTTATTAATGAGTATAAGAGTCATTGCAATCCGCAGGTATGCTTTTTCATGTAAGCAGTTGGGATCACTTTTAGCATATATCTACAATTACTTGAAGGAAGGTTGAAGAGAAACTATTTTGAATCCGGATACTGTAATAGAATAGAATTGTAAATACAATATTATCGGTGCTGGTGTTCAATTTTCATCTTTATGAAGATTGTTTTATTGAATCGCTTCGTTCATGTAATTGAATAACTTATCTTCCATTCATTCTTTTTTTCTTTATTGTTGGTCTTAGTTTTTACCTAACAGATTTAGAATTGTTTTCATGATGTTCAGGATAAAGGGATCCTCTTTGTTTAGCTTAAACTAGAAAATAAATGTTATTCATGATGAAATGTCATGTCAAATTATTCCTTCTTCAGAATATACCTTGTGTTTACCAACCCTTGTTTACCAACCCTAGAGCAAAAATGTCTCGCAAAGGATTAATGGAGCAAGACTTAAGTAAGCTAGATGTGACAAAATTACATCCACTGTCACCGGAAGTTATTTCACGTCAAGCTACTATAAATATCGGTATGATGTTCTCTTTTACTATTTATGATTCCACCAATGTAATAGTCTTTGTTGATATTAACTCTGAGCTATATTGATGCCTTCTGATATCCATGCTGAAATATAGTTGTTTTTTTCTATGATCACTGGCTATACTTGCTTTTCCAATCTTGCTCCTCCATGCTTTAATATTGGTTGTAAAGAAGAACAAACACCATTAAATCGAGTATTAAGAGGAATCGGAAGAAAGGGAGTGCAAAAGCAATTTGGTTAGATGTTATACAAAAAGATTAAGGTAAGTTATAGTTAGCACCACGTTTACGTTGAACAAGATTAACTACTGAAATTGGATTCATAAAGCCGACCATACGTAGTTGGAATAAGACAGTTGTAGTTGATTAGATAATGTTATTGCTAGCATCACCTTGTTTTGTGTTTTTTATGTCACTATGTAGACCAAATTTATTTGCTATATAGGCAGATTGACTTGTGCTATTTGGTTCAAAAATATCTCACTTCTTATTATTACTTCCATTTTCTTGTAAGCAATACCAATAGTTTTAATCTCAACTAGTTGCTAAATGTATTTCTCCTCTCTGTTCATATTTATTGATAAAGCAACCTCTCGTAGCCATTTTCTTATTTTTCTTTCCCTCTTTTTACTCTCTGTTCATATTAGACCCCCTCAAAGTATAGAATCCTCTTAGAGGTTGACAATGAACATTTCAACCAACTTTAAATTTTCTTCCTGGTCATATCTTTTATAGCTGTTACGCCCATCCTTTACTTAACATAATCATTGGTATGTGTTTTGTTTTAGTGTGATCACTCGTCTATTTGAGCGTTTGCATCTCTTCTACCAACAAAATGTCAAGAAAAAAGAATCTTAGAATATTGATTTTAATTATGCATCTTTTGGCATGAGTTTTATGTAGTTTATTTTTGGGCATACAAGTAGTTTCTGAGGACCTTTTAGCGGATTGCCTACCTAAAGGTTGACATTTTATCATATGATATGTGGTGACTTAGAAAGATTGCCATCTCATTATGATGTCAGATATGTAACATTTAAAGAAAATGATTTTTGAAAGGTGAAGAAACTGACTTGAGGATCTCGTTGAGTATAAAGTCCTGACAATATTCTTTATTAATTCAAATTATGAATCTTATATCAGTTTTTAAACGGAAAGAATCACCATGTATGATGTTGTATAGAAGACCAGGGACCATCGAAAAACCTGAGTCTTCTATCTCTTGATAGAACGAAGGCCTATAAAGCATAAGTAAGGATAATGGATAAGGACAAGACATAGGAGGTTGTTAAATTAAGCAAGTTTTGAGATCAAGGCAGGCCATAAAGAGAGAGAACAGTTGGTCTCCAAATGACCATGCTGTTTTTGGGATGCTTTGAATCCTACCCTTTTGATTGTTCTCAGTTAGTCAACCAACCTGGGCCTTAGACCAATGTGAGCTATGCAGAGTTTGAGGGTCTAGGGGCAATGCTCCCAGCAGATTGGGTTAGGGCTAAGTCTGTTACTTCTTCTTTTGGGATAGCTGACTTTTTATATGTTATTCTTAATTGTTCTAGTTAATTTCTTTGTGTTTGCAGTGTGCTTAGATCTCTACTTGCATCGATTTTCTAATAACTGCAAATAAGTATTTTTGCTTAACATCACAAGATACAGTCAAATAGCCAAAACCACTTGTAAAGTGAATTTGATTAAAGAGCTTTTTAAAACCTATCCACAAGATACAAAGGATTATTCACAAAATTTGCTTTAAAACCATTATACTTGTTGACCATCAAAGCCTTAATCCCAACTACATGAGGTTGCCTACATGGATTTCTCTTCTTCATTCAACTCTATTTAAAGCAATGCCCTATGTGAGCACTTGTGATTCAAGATCACTTTTTATGACCCTATCCCAAGTCTTTGTCTACCTATTCTTCTCCTTAATATTGAAACTTCGATCCCTTCACATGTACGTATAGGGTCCATCGCTGAATTTATCAAAATAATCAATGAAAGTTGGCCTAATATATTAAGATGGAGCTGGTGAGTGCCCAGTGGTTGGGAGATGGAAGAGAAAATAAAGCTTGGTTAAACTATAATCTTGTCCCTCTAAATACTTGACATATTATGTAATTGGGTTGGTAATGAGTTGGTCATTCTACAAGCATATATAGTCTTTTTCTCTTCACATTTTGTATCTAGCACTACATTCTCAATTTCTTGGATATGCTTCGTTGCATATCCAGTAAAATATTCGATGTAAAGTTGATTGTATTCTACCTAATATGCATTTTGTACGGGTGCAAACCTTTGGAAATAAGTTGCTGCCTAGAATGAAGATGTGTCATTTGTCTTTGTACGTGAAGGTCATTATTGAGAGTTTTTATTTGAATTGGCCTGCTATTATTTTAATTTTATGGCTTATAATTCACAATTTGAACTAGAGATTCAAAAGGAATATCATCACTCTACATCTTAGATTTTAGTTATCCAAACAAATAGTCTCAAGTGACATTCTTTTTGAGAGCCCATGCCATGATGACAACTGAATTGTATTTTATCTTAATCCTATGCATTATGTTCGTATTAAATTATGTCCTCTGAACCTTTGGTTTTTTTCATTCTTTCATTTTTCAGATATGTTTGGTGTCCCTTAATATTGCAATATGAAGTTGCAAGTTCTAGTGACATATTTGGCTGTAATTGTATGTATTTTTGTAAGCCTAGGTACCATCGGTCATGTGGCCCATGGGAAGTCAACTGTTGTAAAAGCTATCTCTGGTGTTCAGGTATGTGTTCTCTTTTTTCGGTATCTTCAATGTCCATACACTTGAACATCTGCTTGTTGCTATGTTTTTCTTTCTGATTCACATTTTATGTTCATCTTTTGGCCTTGTGTGAACTGTGATGTGATCATTTCTTTTGTTACCTTTTTAAGTAGGTAGTGTCATATCAGTTATTCCAGATTATGTTTGGCAGGATGGTTGGGCCACAACTCTTAGCTTCATTTTTTGTAGCAAATTTTTCCGAGTCTTGTTGATCTATCCAAATTATATGAATTGCTTGGCGAAAAAACTGAAGGCTATTAATTACCTCGATGATTGGAATGGAGTGGTCTTATATGTCCTATCTACTAATCATAAAATGTTAGGCAAACTTTAGAGTGAAGGTTTGGATGGCACACGGTTTAGCATTAGGTGCACATTGGGCAAGTGTTGAATTTGACGGTCAAGATAAGATTGCATTATCTTTTTGGATGGAAGGTCACCATGGATTTCGTTGATGATTCCATATTTAAGCGATGTTGATTTATGAGAGATTTGAATTGCAAAGGAAGAATTGGAGATATGCCAAATTTGGTGCTGATTTTATTTTTATTGTAATAAAATTAGTTTCGTATTTATTCTAAGTTTATTTGGTATTTAATTTTCAATGTTTGT
This sequence comes from Apostasia shenzhenica, assembly GCA_002786265.1. NCBI lineage: Eukaryota > Viridiplantae > Streptophyta > Magnoliopsida > Asparagales > Orchidaceae > Apostasia > Apostasia shenzhenica. The sequence goes on from KZ451961.1 coordinate 942,951, forward strand.
TATTATATTTTCAAATTTTATCATTGGATCTCTATATAAAGTTTTCATCTGGCATACTAATGGTTAGTGATTAATGAAATGAAGTTTGAGTTTTTTTAAAACTTAGATCTAGTTTAAACGGTCAATATTTCGATAAAGTAAAATAGTAGGGTTAGCCTTAGGTCGGAGTCCTTAAAATAGCCTAGCTATCTCTTTTGAGGAAAAAAAAAATTCTTCTTTTCTTCTCGTTTCCATTATACTTCTCTCTCAACTTGCAAGCCTTCGATCACCACTCTTCCACACTAGCAACCATAGATGCATGACATGCTTGCTCGGCCAGCCAAACATGCGACCAGTCATAGGTTCACATCCAGCCAGACGTGCGCTGGTCACCCGCTTGCGCGCTGGTCACCCGCTTGCGTGCGTGTAGCCCGTGAAGCTTCATACCATGGCATTTCCACCACTCTCCAACTCTGCGGTGGGTCCTTGACAAGTCGACTACACAGCTCTAGCCCTACTCCACTCAAGGCAGCAAACCAATGCATCAAGCCTCATCTACCACACAGGCTCCAGTGTCGATCCCACCGAACCCTTCAAGATGTTTAACCCATCGAGGTACCTGACTTTCTCGAGCCATGCGTAAGCTTCTTCCCCATCTATGCCTTATTTTAGGAAAATTCCAATCAGAGGCTCCAATTTCTAGCAGGAACATCACCATCTTATATTGAGTCTAAGTTGAATTTGAGTCCAACTAAACTAATTAAGGTATAGTTTCTGTCTAAACTTAACTATAACTGATTGCTCAAATCTTATAGAAATATTTGCTAGTGACCTATTATTCAATTTGTGAATAAAATTTTTGTTGGTTTTAATTGTGAGAATATTATTATATCATTCTAAGCCTCGAATCTTATTTACTGAATTAAAATTGACGCTCTAATCTAAATTGATAAATTTTAATTTATCATGATCCAATTTAGTTTTATTTTAAAATAATTTAATTTGTGGGATTAAAAATCTTATTTGTCATTTACTTTTTGTCTCGCATCAAGGCTCTATTGAAGCGTGTTATTAGCTTATTTAAAATTATAGATAATGCTACTTATAACGCTTAGGCAAACAATCGAGGTTGGCTTTTTTATGTTACTATACGTAAACTGTTCACTTATATTTGCAAGTTAAAAAAAATGCTACTTAACAAACTGTTACTTCTTTTAGACAGCTACAGTTTTAGGCTCATCAAATAAAATATTGATCTACCAACAACTTTTCCTGCTGAATCCATGTAATGATGGCCTTCCTTGTAATAAAGAATCATATGTAATTTTTTATTTACTTATTGCAGACTGTTCGATTCAAGAATGAGCTGGAGCGGAATATTACCATCAAATTGGGATATGCAAATGCAAAAATTTATAAATGTGAAGATGAAAGATGCCCTAGACCTATGTGTTTCAAGTATGATGATGTCTGATTCAAAAGTTGCAGAATTTGCCGCATCCATTTAAATATGTTTTATAAACGGCTTAACATTCTCTGCAGAGCCTATGGAAGTGGAAAAGAAGATGGCCCTCTGTGTGATGTTTCTGGTTTTGAAAATGCACGGATGAAGCTTTTAAGGCACGTTTCCTTTGTTGATTGCCCTGTAAGTTGATCAATTTTAAATTATCTAAAAATCCATACTAACAACAATAAAAAAAAAAGTAAACCAATACTAACATTAGTTCATTTTCAATCTGTCGGTTAGTGTTTCTGACTTTCTCCAATGTCAACATTGCACTTAAAAGAAAAAAAAATCTTTATATTGTTAATTTAAGTTCCATCATTCCTCGGTCATATTTGGACTAGTTGGGATGCCTATAGTTGTTTAGCTTGTTGACTCCTGTGTGACGATGAATGCAATGATTTGGTTTACGCCTGGGAATTCCCATGGCCAGATTTCTGTTTGCTTTCAGTTTTATTTGAAGTGCCATCCTAGATTTTTCATTGAAAAAAAAAATATAGTTGATTTTTTATGTCAACCATGCAATCCCTTGTGTTTGAAATCATTGGCATTCTAAGTTTAGGGCCCTGGTAAGATTAATCTGATGCACATACCTTGTTTAAATGAGATATGATAGTGATCTCATGTACTCGAAGGAAAGACCCATTCATCTCAGAATACAATTATGATATTTGAAAGCTATATTGCGCATATTTGGACTAGTTGGGATGCCTAGAAATAGTGATTTAGAAATGCAATGATTTGGTTTACACCAGAGAATTCCCATGGCCAGATTTCTATTCGCCATTCAGTTTTATTTGAAGCGACACCCTAGAGTTTTGCCTTAAAAAATGAAAAAGATTCTAGTTGATTTTTTGACTTCAGCCATACAATCCTTTGTGTTTGAAATGATTGGCAGTCTTAGTTTATGGCCCTGATAAGATTAATATGATGCACATACCTTGTTTAAATGAGATATGATAGTGACCTCATGTACATCTAGGAAAGACCCATTCGTCTCAGAATTTAATTATGCGATTTGAAAGCTATATTTGCATACTCATACATGCTGATATAAGCCTATCATTGTTAGGGTCATGATATTCTCATGGCTACTATGCTTAACGGAGCTGCAATTATGGACGGTGCCTTGCTCTTGATAGCTGGCAATGAAAGCTGCCCTCAGCCTCAAACTTCTGAACATCTGGCTGCAGTTGAAATCATGCGGTTGCAGCACATAATTATACTGCAGAATAAGATTGATCTGATTCAGGAAAGTGTGGCTCTTAATCAATTTGAATCCATCCAGAAATTTATCCAGGTTGGATTTCTTTGTGCTAATGTTTTCACCGTCCTTGAATATTCCTTTTCCATCTTACTTATTTTAAGCCATCATTATAGATCATTACATTTCTAACATCTTGGTTTACGAGCGCAGGGCACAATTGCTGATGGAGCGCCTGTAGTGCCAATATCCGCCCAATTGAAGTATAATATAGATGTTGTTTGTGAATACCTTGTCAACAAAATCCCTATTCCTGAAAGGAATTTCACTTCACCACCAAACATGATAGTTATTCGTTCTTTTGATGTGAACAAGCCTGGTTCAGAAGTTGATGAAATAAAAGGGGGTGTTGCTGGTGGAAGCATCCTCAGGGTATGCAACATTTTTCCAGTGTTAGCATAAACCAATATAGTTGGTTTTCCTTATCGAAGCTTAATGTAGTTCTTTTCATTTTTTGTTTAAGATGGTGGGGAATTCTGTTAACCAAATCCACTGCTAATTCTTAGCAATTGCATCAGATATGTGGATCCGCTGATTATTGTTGTAATAATTTTAATTTTAAGATTTTGTTTTGATGATACAGCTTTTTATTTGTATGGATTATTATAGTGGTTTTCTTTTTTCCTCCCCATAATGTCGGAGCATCTTCATTCTGTATTTTGGCTGGAGTTTTTGTTGCTGTACATCTTCTTTATATCAATTAGTTGTTAAATTGTTCTGCCATCAACGTTTTGATTTCTTGATTGTCTTGGATATTTTCTGTTGGTTGCAGGGTGTTCTTAAGGTGAACCAACTCATTGAAGTTCGTCCCGGCATTGTCATGAAAGATGAAAATGGCAATATTAAGTGCACCCCGATTTATTCTAGAATTGTTTCTCTGTATGCTGAGCAAAATGAACTCCAATTTGCAGTCCCTGGGGGTCTAATTGGTGTCGGCACCACCATGGATCCTACGTTGACTCGTGCAGATAGGCTTGTGGGGCAGGTTCTCGGTGAAGTGAATTCGTTACCTGATGTATTCGTTGAGCTCGAGGTTAGTTTCTCTTGATTGAAATGGGTGCATTTCAACAAAGTGTGGAAACAAGGATTGTATTGTTGGCTGTGTCAGATTTGATGGAGCCAACGTATACCACGTTGATATTGTATTTAGTAGCTTTTACTTTTTTTACACCAATATCATCACAGCCTTTATGCTTGATAGTTACTTCCATAGCGATAAAGCCTGGCAGACTTTGTTGCACCTGCTTTCCTGTATTGATTAGGGATGACCATGGTTGATTGATTGGTTTATCAAACCAGTAGCTAGTTGTCACAAACTAACATGGAGAAATACTATTCCTACTATGAAGTAGAAGGCGAAGAGGCTTGTCTGTCACCTAGAATACTCTAGGATACTCTACTTATTTGTTCAGTATTGTATCTAGAAAATTCTTTTATATATTTGTAGGAATTTTCTTAAGGTACTCTAGAATGTCCTCACCATTAGATTAAATCAATCCTAGCCATCTATTCAAGGAGAGGCGACTATAAATAGGGCCTAGCCCTTCATTTGTAACAAACCAAGTTTTGGAGTCAAGTTTCCAAATTCAAGTACTCTTGTGCTTTTTCCCTCTTTAGCTTTTCTGGACGTAATGTTGTTTCTTCATCCTAGTATTGTCCCACCAGTTTTCAACCACCACTTTTAAACTACCAGCAAGTGAGGTTATGAGTAAGCCTGACTTAGCTATTTCATAAAGGGTGGAGTTAAGAAGCAAAGGTCTCACAATACTTAAAAAGAATCAAGTCCAAACCTTGTTTAGTTGGATTCAAGATGAGCTTGACCTTATCTCCTAAAACAATAACAGCCTTTAAGCCAAACTAGATAGATAAATTACATGAATTTCTCTTCTCCGTTCAACTCAGTTCAATGCAATATTCTTTGTAAGTCCAACTGAGTGAAGGTCATGTATAAGGACATCCCAAATCATTTTTGGGCTTCCTCTCTTACTAGTGTAACTTGGATCACCTCACATTTATTTATAGTGGTTTTTATAGTTGAAGGTAGACATGACCAAATCATTCAACGTCTCTATCTCATTTTATTCTAAATAATTATCATGCCCATCCTCACTTTGATATAATCATTTCTAATATTATCTACTATAGTGCAACCTCTCATCAATCCTTGCCTCATTATCTTAACTATACTGATCTTAAAAGTATTTTGCCACTTAACTGCCCCTCAGTCTCACATCACATAGTTGGTAGGATACTAGTCTTATAAAATTCTCAAAGTGATTGACTCCTTATTGATGCATAAAACTCACATTCCTCCAAGCCGGGGCTAAGAAAGTGAAAGGGAAGAGATGAGGGGGCAGGAATGCCCTCATTTTTCTACTCGCGCACAGAAGAGAGATATGGATAGCGATCAAAGGAGGTGAGACTGCCCTCCTCTGCTGGCTGCACATGAACAAAAGCAAGCAAGAGAGAAAGAGGAGAGAGAAATTGCCCCCGTCCTCATCTATTTGTGTACATAAGCAAGAAAAAGAGGGGGGAAGGGGGCAGACTACCCTCCTCCATCACTTGCAATATAGGAAAAGTGTAAAAAAGAGATTTTATTGAAATTGATGGTAAAAATTACAGAAGAATTTAAGTGATGTATTAAATGTGAATTTTTAAATCTTGAACATGCGTGATATTATAGGATAAACTCAAGTACTTGAATGTAAATTACCCTTAAAAAATGTAAGTAATACAAGATCAATCTTTTTTTTCAAACTTGGGAATAAGTTGTTGACCCTGCATTTCGCAAACACCTAATGCTAGGAGAGCCTTGTGGTGTGTTTATTAGAAGTTTTACTTATTGTTAAATCAAAAGGCTTGATTAGATTCGAATAAATTGATTTTCCTTTGAAACAAAATTTGAGTTATAGTCAGGGTACTTTGGTTCGATGTTATCTTGGTGTTATATTATATTATTTAGAAAAAGTAATTATTTAGTTTAATGACATGCATGAATAATCTTCTAAAAAATTAAATCACTCTAAGGATGACATATATATATTATGACATCTAGATTATATGTCATAATACCAAGATGATATTGAACCAAATACCCATTGTATACTTGTAAGTAAATGATGTTTTAAGGAATGTTTGGTTCAACGTTACTATGATATTATGTCATGTTATCTGGAGAAAATAACTATTTGGTTTGATAACATGTTTATATAGAATTGTAAAAAATTACTAAAATTGTCACTCATGTCACCCAAAATTATGAGATACATAGATGTCACCTGCTTACGGATAAATAAACAATGGCAGTGAAGTAAGAGAAATCGGAGTAAGGGAGGCAAAGATTTGATTACATGGTGAAGAGGCTAGAGTCTGTAAATTTAAAGATGAATAATCGTGTGCTTCCGGAAGAGAATTTCTTGAAACTCCTATTATATCAATTCGTTTTTTTCTCTAACAAATGGTCAGAACTTCATCTAGGTTCATATTCTACCATGATCCCTGAATTTCGATAATAATTAACACTCTAATTGATAATATAATAATATTGAACCAAATAAATAGAAATTGTTAGATAATATAGACATCTAGACGACATTGACATTTAAATAACGATAATATTTAGGTTACATTGTACCCAACGCCTCTAATCTAAACTTGTTCTAAAGGTGATACGCATGCATTGTTGTCTCCTGATCTAACACATAGTAATGCTTTTGCATTTCATAACCTGCAGGTCAACTTCTTCTTGCTCAGGAGGCTGTTGGGTGTGAGAACTAAGGGTGCAGAGAAGCAGGGAAAGGTCTCAAAGCTGGCGAAGGCAGAGATCCTCATGCTGAATATTGGGTCTATGTCCACAGGAGCTCGGGTTGTCGCCGTTAAAAATGATTTGGCAAAGCTGCAGCTCACCGCACCCGTCTGCACAAGCAAAGGAGAGAAAGTGGCACTCAGCCGGCGAGTGGAGAAGCACTGGCGGCTCATCGGGTGGGGTCAGATTCAGGCCGGTGCAACTCTCCAGGTTCCAGAGTCTCCTAAAAATCTATCTTCTCAGTAGAAAACAGAAGCAATCAAGTCAATTCACATATATACCTTGAAAGATCATGTGGAAAGGCAGGCAACTGCTTGGAACAGTATTTGTGAGATGGAGAAGGAATCATTTCAATGATGGTTGCTTTCCTTTGGCTCTGTTTGATAATAAGAAAAAAAAGAAAATTTGGTTGAATTTTTAGTGATTTTTGAAAAATATGTATGATATGAAATAAAGTAAGTTGGTTATATTAAATATTGTGTATGATGTGAAATAAAGTTGATTAATTTATTGAGAATTGTGTTGGATGTGAAATAAAGTGATTGTTTAATGTTGGAATTTATGTGAGATGAGATATAAAATAATTTTTTAAGGTTTTTTAAAATAAATTTAAGATTTTGATCATGGGTAATTTTAGCCATGATTTTTAGTTCATTACCAAACAGGGCCTTTGTTTGCTGATGATCAACTCTTTTTGTTTGAAATTTTGGTTATTTTCGAAACTTGAAATTTGCGCGATAATGCTTTTATTTGTTCGTTATTTTTTTTTTCTCGACTTATTTTGTTGTGTTTTAATTATAATTTTTGTGCTGTCATCTAACACAGCCTTACTTTTAAATTTAAGACGTTTAATCATTTGTGTAGTCAAAAATTGTATTTCGAGATGTAAAATTTAAACTGCTTAAAATTAGCTGTGATTGCAACTAAGTGGACATGTATTAACTTCAATGATTTTATCGAATTATTTAAATTTAACGATTTAATTTGGTTTATAATACAGTTATATGATTTCAAATTAGAATCAACTAATTAACTGATTATTAGATGTAGTTTTATCTAATTATAAGTGCACTAAAATTCAAGTGAGTTTTGGCTAAGTTTGGTTGAAGAAAAAAGTTGATTTAAAAAAATTTTGTAAAGTTTTTTTAAAAATTTGTATAATATGAAATAAAGTGAGTCAGTTATTTTAAAAATTATATTGAACGTGAAATAAAGTAATTGTATAACGTTGAAATTTATCTAAAATGAGAAATATAAAATAATTTTTAAAAATTTTTTAAAATAAATTTAAGATTTTAATTATGACTAAAATAAATTATTTTTTTAACTAATTAATAAATAGATTTTTTTTCCGGTAGAGATGGAAATAAGTTGGAATTTGTAATGTTATAGTGTTATGCTATTAGAATATCATATATGTTTCATGTGACGATATATATATATAGGATGACGAGTTTTCAAGCTAAATTGCTTTTTTGGTCAGATGAATTTTATTAAAATTTAATATATTTGTATATATTTATATAATTGAATAATTTATTATTATTATATTATTTAATTGTTAAACGTTTTAAAATTTTAAAATTTAAAATCAAATAAAAGCTATTTTTATTTCAGCTTAAATATAAAAATTAATTTCTTGATAAACTATATCAAAGATAAATTATTTCATATTTTTCATCAAAAAAGGCAAACAAAAAGGTGAAATTTTGACAAACAAGGGATAAGTTATTAGGTGCGGACGGCACACCGTCTGGAACCCAATTAAAGTGCACCATATGTACCATACAGCTGGGTACGGGCATACGTGGCACCCTCTGATTGGGCATCCGAACGGTGCGCTGTCCGCACCCAATAATTTTTCCAAATAAGGAGAACAAAGACCGGGGCAATGAATGAAAGGGACATTGACATATTTTTTAAAATTTGAAGAAAAATAAAGATTAAATTCGAAAATTTATTAATAATAACTGCAGAAAATCCCGTTTGTAATATTAAGTAAACTACAGGGTCTTATCTAAAAATTTATAAATTAAAATTTAAATAAAAGAGTAATTAATTTTTTTATATATTACTTGTCTGTAATTAATAAATAAAAACAAGTGTGGACGGCCAAATGACCGTGCGGCTCACATCGCCGCTCGGTGCGTCGGCCGCCCCTTCCAAACGCAGAGAACCCTTGCGCCCCGCCCCCGCTTCCGGTGGCTCCGTTCTCCGGCCACTTTCGATTCGTCGAGACGAGCGGCGCCGACTGTCGAAGACCCCGGCGATCTCGGGCGTCGATTGACGGGGCGAGCGGTGCGGTCGTCGAGCCAGGCGACGATGTCGGAGAAGACGGCGTCGACGTTATGGTCGGGTTCGCCGGAGGTGAGGCCGTGCCACATCCCAGGGTAAATCTTCATCGTCTTGTCGGCACTCCCGGCCCGCCGGTAGAGCGCTCGGCTCACCTCCGGGTCCGTCACCGTGTCCGCCTCGCCGTGCAGGACGAAGAAGGGTAACGTCACCTGCCCCACGTGGGAGGTTAGCTTACCCGAACGGTCATTGAGAATTCAAATATACCAAAGTTTTTTTTGGAATAAAAAAAATATTGAATGATTTCAGCACAAAATTGATTATAATACATATTTTTCAACACTCAAATGTTTAATATCCACATTTAATATTACAAATAAATTATTTACCATTAAAAACCCATAATTTTTTTAAATAGTTTTTACATACAGAACATAAAATTTACACAAAATTACATATTTCACCATTAATTTGTAAATATTATCACTATTACACTATATTTATTTAAATTTTATGTATTTCACATATTTCATATACTTTATAATATTATATATAAATTAAAATGCATAAATTTATTAATTTTTAAATTCTAATATATATTTTTATTTTTTTACTGTAAATATTATAGCCATGTGGATTTAAATTCGGCACCCTAATTGAAAATTTTAAATAGGATAAATAAATTAAAATACATAAATTCATAAATATTTAAATTATTATTTATATAAATTAATTTATTTATAGTATTTAAGTAATATATTAATAATATAGTTAAGATTAAGACCAATTTAGAAATGTGAAGTTCACCGTCAAAGAATATGGTGTGAAATGTGTAAAATTTAAATGAATATAGTGTGATAGTGATAATATTTATAAATTGATGGTGAAATGTGTAATTTCGTATAAATTTCATGTCCTGTATGTAAAAACCCCTTTTTTAAAACGTATTTATAGTGAATTAAATCTTGAATAAGGAGGTGACCAGAAAGCGGTTAGCTCACCTTAGTAAGGCTGTCCTCGATGAGCATACTGGTGCGGAGCAGCTCCAGCGCGGTTTTCAGGCGGGGTTTGTCTTTATACAACAGCCTGTTGCTTCGGATCTGGTCACCGCCAAATATTGTTATTTACGCAAACAACTGGATAAATTGACAGGTTTAAAAGAAAATCATTCATTAAGAACTCCATAGTTTAATCACTATAACTATAAATTTTGAATGTTTAATAAAGTAGATTTTTCTTTTAACATTTTCTGCTAGTTTTTGTCTTTAACTGTACAAAAAAAGTTGATACCAATGCAAATTATCGTATACAACAATTGACAGGATTAAAATATGAAAGCAGGCGACTTCAGTTCTTGAAATCAAAGAGAAAAACTAAAAGGTAAAGAAAAAATGTGCAAAAGTAATTGCATTATATTATAATGAAATTATAGTAACACCAAAGACATATGAAATGTTAATTAAATTTAGCAAAATAAATCAACTAATGCAAAAATAATTGCATTATATTATAGTAATAAAAAGGTATATTAAGAGTTTGACCTCTTGGCGTTTGATGGGATCCTTGAAGGCGTTGTCAAAAATGTCTTTGGTGGGGACCACCTTCCACTTGGGTATGATCTCCTCCATCTTTGTGAGCACGTTGACCACAATGGGGTGGGGTTTGACTTTCTCTGATATCTGGTCAACGTCAAACAATCTTTAGCCTTCTTCTAACTAAATCATCACCCAAATCATTAATTTAATCAATTTTTAAGTGATAAATTTAAATTTTTAAATCAAACACTAAATTTTAATCTTGACCCATTATATTACCAGCAGCCCAACACTAATAATAAAAAAAACTCTTTTATTCATTTTTTTTTGAAAAGAAAAAAAAAACCGTTAACTCTTTTATTCATATTCTCATTAATTTAACATGCCTAAATTTTGTCACCTTCTAATCTAAAACTGTTAATCTCATCATAAATCTTATTATCTTACTGAAAACAACTTCAATTTAGATTTAATCTAATTATCAACCAAATAGTAGACTGAAAATCTAGCAATTTTGAGCTTCAGAAAAACAAAATACAATTTTATTTAAAAAATAAATTTTAAAAATTTAATCTCAAATTAATGCTAGCCAACTCAATGGTGCCCAATTTAAGTGTTATTTAATAAAAATTTATTATTTTTTTAAAAAACATTGACAAATCTACATACTATTTCAGAATTTTATATTAATAAAATTAAGGGAAAAAATGTCAATAATAATTACAAAAAATAGGGACAGGTCACAGGTACACATAATCCAATATTACTTTATTAAATTATAAATAAAAAATTAAAATTTAAATCTCAACGTCTAGAACCAAACTAAAATATTGTACTTCAGAATAAAAATTACATAGATACATCAACAGTAATTATATTGTATATCTAACGCACATTTCAAGATAACTTAAAAAATATATTTTTTAAAATAATAATTAATTTTATTTCACATTATAAATAACTGTATAAACAGCATAGTATTTTTGACCCTAACATCGATTTTTTGAAATTTTAAATTTGATAAATTTTTTTATATATATTTTTTGAAGTATCAATTACTCCCTCACCTCAGTTTTTGGCATTATGCATTAAAAAAATGTGATATAACTTGAAATATATAATTCATAATTAATAAACTCATATTAAAAAAGCATGACTTTTGGGGACCAAAAAGTAATTTACCTTGCACATTGGTGCAACGAAAACCGCACCGTCCCAATAGGTTGGGTCCCTTTGGTGAAGGAGCAAAGCCACCGCACCGCCCATCGACTCACCGTACAGAAATCTTCGTTGATATATATTTTCCTCCATCTCTAAAAAATAATTATTAGGTTATTTACAGATACCTATAAATTAATCATCTGCTAGATTCACCTGCATTAAAAATTCAGCCAGTTTTTTGGCTGAATAATAAATTAATTTAATATCACCTTTCCCCTTTCTACTAAACATAAAATATTCATGGTATTTATCAAAAAAAAAAAAATTCATGGTAACTTTAAATATTTTAATGATGTGAAATAAAATTTAATTAAATTATAAGGACACGTAGGATCATACATCTAAATAAATAATATAATATTTCAAATGAAAATATAAATGTTAATTTGTACCAACCTACATCTATTTAAGCACCAACATTTGACTTTGAACATTTATTTTTGATTATTATTAAAAATAACTAATAAAATTGATTTTAAGGTAAAAATGTTCAAAAACATTAATTGTGAATTTACTGTAATGAAAAAAATACTAAAATACTTGTGAATATAATTTAATAAAATTTTATGTTATTTATTATTATTAAATTTGATTTCACGAATCACGCAATTATCAAAAAAAAATTGCACAAATAATTAGACTAGATGAAACATATATTAATATATATATACATGTAATATATATAAAAAAAATATACATATATGTACATACATATAAATATGTGTGCGTGTGACGTGAATCAGAATAATTTTGAAATAATATTTTTAACTTAAAAGGAATAACTAAAGAATAATATTCCTTAAATTGGTGAAAAAAATGACTAATCTATAAAATATGAAATAATTATATATTTTATTAACATAAATATAAAAATAACTATTTCATATGAAATAAAATTGAAATGAAAACAGTCATCCCATAAAAAAAATCACTGTAAGGTGTGTTTATTTGGATAGAATGACTATTCTATTTTACTCTTATTTATTATGAAATAACTATTCTTATATTTATTTTTGATGAATGGCTATTTTATAAAAAAAATTATTTCATATTTAATAAAATAGTCATTCCTTCAACCAACATAAGGAATAGCTACTCTTAAATTATTCTTTATTAGCTAAAATATTAATTTAAAATTATCATTGTTCATACACATATATACATGTACATATATATGTATATATATACATATATATATTTATATAAATTATATTTACCTTATTATCTGTGTAAAATTAAATTAAATAATTATAAACAACATAAAATTTTATTAAGCTATATTCATAGGTATTTAAGTAATTTTTATTTTCTACTCACTTCTTGTTTCACATATTTCATTCAAATAAACAAAAAAAATTATTCTATTTTTCTTGAAATGATAATTTCATTCCTATAAAATAACAGCTCCACTCATTCTTATTCCATTTTATTGACGTAAATGCATCGTAAGAATGAAGGAAGATTGAAATTGACAAAGAATCATGCTAAAGTGTAATTTAATCATTTTCAAATATATATAAAAAAATAAAAAAATAAAAACAATAATCATGACCAAGTGAGTAGTGAAAATAATAATATAAATAGAAAAACAAAAATTGAGTATAAACGAAATTAATATGTAATTTTTTTTTATTCTATGTAACTATGTAAAGAACAAATTTGGATGGTTTTGATTATTGCATTTAAAAAAATAATAATAGGTTGAAAAAGAGTTTGTTGATCTAACAAACCAACTAATCAACAACTAATGATGTAAATTAATAAAATGATATATTAGAAGCATTATTAATTAAATAAATAAATAAATTTGGATAAATTTTTTCATTGTGCCTATAATAGAATCAAATTTTAATCAGGTCCTCTAATTCAAAAAATAGCTCTAAATTCTTCTGCTATAAATTGTTTGTTATCCAAAAACAAAATGATATTTTGATCACAAAATATTCAATGCTGTTAATCTCAGATCCCTGAACTCGGTTCAATTCGTCCAACCAGTAACATATCACAATTAACTTATAAAAAGTAATAAAAAAATAAATTAATAATAGCACTCCCATCATACAAAATAAAAAAAAAATGATAAATTGGGCTAAGAATTTTAATCCTTAAATCATAAATTGCTTTCCTAAGTGACTAAATCAACACATGATATGTACTGAAGAACAAAATATATGAAAACAAATAAAAAAATAAATCATTATGTAGTTAGATATGGTTTAAGATTTAGTCAAATATGAATCGACGGCTTAAAAATAGAACCACGAACTAGCTAGATGGTCCGATTAGTTCAATTACATGCTTTCTACTCACTTTCTTATAGTACAATTTTTTGCGGGTTAGACTAGATATCTGGCAAGCTCACGACTGAACAGGTTCAATTAATTTGTCGAATATCAGCATATAAAATAGATTGCAGAATACGAACGAATGATGAAATTTTGAGTTTTTACATCGTGATATTGCTTTCAAACACGTCGATTCATAACGGCTTTTCTAATTTTTTAAATTTTAGATAAAATTGTGAAAAATCACTGAACATAAGGACCTAAATAAAAAGTTTTTAAAATTATGGACCAGTTTAAAATACGCGGGAGACTGCAGTGAGCTATATGAAATTTTACCGCATACGGATTTGAAGAACCGGTCGCAGTCGGTGACGATATCGTGGAACCTCTTGATGTAGCAGCGAGCGCCCATGGACCTCCCGTGCCCCTCGTAGTCGATGCCGTACACCGCGTACCCCACCGCCGCCAATCTGGTCCCGCACCCTGGGAGCAGCGTATCAACCGTTAAAATCTCATCAAACGGTCTTCCATCAGCCGGACCGTTCTTAACGTGCTATACGCCACATATATTAAAACAAAAAACTATTAAAATTTAGGGGCATTTACATACATACCCCTTAAATCATCTTGAATTACATATTAAACCCCTCATTTTTTAATTTTACAACTTAACCCCCTAAATCATCCAAAAATAAAAATTAGTAGAATACATGTATTTGTAAATATATTTATAATATTTGTATATACATATTATTGCTAATAACATCCAAATAATTATAAATCATCAAAAAACATACTTTGAACATCTTGAGAAAGACCTAAATATGTTATTTTTGGATGATTTAGAGGTTAAATTGTAAAATTAAAAAATAAGGGGTTTAATATGTAATTTAAGATGATTTAAGGGGTATGTATGTAATTCTCTCTAAAATTTAAAAGAAAACAAAAAGAACTTCACACTACGTAATCATTCTATTATCGAACCGATCTGACCGGTCGTTAAAAATAATAAATTATTACTTTTAAAAAAAATTATAAGAATAATATTGTCAACTAAAAATAATATCAAATGTTTATAATAATAAAATTATTTATTGTATAATTTATTATAATTTGATTTAGTTCAATATATAATCTGGCATTGACATCGAACAGAACTAGGCGACGAGCTGGTTTGCAAGCTTGAGTTCTTGGAGGTTGTACTTTTTACGAGTGAGCTTGAGTTCTTAGAGGGTGAACTTAAAGCTCGATGAGAAAAGTACTTCTTAATAAGTAAATTTTTGGGGTTTTTACCCGTATGACACAAAAAACTTCAATATTTACCTAAAGTTAAATATTACATGACACACACTTATTTATTTTAATTTTACAACCAAGACACCCTAGTTAAAAAATCCTTACATTTTATTTAAGTAAACCATACTTAAGTTATGTTTTAACTTAAATAAGGTTCATAGGAATAAAATCTAACCCCTTTTAT
Source organism: Apostasia shenzhenica (assembly GCA_002786265.1). Lineage (NCBI taxonomy): Eukaryota > Viridiplantae > Streptophyta > Magnoliopsida > Asparagales > Orchidaceae > Apostasia > Apostasia shenzhenica. The sequence continues at coordinate 958,316 of KZ451961.1, forward strand.
ATCTTAAATTAAATCTAATCGTTAAGATGAGCATCTAACGATTAGATTTAAAATATTCTACATAAATAATAGATTTAAATAGTTTTTAACATGTAAGATTTAAGTTAAGGTGCACCGAGAGTTAGATTTTATTCCTATGAACTTTATTTAAGTTAAAACATAACTTAAGTATGATTTACTTAAATAAAATGTAAGGATTTTTTTAACTAGGGTGTGTTGGTTGTAAAATTAAAATAAATAAGTGTGTGTCAAGTAATGTTTAACTTTAGGGTATCTAATAAGTAAATATTGAAGTTTTTGTGTCATATGGGTAAAAATCTCTAAATTTTTTCTTTCTTTGTCTTGGACTGAGAATGAATATCATATTATATATATATATATATATCTTATGTTCTTCTTTATCTTGCTTTGATTTGCTGTGTTACTACTCTCTCTTTATCATATGTATATACTCGTCTATTTACTGCCGTTTAAAAGATGATGTCGATCCCTGTAAAAGCACTTCGCCGGATTTTCCTATTGCCAAAGAGAATCCAAAATGATTTTCTTCACTCTTTGATCGACGATGATCTTGCCGTCGACGACGGCAAGTTCCAACGCTTCCAAGGAGTTTCTACGTTGCCACCACGCTGCATGAAACCTCATAGAAGGAAAAAAAAAAAACTAAGGAAAATTACAAACGGCTTCCCTATTTTAGTTATATGTCTTATTTGAATCCTTACTCATAAGTTCCTCAAACTTTAATAAATTTAAGTTCTGAAAAGAGAAGAATTTTTTGAACATATATGGAAGTAAAATTAATTTATCACAAGAGTTATGAAGGGGAGGAAGGGTGGGTGGGAGAGTGAAGAGTCTGGAGGATTACAGGTATTGCAGGAGCATTCAAAGAGGATGCACATGTAACTCCTTAGAATAATAATTGCAAATGAGCAATAAATGGCCACAATGGAGAAAAACTGTGCAAATATTATTTATTTTAGATAAACTATTTATAGATTTCAATCATTTGTAGAATCTTAATTTCAAATTGATGTTTATTTATGTTGCCTTGGGATCCGTAAGGCAGCATCCGGAGCGTACACGTGGAGGCTTCAAGGGACCCAATACTCGCGAAGCGGGCCAGGGGGACGAGGCGAACGGCAGGCGACTTCATCAAACCAAACAACCCTCAAGCCGAATAGCCCGCAAGTCGAACAGCGAGATTCAGAAGAAGTACACGGAATGGTCCCTCACACCCCTTTAAAGAGGTATGACCGGCCCCAGGCGCCATACGTCCGTACTAGTATAGTCGCCAGCCTGTGAGATAAGGAGGAAATCCTTGAACTACCATTCCTAGGCTATCCCCCACATGTCAATAGGAAAAAATTCAGAGTATAAATTGTAACGTAACAGAAGAAAAGAGGACTTTTTAGGCCTCATCTTGTATCTCCGAGAATCTCCACTGTATCCAAATTTTCGGCTAATGAAACCTCTTCAAAGCCGCCCAGAAAGGGGTGCCGTAGTTTTCCTTCTGACCGGTTTCCACGTAAAAATTCCTAGTCTCATTTTTTACCTTTAACAATTTAATTACCCAATCTAAGTTCTCCTATATATTCATTAAACTATTCAATTAGGTTTCTACAATTACCACATTGCGTACATCAAAAGTCCTTTAACATACATGATAAAAAAAAGTAGATATTAACATTGAAAGACAAAAATTAATGGATAAAAAAAGAGAATTTTGAAAACCAATTCCCAAATTACACGTTCAATATCTCAACTTTATGCTAATCCAATTTCACTAATTTTAATTAAGAAACAAATTAAGGAACGGATCTAGCTAATTGCAAAAATGTTATTAGCTATAGTCACTTGATTGAAATCGGACAAAGTTGGAAGCTACTAGAGATCTATCTAATTAAAACTGTGGAAACCTATTAGTAATTCGGTAACTCTTTTTGGTTTTTGGGGCTAAATGAGATGAATGAAAAGATCGAATAGTTTAGCAGTTAATTTGGTACCTCTCATGAAGCTACTGCATTCCATTCCATAGCCTGTCCATAAACATATGTTAGAGTGAAGAAGACAGAGAATATTTTAAAGATACTGAAGAATAAAATTATATTTGTATATATACAGAGAGAGAGAAAGAGAGAGAGAGAGAGAGAGAGAACCATGGCAGAGGAAGACAAGAGCCTTGGCTGGAGAAGAGAATGGAAGCCATCTACATGTGAAGAGCTGTACTCCTCTTGAGCTTCTAATGTAATCCTGCAGACCCATTTAGGAGAATCAAGCACATAGAGAGGAGAGGGGGGAGAGGAGGAGGAGGAGGAGGAGGAGGAGGAAGAGGGAGGGAGGGAGAGAGAGCTCTTGCCTCTTGGTATTCCACCTCCATAATGCTACCCAAAGCTTCCACAGGCTTTAACAAGGGAACCAAGTACAGAGAGAGAGAGAGAGAGAGAGAGAAGCTCAAGAAAGAAATCGTGTGAGAGGCGGAAAGAAGGAAACCCAGAGGGAGAGGGCAGTAAAAGAGTTTTCACTGTTTAAGAAGGAAACTATGTGATGAGAGAGAGAGAGAGAGAGAAGCAAGAGAGTAATGTGGTGCAGGGCGACTCACAGTTGGAAGGAAAAATTATTGTGTGCGGACGATGCACCGCTCGGACGGCCAATCAGAGAGTGCCACATATGTCTGGACCCAACTGTATGACACATGTGACTCCCTCTGAATTCCGGACGGTGCGCCGTCCGAACCCAATAACTTCTCGGGAGTTGGACACGGAGGCAATGGGATGAGAAAAATGCTTATCCACTAAAGTAAGAACACGTGCCGGTAACCACTATTAGATAGACCGGCACCCCAGGTAAACAACCGAACATACATATTAGGGTAAATAGCATCTGGGTCCCTCTAGTTTACTCGTATGAGCAAATAGGTCCCTCGAATATTAAAATTTAGCAAACAGGTCCCTCTAGTTTGATGAAATATACATATAGGTCCTTGGACCGTAACAGACGGGAGGAGAGAGATGCAGAGAGGAGAGAGAGGGTGATTTCTAACGTCTGTTACGGCCCAAGGACCTATATGCATATTTCATCAAACTAGAGGGACCTGTTTGCTAGATTTTAATATTCAAGGGACCTATTTGCTCATACGAGTAAACTAAAGGGACCCGGAAGCTATTTACCCTACATATTGTTTCCCGGTAAGTGGTAACCGGTAACAGGCAGCCCCAACAGCGAATGCAGATCACGTAAAACGAAGGCGATAAGTTTTTTTATTTTATTTTTTCTTGAGGAACGAAGCGATAGCTTTTGATAATAACAGAAAATCAAATTTAAAATATCGGATATGCTGCGCCTTCGACTGCTTAAAAATACACAAAAAATTATATTAAAATGCATCCTGGCTCAAAACTGGTTCTAATTTTAATTTTTAAAAAAAAAAGTTAGATATAATTTATAGTAGCATATTTGATCTCAAATATTATAGTTCTATTAAAATAAAAATAAATAATTATTTTATCATTAAAATTTTCATGCTATTCAAGTCAATGTACTTGTTTCAAATATTTATTTTCCTAAAAAAATTATGTTAAGAGAATAAATTTGAACAATTAATAATAGGAGTTCAATAAAATAAAAAAAAATTATAGAAATTGAGAGGATTAAATGAGGAGCATTTTTATAGATAGAGAAAAATTTAACAATTATGTTTAGTTAATATTAATAATTTATGTCAACAGAAATCACGTCAATTAATAGAAATTAAATTGGGAGGTTTATATGCTCATACAGACAATACTTAGAGGACTTATGTGCTCGTACAAATCATATATACTATAAGAGACTTATCTTGCAGGCTTTTTAAAATTAAGACTATTTTACGTTTTCTCTCAAATCTCAAGAGCTAGATGCAATTACCTTAAAAATTATTTTGGGTTTCATTTTTTCAGAAGTTTCATGATTCTTGAAAAAGTTTTTCTTATTTGTCATTAAAGTTGTATATGAAGGGACTTATTGATAAAGGTTAGGAGTTCTTGATAAAGAGAACCCTCGAGCGAGATTAGACCTCGATAAAGCACCCAAATATTGAAACAATAGAGCAATTGGTCCTCATAGAAATTCTAGAAGATGATAAATGAGACAATGTGTCTAGTGTTGTGCCCAACTCACCAAATAACACGAACAAAGCAGTCTCATAGAATGACACGACAAACTACATCGAAAAAGAGATGCCCACCATGACAAAAGCAATCTCCACGTCTAACGAGTTCAACTTCCCATTCCTATATGGATATTAATCCACACTATATGGATTCAACATTCCTTAGGAATTGAAGCCTCAATTAAAGGTAGTCATGGGATTATTTTTACTAATAGTTGGTGACTTTTTCTATATAGATATTGGTTGAGAAGTTTTGAGATATATTGATAATATTCTAAGCACATATTTGAACCCAATCAATTGAGATTGAAAATTAATTAATAACAAATTATGAGGCAATTAGTGAATATCAAGTGATTAAGGCATGCTCATTTAGTGATCCTCTCATTCCAATCTCTTCAGAGTACAATCCTAGGAAGAAAAGAGATTAGGAAGGCCTTTAATTGATTAAAGAATGTGCTTAATAAATTCTTCGATGTTAAGATGACCCCTCGAGTGAAGAGGGGACTTATTTAGTTGTACCTTTGAGTGAAGAATCACCTCTAGTGTAGAAGATGTTTGTATTTGATTTTTTCCATATTTCCATTGAGTTGCCTTTAGCTAAGGACGTAAGTATATATTTACAATTTAAATTTTTAATTGCACATTTTATTATTTATCATATTATTCAATTGCTTTTGAGTTAATTGTATAATAGTTATAATAAATTAAATTTATATATTAAAGTAAATATAATTTAAATTAAGGTCTATTTACTCATGATCTCCTCTCTAGACCTATAGGCCAAGATTCTATATCTTGTTGATTTTAAATAATTTTTATTTGAGACATTTTAGTTGCTCATTGTGTGGGAAAAGATGATTGTTCTATTATGAGCTTATAAAACTCACTTAAATACTAGTCCAAATAACAAGAGTCATGTACCTCTTGTAAGATTAAAATAATTAATAAAAGTAATTCTTGTTAATTAAAATACTATAATAAGAGACGCAAAACTCTTGTTACAAATTTAACAAAGGTGTTTTTATTAAGAGTTGTCACATAAATTTTTTATCTATATAAAAATGGTGTAACAAAAGTTTTAAAATTAACAAGAATTTTTCTTTTTGTTAAAGGTAATAATTTCAGTGTTAACTAAATAAATGAGGATAAGTCTAGATAAGAAAGTAATTGTCTTACAGCCTCTTCGTTGACCACCTCATGGTTGGAGATTCTTATAAATACAATGAGTTACGTATTTGTTAGGAGAGGGGAGATCTCAAAGAGGATATTAATTTGACTTTGTTTCTTCGACATTCCTACAATCCACAATAACATGATAACAATACATAGACAGATGAAAATATGGTTTAAAACCGAAAATTATAACATAGATCTCAGCATGTAGTCTCTGCTATCCTTGAATTGTATAGATTGTTCTTTTGCATTTAGTTTCTAGTAATAAAGATGATTTTGCATATACACAAAATAAGAAAAAAAATATAAAAAGTATCATTGCCTTGCATGCAATTTAACAACTCACGAATTGTAATGCCCTTTTATATAGCTAGGTCGACACGACAAAAGACAAAAGAATAGGTACTAATCTACCTATAAGTTAACTTTTATTCCAAAGATATTGTACATCATTTAAAAAATAAATAACAACAGTAGTCAAATAGTCAAAAGTGTCAAAAACAAAAGACTGAAAGTCAATACCATGAGTTTGGCAAGCAACCAAGTATTTCTCTGCTTTATAAGTAGCAGCACGACGAGCAACTTCTCCAAAGGAAATACATCTGAGGTAATAGTAGCACTAGATGTCAATGGTAAGACACTCATAACATTCAAGTGAAGATCAACACCCTCAGACTAATCATAAACTAAAATATCTATAGATTGAAAAAAATATAACTCTGATATAAGGAAAGTAAGTGGTACCTCTTGATGGTATAGTATCCCACAATATCCTAAGACATTCATTAATGTATTATACAGCATATTATGTTAGAAAGCATAACCAGGGCATAATGCATAGTGTATAGCATAATTACCTCGAATATTCAATAGCTCGTTGTGACATAAAGGACAAGACCGATCTTTAGCAAACATGAGTATCAATAGGCAATAACGAATAATGGCACGATACTCTCATGCATTTATGTGGCTGGTAATAATCACATTATGTAGACCAATGTGCAATTATTTATATTATATAAAATACTTAATAACAAAAAAAAGTAACTAACTAACCTCTTTATTTTGCCTTCATGTGAAATTAGGTCTTTATTATTTGTGAATTAAGTAGTTCTCAAGATCGTGTAAATATATATCTGGTGTCCTTAATCATAGTAAAAAAAATACATATAAAAGAAAACTAAAGTAACTCAATTGTTTATTTTAAGTACTAGAAACTCAGTTGCAATAAGGGTAAACTAGAATGACTCAGTTGCTATTCACCTTAAAATAATTAATACTGTCACTATTAAACAAAGATAGATTCAAATGACACACAAGATATACTGTGAATAATATGTATACCAGCATGTAATTTACCATTTAATTAATTTAAACATCACTTATAAGTGGTTGGAACTCATTAAAACAATCAAACTAGCAAAGATTGATTGTTAGCAAATTTGTCAAAGCATTCCTTCCAATGAGTGATGTGAGTTATGGTACCTTGATAAAAATTTATCAAGGTACCATAAAAAAAAATTTAATAATTATAGTTTTATTAAAATTTATCAAGGTACCATATAAGTGGTTGGAACTCAGGCTCTGCTTGGTAATAAGAAAAAAAAGAAGATTTGGTTGAAATTTTTAGTTATTTTTGAAAAATATGTATGATGTGAAATAAAGTAAGTTGATTATATTAAAAATTGTGTAGGATATGAAATAAAGTTAATTGATTTATTGAGAATTGTGTTGGATGTGAAATAAAGTGATTGTTTAATGTTGAAATTTGTGTGAGATAAGATATAAAATAATTTTTTAATATTTTTTTAAAATAAATTTAAGATTTTGGCCATGAGTAATTTTAGCCATGATTTTTAGCCCATTGCCAAACAGTGCCTCACTTTCAAGAGAATTCTATTTTACCTTGATAAAAAAAAATTCTATTCTAGCTATCAGAAAAAATAATTATAGTTTTGTGAGTTATGGTGCATATTTGTCAATATAAAAGCATCATAGTAACTTTCAAAAAAACTTTTAAATGCATCAAATTGGTCCACCTATGTGATATATTAAAAAAAAGTTAAAAAGATAGCATATAAATCAAAGAAGATAAGAATAAAATTCATATAATTTATCTAATGAGATCAGAGTTTCAAATATAATTGTCATCACTTGAAACGTAAAGGGGGTCGAAAGTAGGGCCAGCAACTAGAATTCTAAATTCACACTAAAAATATTAATTTTAATCAAATTAAAATCGACCAGAAAGTTTTGGAGTTGAGTTTCAAGTCATCTATAACCTGAAAATTTTTTAGGTCGACTTTTAGTCAAGGGCGTCTCATTCAAAATTATTCTAAGTTCCGCTAAAATTTTTCATATCGAGTATCAGTTAAGTACTCAAACTTGCTCAAACTCGACCCGTTGCAAGCCTGGTTTGAAGGAAAAATTATTGGGTGCGCCGCGCGCACCGGTTGGACGCCCAATCAGAGAGCGCCACATGTGCCCGGACCCAGCTGTATGGCACACGTGGCGTCCTCTGATTGGGTTCCGAACGGTGCGTTGTTCGAACCCAATAACTTCTCGATTTGAAGATGTCATTGGACCCCACCTACATTGGCCTGAACTCCTTTAGGGAACAGCAAGAAGATAAGATTTTTAACTTTCTAAAAAAGAATATCTTTATTAACATCACATTTATGATGAATATGTCATAAAATTTGATAATTTTATTATAATAATAAGCTGACAAAAATCTTATAGATCATCAGAGAGAAATAATAAACAAATTTAAAAAAATATAGTGTGCAGTAACTCTCCTTCTTAGATATTATCTAATTTAGCCCATAACTTGCACAACTTTAAAATACATCATGTTAAATATTTATTATTATATATATCTAGTATCTCTTCTCATATTTATCCAAATGAGATTAAATCTTGTACATATTTATATAAGATGTGCCTAACGATTATCATTGAGACTGAGAGGACACATGTGCGTTGGTGAGAATTCTTTTTGAGACTGAGAGGACACATCTACATTGGTGTTCTCACTGAGATTTGTCTCACCAAAGTCTCTAAGGTCCTGTTTAGCGCGAGAACCAAAATTAGATCAAAATGACACTAGTTTTTTTTTCAGTATTTTGCTCTAGAATGTGAAATAAAGTTAATATTTTTATTTAAAATTATTGAGTATGTGAAATAAAATAATATTTTTTTTATATTAAAATTCGTGTAAAATAATTAAAAATATATATTTATTATTATTATTATTTTAAACTGGTACTATTTTGGTCCTGATTTTGATTCTCGCATCAAACAGAGCCTAAGGAACATGGACACTCACATATATCTATAGATGTCAGCAGGGCTAGTCCTATTACTATATATGTGACAACGCATAGGCCAATGAGCCACACAATTTTAAAAACTATTTATGAACGTAAGAATGTGCTCTGATATATATCTAACATTTATTTTGAAATTTACCTATGTGGCATAAAATTTAGTACTTATTATTATTAAATTTGGAAAAAAGATTATCCCATAGCATAATTTAAAAATCCAAATAATATAAAATACATTTTATACTTTAAAACTTCCACTTAGGTGTATTTAATATTAAAATTGAATTATACAAGTAAAAAATCTCATTCATGCACATGACATAGTTTCAAATACATCTTTTTTCCTTTAAATTTTTTTTTTTAAATACATGATTAGTTATGAGGAGATAGATCTAATCTTATAATGAGTGAAAAATTTGTAGATTTTATTTTCTATACTATATTTTAAAAATTATAATAAAATATTGAAGTACTTGAAACTCCATAGTTAGCTGATCCCACATTCCTACTTGCCCATATTTTTCAGCATTAACATTTTTACTTCACATTTTACTATATATTTTGTTTGGCTCAAAAGCATGGAATTTTTCAAACTATTATTTATGGCTTCTGAAGAACATTTCTAGAAAGAGATAAACATCAGAAGAGCAAGCAATCAAACTGCAAAAAGCTAGTCTCTGAATCACATAAAAGAATTGAAAAAGAATATAATTATAAAATATATATATATATATATATATGCTCTAAAATATTTCAAAAATATAAATTGATCATCTTTTTTACATAAACCACCCTATAAAATATCTAATAAATTGATCAACTTGTATTTTTATCCATACTTTATTATGCTTTACAGCCACTATGCTTGAAAATGAAAGGGAACATCAGCTTTATATTTATTAAAAACATGCAAAAATAACAAGAAAATAATAAAAGATTAGTTAAAAAGCTATGCAACTCCAAAAAGACTGGATCAGAAATAGCTCAAAAGTGAATTTCAAGCTCCAATTCTTAAAAGATAATACCCAAATATTAATTTTGAGATGATGTTTATATTTCAGTGTTATGCATAAGGCCCCCAAAAAATATGAAGCACAAATTTTCTCCTGTAATATATATATATATATATATATATATATATATATATTACAGGAGAAAAAACACTTCACAATCACACAAACAATTCACTCTCAGCAGTTGCTGGTTTCAACTTGCAGGAATTTATGCAACATGAAAATATTAGTCATAAGATCTCTAAGCAGGAAAAAATATGATGAAGAAAAGTCCAAATTTTTTTGAAATATTGAATATTCTTATACTTAAATTTCAAGACAAATTCAAAAAACAAAGCAGTGAAAGATATGAAAGACAGATTTCAATAGGAAAAATCAGGTCTCAACTAAGCTGCAAAAAGTTTGCAAAATTTAAGACCTCTTCTTCCTCGACTTTGAAGAAGCTTTAGGTGGCTCAGAGCTTCCAGCACCTTTCGAAGAGCTAGAAGAAGGTTGGGTCGACTTCGAATTTGCAATGTTGCTTGCAGCACTGCTCGAGTTTGAAATGGATGCATCATGCTTCTCACGAACAGATCCCTGTGAACCCCTCACCTGAACTCTCTTATCCTTTCTCTTCGGCCTATAACTGGATCTCTCTCTCTTAGGAAGCCACCTTTCGGGATCGGGTGGTGGCCCTGGGTTGGCTGGATCAAAGCCTTTCGGGTACCTTGGCTTCCTCTTCCTCTTCTTTGTTTTCCCCTTCTTCGCATCCTCCGAGACTTCTACTTTACCTGCATTGACCCCTTCAACATGCTTTGCGCCAGATGTCTTCTCCAAACCAGCCACATTGATCCCTTTGAGACCAGGTAGCTCCCTAAGCTGCTTCTCATAAAACTCAGCCTTGGAGAGATCGGTTCTTGCAGCAGTTGTAATCAAACCCACCAAAGCCTCAGTATTATTCCCGTGGTTCTTTACAAGCTCTTCAAACAGTCGAAAAGCCTCTTCCTCATGGCCATGATTGAGCTTAAAGGAAGCAGCTTCTGGCATGATTACGTTGAGCTTATTATCTTCTGTCATCAAGTTCTTCCACCACTCGATGGTAGAGTCGAAAACAGCAGCGGCGCCTCCAAAGTCGTTAGCCCGCTCTTTTAGTGAAACAAGGGTTGCAACGGTTGCAGGCATATGACAGATTTCAGGTATCATAGACAAGGAGTCAGCGGCACTCTGAAAATGGCCAGCAGCAGCAGCAATTTGAGCTCGAGCAAGCAGGATAGGCATTGATTTTTCAGGAAACTTGTTGGCGAATTGTGCAAGTATCTCCTCAGCTTTTGGAATCTTTTTCTCCTTGACAAGCAGAGCGGCTTTGAGAAGAATAGGCATCAAACTATCGGGGAACATGAGTGGAAGTGCCGATACAAGCTCTTGAGCCTGGAAGAGAAGTCACTTTTGAGATGGAATATTACATGCAAAATCTAATGGGGAAGAGCTTAATCGATAGGTAAACGAATTATTATGGATGCAATCAAATATACATAGTTTTTACTTTCTGGTTAAAAAGAAATATGCAGAAGAAAGAAGTTTATGAAAAAAATCATTTTTGATATATTTTAGTCATCCAAATGTGGTCAGTAAGGAGCACGGATTTATATTGAAAAATTCATATAAACAGTTTACAGCTTCTGCATGCCAAGACCATCGGCCTTCCAGAGAACAACAATTGTTTGTGAGAGATTGTAGCTTTTAAAAACAAAGATATCTATGAACAAATTAACATTGTAGGACTGGTCATGAATCCATGAATAAACATCACAATTGTGCAGATATGTTGAGCTAAACAATTCCAAGATCTTCCTGTGCAACTGAAGGCTGGTTCAACATTACTGTGATGTTATGCCCTGTTATTTGGCTTTTCATTTTGGTTTGATGATATATTTAGATAACGTCGCAAAAACTAACAAAATTACGACTCTAAGACGACATCTTGATGTCACCCTACATTGGGCAACATCTAGATGTCACCTTCCCCATGAATATATCAACAATGACTATGAAACAAGGGAAATTGAAATAAAAGAGGTGAGATGTCACATTGTCAAATTACATCTAGATGTCACCTTCCCCATGTTGTACCTTCTACACGAGCTGAACTATACATGCCGTTAAACTTTAGTAAAGAAGATGATTCATGCTATTGTCAAATTGCATTATCACAATAGCGGGAACAAAGGGAATGGGTAAAGGTACAACACGAATGTTAAACACGATTCATAGGATATTCTGAAATAATGGGTGTGATCAAATGCTCCAGGATCTCCAGGAATGGCATCGACATCTAAATTCAGCAAACCACCATAATGCAGAGCAATCATTACAGGCAGAAGAGAGGACGAAGACAAATTTGGGAACTGTGTATCAGATAAAAGATTGAAAGTAACAGATTTCTTCCTTTTCCTTGTGCATTATGGTGTTTGCTGGGTTCAGAAAATGATGCTAACTTGGGAAGCCAAAAATAGTCCAAGCTCATACAGATTGCTTCTACAGCTTATGCATTATCTATTTATCTCATAATTAGCTCTCTTTATCTTCCATGTCATTCTACCAAATTTTCTATTTGTTAATATCAGATTTATTTCCTTCCAAAGCTTGACAGGTGGAATTTAATAACAGCTGTTTTGTGCATTAGAGATGATCTGGTTGGAAGACAGGCCTTGGCACAATAATTAGGACAATGCAACCTCCAAGTCGTGATTTGAACTTAGCAAACACACCCTCTGTGCTATATGAGATGATTGCATATGTCAATCATTTCTAGGCCTCACATAAGGATATCATGCACTGAATTTCGTATACTAATTCTGATCACTGATTCAACAATCAGCAGTTTAGAATTGTTAGAGAAGGAAGAGCAAATAATTTTTTTTTTTCTTTTGATAGAAGAGCAAATAAGATTTTCCATAACTGGAAATGGCAATTTCATCAAATTATCACCTACCCTACAGATTATCAGTCAACATTTCCTTTTTTCCCAAAAGAAAAAAAAAAACTGACCTGATCCACCCTATTTGCCTGAAGTAGTAGAAGCACGCGGTTGGAATACAAGGACTCTCTCTGACGTTGTGATAATTTAAAATCAAGGCCACTAGAAAGTTTAAAAAGACTTGAACCGTCAACCTTCTCTATAAAACGGTCAAGCTTCTTCAAACTATCAGAAGCATCTTTTGTACCTCTCAGTGAAATAAGATTATTTGTCGCAATAGCAAGTGACGAAGCATCAGCGAGATTGCGGTTGATTATACCAATATAAGCTTCGATTGCTTCCTTCTTGTTTCCAAGTAACTAATAAAAAGCAAACACAAATTTAAAATTTAAATCAATACAAATACGAGTATTATAATAAGAAAAGGAAGAATAACATAAGCTCATAGACCTGCTGGATATAGGCAAGCTGAACCGCTATGGGAGCTAGTTCGGTCTCTATTTCATCATCAGCATAATCCTCATCCATTAGCATTTCCTGGCCGATTCTGTTAGGAAAAGAGAATTCATTCAAGTTTAATGCAATAGGTAGTATTTGTATACAACAAACGAGGAATGAAATAAAAGAAATGGAGAATCACAAATGTCACCCTAAAGAATAACTTTTTACTCATTTAACCCCTAAAATTAGATATTTACATATATCATTTTATACTTTAAATGCACAATCACGAACTGCACATTTTCATAATGATGAATGGCTAGATCTTCCTCGCCTTAAAAAGATGAAGGGTTAGATTAGATCTTTTCCAATTTGATGGAGGTAGTGCAATTTGTACTTATGCATTCAAAATATAGAGTTTTCATTTAAATATTTAATTTTAGGGGTTAAACGAATAAGAAATCTTTCTTTAAAGATGACATATGTAATTGCCTATAAAAGAAAATGTAAATCCCGCATTAAGATAATTTGACAAATTTCAACCCACTACACTTTCAAGACAAACACTTTGAATCATTGTGGTATTATTCCAAATATGAGAAATTGACAATATATTGGTATTATGTTCTGATAGTGACCCGATCCTTGCCAATGACACCAAGTATTTATAATCAATTCAAAAACAAGATTTTAGTCACCCATATATACGAACAATCCACGAAAGACACCAAAGCAAACCTCCTAACTACATTAGAAAAATAAGTTCTATGATCTCTACTGAAGATTGACTAGGGTTTTACTATTTGGAATCTTGGTCTTTCTCATAGTTCTAAACAACTATGAGAATGTGGTGTTAAGAAGTCTGTTTAGAACCCTACATTGCAAAAGATGACCTTCAGATAAGGTCATCAAAAACAAGGGACGCGAATCTTATAGCAGACCTCCAGATAGAAGATCATAAACAGCAAAAGAATCAAAATAAAGCAACATGGATTTGTTTGTTTGACCATCAGATATTGCATCTTACAGAAAATACTGACCAAAGACTAGACACACGACTTATTTTGGATATAATTATTAAGTAGATTTTTATGCTGTCAGTGTTGCCTATCATAAGGCTAGCATTTTAGCAAAAAAACATAACAATCTCCATAACCATAATATTCAAATAACAATGAAGTAACAACAGTATAGTATCAGAGGGAGAGGCACAGAATCTTCTAAATCCATTTTATGTTAAAAGTTTGCATCTAAAGTTCATCCATGCTCATCTAACTCTAAACATGTCATTAATATATACATATAAATACATGTTTATATATATACATATATATATATATGTACGTAGACAGTCACAAGGATAACTATGCATGTCCTACAACCATCAATAGCCTTATTCTAAATTTTTGACATCGGCTTTGTGCATTATTTCGCCAATCATACTCACTGAATGCATGCACTGTTAATTCTAGCAAATTAAATGAATGCACTACTTCACTGAATGCATTATTAGTGCAAATGAAAGAAACTTTCCTAAGTAGAAATTAAAACAATACAAAGAAAACATACACACTAAAATGAGCTTCATCCCAACTTTTTATAACAGCTTTACAGCTTCACCAATGCCACTCATTCCATCAAAAGGTAGCAAAAGAGTTTTAATCTAGCACACTAAAATCCATTCATACTTTTGCCCAAGTTTGAGCCTCATCCCAACTTTTTATACATCTTTACACATTCATTCCATCAAAAGGTAGCATTAAGAGTTAATCTAGCACACTATAATCCGTTCAGACAACTTTTCCCCAAGTTACCAGTCCTTATGGCTCACCCCTTCACTCCTTCACATGATATTACAAAATAACTCTAACCTGTCCATTTAGCATGCCCTCATACAACAACTCAAGTAAAAGAAGTGACAAAAAATTCTTGATGAAAATGAAACATAAGGTAAAAAATCCATGAATGGAAAAAGCGTTTAAGCTCAATAGGCCAAAACCATGATGCTCTCTTTGTGTTCCAAGAA
This sequence comes from Apostasia shenzhenica, assembly GCA_002786265.1. Classification (NCBI taxonomy): domain Eukaryota; kingdom Viridiplantae; phylum Streptophyta; class Magnoliopsida; order Asparagales; family Orchidaceae; genus Apostasia; species Apostasia shenzhenica. The sequence continues at coordinate 973,404 of KZ451961.1, forward strand.
TAAATTTATTTCTTTGCAAAGCAGGAGTGCTTTTACCTCCGAGCTGATAATAGTTGATTTTCAGCTTCTGAATATTTTTTCTTTTCAATAAGAGAACAAGCAGTATTATATGCTAACTCAAAGCTGTTGGAAGCTTTGACTTTGAGTGTATCCATCATTCCATGTACTTCGGTAGATCTTCCCGCTGATATCAAAGCAGCAATAATATTGGTCTTCAAATCCAAAGAATCAATCTTGAATTTTTGTAGCTTCTCATAACTTTGCATGCAAGCATCCATTTTTCCTAGTCGATACAGAATCTGAGACTCTAATTGCAAGACCATTGGACTTCTTTCTTGATCACTTAAAGAATCTAGAGCTTCTTGCAGCTTGTTTTGCCTATACAGGCAATATGCCTTGACATTGAAGTAAAACAGAAAAAACATAAACCAATATACTCAGAAAAACAAATCCTTATTTGAATTACATTTTCTATCAATAGATAACAACATCAAAGGGAGCATTTTTATGGAAGCTTAAACATAAGGAAACATAAAAGAATTAAATAAAAAAAGACAGCTTTTTTTAGTTTTATTTAAACTTAGCAGCTTCGTAAGGATATCTAATTTCAGATACAATTACCATATACGCATGAAATACGCTAACAATAACAGGCTACAAGCACTCAGCATCCTAATTCATGCTTCGCACAATAAAATATGGTATAGATCATATGATTATTGGCAAAACACATATAGCATGACATGATATGAAAATTATCCTTGAGCTGTATTCAGGGAACAAAATTTAATAGCAAACAGAGTCTAAGGGGATAATAAACATGAACCAAGTCCATAAGATGAACAACAAATGTACAGGTAAGATGGTTACTTTTCTAGGCTATTCATGATGGCACCCACTGCAACAATGAGAAATCACCCCCCATGTGGCATTGTGACCGTATCGAAGTTTGCAATTTTACAGACTCCTGCATAAAAAATCATGTAGGTAGTACTCCCCCATCGGCTAGTTAGTGTCATACACTGCTAAGACACTCATCATATGCAACAGCAAGGAAGTCCTTATAAGTGTTATTCTCACTGTTGAAAAGTAGACTACACTAAAAAGATTGAAGGTTATGACAAGTGAAGCACTAAGAGCAATAAGTATGTGATTAAAAGGTGACTCTTCGGGCATGCTACAGCTCATCCAAAACTGGCTACAGTAGCAAGGACACTCAATCTCAATGCAGACTAACAAGAGATGGAGCACTAGCACTCAAAAGAGATCTTGTGATTCAACATATAGTAGATTTTTTGTTTTCATTTTATGATTGTAAATTGGAACATATACAGCAAAATTTAAAAGGTGCAGCTGACTTTTGACTCACCAAGCTATACTAAGTAATTTTTATTGGGACAGGGAAGTCTCTCTTTATTGATTTTTGCAACAATCTCAGAGGGATTGTTCATTGATATAATTTTTGTATTTTGTTTAGTTTATACTAAAGACCTAGGTCACCTTTCAAAAAAAAATCAGTCAACGGTCTCTAAATATGGCATACCTTAAAGAATCTCAGATCAATAGACAGGCCTTCGGATGCCTGCATCGCAGAAAGGGCTTTATCAATCGCATCGGACTTTATCAAAGCCACGATCTTGCACCTCATGGCATCCTCGTCTCCAGGGGCGATCTTAAGAACTGTGAGGAACAAGGAAATCAAAATAAGATAGAAAAACAAGCAACAAAATTAGAACGAAAGAGGAAAAGGAGAGTCACCTTGATCTGCTACCTTGAAGGCCTGTTCATATTCAAAGTTCTGGGCATGGCGGTGGAGGGAGGAGAAGAGATCCTCCAGCGGAGGCGTAAGCTGCGCGGCGGCGGCGACTGGCGGCGAGGGTTTGGCCTTCGCCTTGGGCGCCATTGGAATCGGCTTGGAAAATGCCCTGACAAGTGACAAGATAACGGGCACGGCGGAATTTTATCTGAAACTACTTCCAACCATCAACGTCCGCTTCTGAGAGCTTCATAGAAGAAGAAGAGTAGCGCAGAGCGGAAACCCCTTCCACGTTTCGCTCGACCGCCGCTGCTGGTTCTGACTTCGGCAGGTTCCCGGAGAAAGAGGCCCGATTCTCTGGGACTAGGGCTCATTTTAATAGAGCATTTATAATTGAGTCCCTTCTATTTTGATGCTTCATCAATAAGCTATTTTATTTTAATCCAAGCCCAACTAGTTGCCAATTGAACCTAACTCAAAATGATTGGGTCCAACTGAATCAATTCCAACTCAATTTGCTTAATTTAGATTTTATTTAATTGAATATAAATTATTCAATCTAAATCCAATAAGTCTAAATTAATCAAAACAAACGTAAACTAAATACGTGACACTAAAATAAACATTATCAACATAAAAATTTTAACTAATTCAATAAAATAAAAGTACATTTTACTCTAATAAAAAATAATATATCAATCTTTTTTTTGTATCGATAATAATTTAGACTAATATTCTTTCGCATAGGGTTTTAAGGATTTTGCATGAATATTAAATTTTGTATATTTTAAATAGTTTAATTTTTTAGTGAAAGAAAAAGTAATTATTTTTAACATAATTTTAATACTATAATATAAAATAAATTATTTTATTATTAACTATTATATTAAATATTAAATAAATTATTTTTTATTAAAATATGTATTGAATGTTAAATAAAATTAATTTTAAAATTAAAATTTATAAATTGCATAATAAAATTAAATTTTAATATTTAAATTATAAATAATGTAAAATAAATATATAATATTAGCGAAAGAAATTTAAAAATGAGACTGGAGCTTTTAATTCAGGTCCCAACTAAACAAAAGTTTTTTATTATTTTAATATTTATTCAAGTATAATCAACTTGCATGTTTTATTTTGATGTTTAATATATTTTGTTTAAATTTATATTTTAAAATGTCTTTACTTATGCCAATTAGCCGTTTTATATTTATAAATTAAGAACCTAAATCAACTTGCATGTTTTATTTTGATGTTTAATATATTTTGTTTAAATTTATATTTTAAAATGTCTTTACTTATGCCAATTAGCCGTTTTATATTTATAAATTAAGAACCTAAATCAACTTGCATGTTTTATTTTGATGTTTAATATATTTTGTTTAAATTTATATTTTAAAATGTCTTTACTTATGCCAATTAGCCGTTTTATATTTATAAATTAAGAACCTAAATCAAAATTGAAGGATAAAAATTAGAGTTAAAATTTTAATTTTTTTTATTATGTCTAAACAAAATTTTGAACCAGATCATTATTATAAATTCTAAATAAATTCTAATATTAAAATTAATTTATGTCACTTTATATATTAATTTTAAAATAAATTACTAATTTTATTTCACATTATATATATATATATATATATTACAAAATAAAATTATTTTTATTTCAAATACTTTGCAAATATTAAAATAAATATCACTTTAAAAATTATCTCTTATCAAATTAAAGATAACTCTACAAAGAAACAAAAAAAAACAAAGAAACTAATAGTTATATGACAAGCCAATATTCATTCCATAGGTACACATATCAGGAAAGAAATAACATAAAAAAATAAATAATTAAAGTATTAAATACAAATAAATGAAAATAAGTATTATAATTCTAACAAGCATATATTAAATGCTTCATAGTGAATAATAATATGATACACAACTTTTTTTAAAATAAATACTATCTGGAAGGTAGAAATAAGATACCAATGAAATCCAAACTAATGTTGTAAAAATTGGATCAAAGCAAGTATAGACCTAGTATTCGATTCATGCTCTAATCGATCGGATTGGTAATTTGATGAAATACTATTTTTTGAAAAGAAATTCAAAAAGAAATAAAATATCTACAAAAAATAGTAACACAAATTCAAAATAATAAAATTATTCATTTTATTACTTTATTATCATTATTAAATGGTAAACATTATTGAAATATTTTAATTAATTATGATTTAGTTACTTATGCTATGTAATTCGATGTTCACATCAAATTGATCTAAGGTGCCAATTCACAATTGAATCAATCGGATTGGGCAGTCTGATTCAAGTTTTATAATTTTAATCAAAAGAAAAGTTGATACATTTATATCTATCATAATCCAAATTATCAGTTAGATGAATAGAATATAGCTTTAATACAAAGAAAATCAATGAGACCGCACGACTGCATTGTAACCTATAATGATCAAAGATATCCACTAACATATCATGCGTAACACATAGAAAATGTAGCAAAAAAATGCACAATACTTTTAGCATTTGTTTTATAATAAATATAATATTTTTAAAATAAAAATAAAATCATATTTTTTCTATTTAGGAATGCTTAGTTATAAGAGTAAAGTATTAAGGTTCATGTATTTTCATATATGAATTTTAATCATGGCACATAAATCTCAGAGTTTTAAGTTTTGCTGTCACTTTAGTAGCATGCATGTCTTGTAAATTTTATTAAAAAAATTTTAATTGATGATAAAAAATATTATATATTTCGATAAGGTTATTGAAATATCCAACACATTATCAATGAGCATATATATGAGGGAAAAACAAAAAACCTAAGAAAATTTAATGTAAGAAATAATGAATCAAGTTGTGGAAATTGAAAATAAAGGATCCATATATAATAACTCAAATTAGTTGGACTAATATACAGAAATACTAATACATTAGGAACTTTTCAGCAATTTACTCTACATCTTGGATCGCCGCCGATTTCCACTAAAGGATCTTCTCCTCCCTCCACCGTCGTGCCCAGAACTTTGAATGTATTGAAATAAGAAACACATTTATATGACTGATGATTTCAAACAACAATGTTATAAAATGTTTTAATATAATTCTACATTATTAAAAAATTAAATACATTATGAAGTGATAAATTAAAAATGAAATAATAAGATATGATATTAAATAAATATATTCATAAAATATTATATATTAGTTTAATATCTCAATCAAAATTTTAAGATAACATATTTTTAAATTTTCAAAGAAAAGTATTATTATTTCTAAAAGTTGGATTTCTTAGGCTCTGTTTGGCAATGGACTAAAAATCATAGCTAAAATTACCCATGGTCAAAATATTAAATTTTTTTTAAAAAAACTTAAAAAATTATTTTATATCTCATCTTACACAAATTCCAATATTAAACAATCACTTTATTTTCACATCTAACACAATTCTCAATAAATCAATCAACTTTATTTCACATCATACACAATTTTTAATATAACCCACTTATTTTATTTTACATCTACACATTTTTCAAAAATCACTAAAAATTCTAACCAAATCTTCTTTTTTTTTTCTTATTACCAAACAGAGCCTTAAAGATCTTTGGGACTATAATTCAAAGAAACCACTTGATTCATTCAAGTCCTAGTCATCATATGATTTTGATACCATTTTTTAAAATAATTATATTTGGGAGTCAAAGTTAGACTCAATATAAAATTGATAAACATTTATAAACCCAAAACCTTGGCCAATGGATGAGAGCTATCAATTTGTAAATTAATACTATAACTTATATTGAATATCTAATATGAAGCATTAATTGTCTGTGTGCAGAAACTCAATATATAGAGTATTTTTGCAAACTATTGGGCTACTTCAGTTGTATTTGAAAACTATGTCAAAACTTTATGTAGAGATAAATGTTCAAATTGGTTCAATTTTGAAGATAATGTTTGTTGAAAAAAGCAGTAACTAGATAGCTTGAGTGTAATTGTCATTAGCTTAGTATCATCACATTATTTAACATATTTTTGAGTATTGTGCCATATTCAAAATGAAATATTAGGTTCAACTTGTGGGCACTAAGTGCACAATATAATAAATAAATTGGTTACATAATTCTTATCAACTTAAATTTTTAGGAGATTAGTTGATATATAGCACCAAGGATCCTAATAACAATGTCCTCCTTAGTAGTTAAGGTATTTATTAAATGACTAACTTATCTAATTTAGAAATTAATTATAAGAATCCAATTGCACTTAAGTCTAAACTATATGAAAGTAATCGCTATTAACTAAAATAATTATCTATTGGCAATTGGGTGCTCGAGATGGCTCAATTAAGGTTTGAGCCAGCATGAAATCGATTGTTGATAGAGTCAAGCTAGCTCAAACTTGTTCAAGCTTGCATGATCCATTAAGCTCAAGTTAATTTGTATATCGACAAGTCATATTTGATTTGTATTTAGCTCGACTCAAACTCAAACTCAGATCGTTATACCTAAATGTAATTTAGGGGGTGCAGTTGCACCCCCTAACAAATGTCTAAACTTAAGGCTCTGTTTGGTAATAGGAAAAAAAAGAAAATGTAGTTGGAATTTTTAGCCATTTTTGAAAAATGTGTATGATGTGAAATAAAGTAAGTTAGCTATATTAAAAATTGTGTATGATGTGAAATAAAGTTGATTGATTTATTGAGAATTGTGTTGGATGTGAAATAAAGTGATTGTTTAATGTTGGAATTTGTGTGAGATGAA
>KZ451961.1:990757-1087632 GCA_002786265.1 Apostasia shenzhenica
ATCGAGAGCAAGTTAACACTAATTTTATCCCGGAAAGCAAAAAATTAGATGCTTGGGTTTAAATGACTCCATACAACGAAAGCAATTCAGTATGTCTCTAGTTTAAACGACCATTTAACTCTGTGAAGTTGCATGCTATAACATTATAGAAATAATATCAACTTGATAGTGCATGCAAATTTGTAATCTCTTGAAGCTTTTCTCCTTTGCATTCTTCCTCGAAAGATATGCATATCATTCATACAAGCAACTTCGATCCTATGCTTGCAAAATAAAAACTTTATCAGTAAATTTTTCCGATCCATTATCTCGCATCATTTGTAACCTTTTTTGGAAATTTTCAACTTGTTATTTCATGTATTTACCATATCTTGATTTTTCTTTGTAATTGCTACAGATAATTCTTTTGGTAATCCCAAAATTGCTTTATCCAATGTATATGAATAATAAAATCAACTCAATATCACATCTAAAGGCCAGGTTAGGCTTAAGCCTTTTGCCAGAGAAGTCAGATCTTCTCTTATAAAGTCGTGAGGAAATCAACTATAGATTGAAAACATGATAATAATATTTAATATAGTTCATAATGAGAAAACCCCAACTTACATCTGCTGGGCCTCTTCAGACTTCTTTTTGATAAAACCTCGTCACTCAAAAATTGTTGTCATTTCCATGTTGCCTTCTTTACTTCAGTAATTCTTTTTTCCAAGCATTATCATTCGTTGCGAAGATCTCCCAACAACTTTAGTTAATAGACCAATTGAATTTGAAAAAAGGATGTCATTGGATGTGATTTTCGCGACTGCACAAGTGTAAGCTTGTTAATTTGATGAGCAAAAATAGTGCACAATAAAAGCTGAGATGGGATTTTCACTTAAATTAAACTTTTGAAGTCCATTAACATTCACCTTCATATTGTTGGCACCGATCATATCATTGGCCTCGAATTCTTTAAAAATACTTAGTCCATTATTTTAATCAATTAGACTCATTGATATCTTAATGATAAAGATGATCGTTTCATTAAAAATGTACTATTCAAGGAACTCTCTAACTATTTCCTTCTTTATTAAAAATCGTAAAGCCATAGACATCTGTTCTTTTTTTGACACATACCGTGATCATCTATTTATTAATTAGCCAAATATCTATCTCAAATTCCTTGATAATAACATTTGTTGGTTTTCCAGTTGCAAGCAGCAATTGAAATATCTTCTTGAATATTCTGGAGCAATTAATTGAAGATTTTTTTGGGGCATTTTGCAGAACATTTTCTTTTATAGAATTCTCAATGATCAGCAAGGAATTTAAAGAAATTTAAGAAAATGTTCCGTTGATTACTTAGAAGTTGTAGACTTCATCATTTGGGGGAAAACAAACCCCCGGGAAAAAAAACGGGGCGGGGGAAAGACCTTTGGGGGGGGGACGTTAAAAGAAATCGATTGCAATCAACTGATTGCAGTCAATCTATTTCCTGTATAAGGCTCTAGCCTGATACTGATTGGCCTCGATAAGAAAACAATATTGTTGTCTTTTGCTTCATCAAGTCCTCACATTTCATTTAATGCATTGATGTATGACTACATCTTGGTCCTCCAATAGCTTTGAAATCGATTCTTTTTTTCCAACTATTAAAACCCTTACAAATACAAATGCATCTCCACTTCCTTGCTTTCCAAAATCAAACCTAAATAAATAACACATAATAACAAAATGAGCATCTTTTTCTTATTACATATATTCCAACCAATTTCCAAACTCATTAAACATGAAGTGAAATTTCCGTAGCTAACTTGCAATCTTGTTTGTGGAAAGTTATGTTTGCGATGTTGGACATGGTCCTTCTGTAGTATGCTCTTCGTATCTTATCTGATCATTGGATGGATAACTTGAAATTTTTGGGAGTATAGTCCTGGATTCAGTGGAGATCTTAAAATTAACATCCATCGTTTCTATTCTTTTGTTTTTTTGTTTTTTGAGCAACTCAAAAATATCTTAACCACTTTGGTTTAGGTTTGATGATTATTCTGAAATTGATTTTTTCTTGAAAAAAAATTTTTCCATGCATACAATAAACATATTGAATTGAAAAAAAATTTGAATTTAAACATAATAAATAATTTATATTTTATAGAATTACAATAAAATATTCTCCGCACAGAAAAATTCTCCAGTTAAAACTCGAGTAAATGAGATCTTTTAACAGAGCTGGAGAAGAGAAACTCACTTGGATAGGGATGAGGGAGCTGCTCGACGAGGATGCTGGGAGCACAAGCCGCTCGAGCGTTCTGTTGGAGGACGGTCAACAGTGACGTTTGGATCGCTTTTCAGGCGCGAAGGGGCGGAGCAGTATCCGAGCAGGATCCGTCGGATTCGTGCCGGAGGGCCGGAAGCCGGGGCGGAAACTAGCAAGGGCGAAGGGGCCCGAGCAGACTTCGTCGGCCGTCGGGCAAACTGGAAGCCTGGCCTTTCGGTGTCGCCCTAGTTAAGCGAAAGAGCAAGCGTGCCGTGGGCCGTGAGCGTCGCCGCAAAAGCTGCAGTCAGCCGTCAGGCCGTCTGGAAGCACAGCGAAAATATGAATTGATCACTTCACAACGCATAACAAAAACATAAAAATAAAAAAGTTAAAAAAAAGATAAAAAAAAACGAATAAAGAAAAAGGCCCCCCCTGCCAAAATCAAAGATAAACCCTAGGATAAAAAGAAAAAAAACTATCTCATTTCGGGCAAAAGAAGCTTTCAACTCTTCTTCAAAGATATGCCCAAAAACCCTTCCTTCAAGTGCCCAATATGCCAAAATCTCTCTCTTCTACTATAATTCCCTCCCCTCCCTGCCACCTCTCCCACTCCTCCCTCCGAGCTGCCGGAACCCTGCTAGCACTTCCCAAAGCCCTCTTTTCCGTCGTCGTCGTTTTCTTTTTCTTTTTTCCCCTTTTCCCCCCCTTTCTTCAACTCCGATCATGTCGAAACGACCCAAAGAGAGAGCACATCATCTCGAGCTTCTCGGGCGCTGCAGCCGCAGCGGGGCCGCCAGCCTGCGCCAGCTCAGGCGAAGAACGCGAGGAGAGGAGGAAGCTCTGCGCTGGATGGCGCAGTTAGGCTCTCGCTCGCCCCGCACGGCTCCGGCGTCCCGCCGCAGCCGGGGCGTCGCACGGGCTCGCGTTCAAACTCCACGTCTCGCCCATGTCGTCGCGGTTACTCTCGATCCTGCTGCTGTGATCTACGTCGTTCTGATCTTTCTCCGGCGAGTCAAGCGCCAGTCGCGGCGCCGCTAAAGAGGTTGATGTGGTGGCGCTCGCCGCCACGTACTTCACTTTCGCCGTTGGCGTCTTCATCGAGTTGCAGGGATGATCACATAATATTTTATAATTATTCTATCAACAAATATATTATAATTAAAAATATATAATTAAAATAGTGGCATTTTACATACATACCCTTTAAATCATCTTTAATTACATATTAAACCCCTTATTTTTTAATTTTACAAACTTAACCCCCTAAATCATCTAAAAAAAAATTAGTAGAATACGATGTATTTGCAAATATATTTATAATATTTATATATACATATTATTGGTAATAAACATCCAAATAATTATAAATCAGAAAAAATATACTTTGAAAATTTTTTGAAAAACGATCTAAATATGTTATTTTTGGATGATTTAGGGTTAAGTTGTAAAATTAAAAAATAAGGGGTTTAATATGTAATTCAAGATGATTTAAGGGATATGTATGTAATTCTCTCTATAAAAATATAAAAATATAGTTTGTGCCGTTGATTTTCTTTGTATTAAAGCTATATTCTATTCATCTAACTGATAATTTGAATTATGATAGATATAAATATATCAGCCTTTCTTTGAATCAAAATTATAAAACTTGAATCAGACTATTCAATTCGATTAATTCGTGAATTGGCACCTTAGATCAATTTGATGTGAACCCCGAATTACATAGCATAAGTAACTAAATCATAATTAATTAAAATATTTCAATAATGTTTACCATTTAATAATGATAATAAATTAATAAAATGAATAATTTTTATTATTTTGAATTTGTGTTACTATTTTTTGTAGATATTTTATTTTTTTTGAATATCTTTTTAAAAAATAATATTTCATCAAATTACCAGTCCGATCAATTAGACCATGAATCGAATACTAAGTCTATACTTGCTCTGATCCGATTTTTATAACATTAGTTTGGATTTCATTAGTATCTTATTTTTATCATCCAGATAATGCTTACTTCAAGAAAATTGTTTATCATATTATTGCTCACAGTGCTATAAAGCATTTAATGCTTGTTAGAATTATAATAGTTATTTGAGATTTTTACAGTACATGAAATTTACACGAAATTATGTATTTCAGCATCAATTCATAAATATTACTACTATCACACCATATTCATTTAAATTTTACGCATTTCACATATTTCACACCATATTTTTTTATGGTGAACTTCACATTTCTAAATTGGCCTTGATCTTAACTATATTATTAATATATTAATTAAATACTATAAATAAATTAATTTATATAAATAATAATTTAAATATTTATGAATTATGTATTTAGATTTAAATTTATTTATCCTATTTAAAATTTCCAATTAGGGTGCCGAATTTAACTATAATTTTTAATTGAAGTAAGAAAATTGATGTGTTTACAGTAAAAAATAAAAATATATATTAAAATTTAAATATTAATGAATTTATATATTTTAATTTACATATAATATTATAAAGTATATGAAATATGTGAAATATGTGAATTGTATAAAATTACGTAATTTCATGTTCTGTATGTAAAAGCTCCTAATTATTTTCATTTGTTTGCATTTGATATTTTAAATTATTTATTTTTTTATGTTGTTTCGTTTTTGATATGTGTACAATATTTATGGAATGCATATTGGCTTTGCATATAACAATTAGTTTCTTTGTTTTTTTGTTTGTTTGTAGAATCATCTTTAATTTTATAAGAGATAATTTTTAAAGTGATGTTTATTTTAAAATTTGTAAAGTATTTGAAATAAAAATAATTTTATTTTGTGATATATATAATATGAAATAATTATTTTAAAATTAATATATAAAGTAAAATAAAATTAATTTTAATATTAAAATTTATATTGACAGTCTGGTTCAAAATTTTGTTTAGACATAATAAAAAACCAAATTATAATTTTAACTCTAATTTTTATCCTTTAATTTTAATTTAGGTCTTTAATTTATAAATATAAAACGGCTAACTGGCATAAGTAAAGACTTTTTAAAGTATAAACCTAAACAAAATATATTAAGCATCAAAATAAAACATGCAAGTTGATTAAACATGAATAAACATTAAAATAATAAAAAGTTTTTGTTTAGTTGGGGCCTGAATTAAAGGCTCCAGTCTCATTCTAAAATTTCTTTCACTAATATTACATATTTATTTTACATTATTTATAATTTAAATATTAAAATTTAATTTTATTATGTAATTTATAAATTTTAATTTTAAAATTAATTTTATTTAACATTCAATACATATTTTAATAAAAAATAATTTTATTTAATATTTAATATAATAGTTAATAATAAAATAATTTTATTTTATTTTATAATATTACATATTATGTTAAAAATAATTACTTTTTCTTTCACTAAAAAATTAAACTATTTAAAATATACAAAATTTGATATTCATGCAAAATTCTTAAAAGTCGATGGAGAAGAATATTAGTCTAAATTATTATCGATACGAAGAGAAGATTGATATATTATTTTTTTATTAGAGTAAGATGTACTTCAATTTTATTGAATTAACTAAAATTTTTATGTTGTAATGTTTATTTTAGTGTCATGTATTTAGTTTACATTTATTTTAATTAATTTAGGCTGGTTGGATTTAGATTGAATAATTTATATTCAATTAAATAAAATCTAAATTAAACAAATTGAATTGGAATTGATTCAGTTGGACCCAATCATTTCGAGTTAGGTTCAATTGGCAACTAGTTGGGTCTGGATTAAAATAAAATAGCTTATTATGAAGCATCAAAATAGGAGGGACTCAATTATAAATGCTCTATTAAAATGAGCCCTAAATCCCCAGAGGGTCAGGCCTCTTTCTTCGGGAACCTGCCGAAGTCCGAACCGGCAGCGGCGGTCGAGCGAGCCACGTTACCAGCCTCCTATGAGAATCCGAACGTGGACGGGGTTCCGCTCTGCGCTACTCTTCTTCCTCTATGAAGCTCTCAGAAGGGGATGTTGATGAGTTGATTCCACTGCAAAGTTGAGAACAGTGAGTTCTTTCATTTTCTTCGTGATATTCACCCCCGCACCCGCACCCCCCCATATTTCAATCTGCCCAATCTAGTCGAATTGATTTAGTTGCTGTCCTATTTTAAAATCCAACCTGGGATAATCAAATTTTGTCTGTTGGGTTTTCTGTTTTGTGCGTCATATTTGGTATTATGTTATATTTCTTTGTCTAGACTCTGTTCTAACTCTGCTTCTGTTTCCACCTTGCTAAAACTGCTTGAATATGACAAATTTAAAAAATTGCTAATTTACTGCTCTCTAGAGTTAATGTTGTGTAGCTGTGAACTGTCCATGCTTTCATCATAATACATTGGAGTATCTTGGATTACTTTTTCTAGTAATTTAATAGACACCTGATCTTATTTGCACAAGTTCTATGAATTTACATACATCATTACGTGAAATATGCTAGAGAATTTTGAAGTTAAATTAGTTGAATTTCCTCTAGTATTGCATGTGATTACGTAGTTTTTGGTTTCTAGAGTTAGTGCATTCTAGTTATTACATGTAGGTTATTTTGATTCCCTCGCTACATCAAACCCTCTAATTTCCTCCTCCCTTTCTTTCTCCCTCCCTTACCATCCAGCTCGCCGGTGAGAAACCAGCATTCTGCCTCCGGAAGCATCAATAGGTGGAAAAAGTGTGAGCTATCCCTCATTTTGCGCAACTTCAAGTCAAGCCATGGGTAAAAGGTCAAAGAGGCAAAGGAACACCATGAAAGCCACTAGAAACATACGCTCCCGCCGTGATGATACAATTTTGGGTGAAGATGTGAATGATGAGATCGATGCTTGTAATAAATGCTATTACTTTCTCTCCGCTACCTTGTTGCATCTTTCCTTTGATAAACTTCATAGTCATTTGTGTTTTCAGTTCATAAGCAGCGGGAAATGATTCCTCTTGATGTTAACAAGGATACTGGTATGTTTGAGCAAGCTATCTTGGCTATTTCACACTTACGTGTGCCACTTTAGAGATAAAGTACTTTTTTTCTTAGTATGTAATGCTGTGTGTTACCACAATAAAATCAGGGGATTCTGATGATGATTTGGAAGAGCCAGTTTTTGATTTGGAGGTAAAATTTTTCACTGAAGGATCTTACAGGCAGTATTTCTTCTGTTTCTGAATAGATTTCTGCAGCTTTCTTAAAATTGCTTTTCAAAAGGAATTGGATGTTACTACGTCTATAGGAAGCTATATAAGCATTCATCATAATTTTGGTTGTTTCACAAATTCGGTAATTGTACCATGCCATTGTGCAGTTCTGCATTGCCTATAACTTGATCCAAAGTCAGCTGCACGTTTATCCAACTCCCTGTTTATGCGTCTTTCATCATTTCCTCTGGATTTATGTTACAGTCTGCCACTTGTGGTTGATTAGTTTTTGTTATATAACATTCAGTTCGCACTGTACAGGCTTTGTTAGCATTATTTTGCTTTCTATTCTTCCTGAGTACTGAAATTATAATTAATTCTAATTAAATTTGTTTAACAGGAATAAAGGATAGATACAGAAATTGATGAAAATTTGTTACCTTAAAACACCAATTCCGAGCACTTTTATTTTTGTTGACACCTCTCACAAATGAAAAAAGGAAAAGTAAGTGAAAAAAAGATGTTTAGTTTTCTTGTGTTGATTATCCAAAGAATGCAGCTTTCATGTTTCAATATGATATCTAGCTGAACTTCTAACATGCAAATTTAAGGAGAGTACATCTATCGGAAAGAAGCAAGAAGACTGTTGTAGTAATTTTCCATAAATATTTGTCCTAGCTGATTGTGCATGCATGTTTGCGTGTACGTCTTTTCCACAGTTACAAACATTCTTAGGATTTTACTTGGCTCAAGGCATTTGTTCCATAACACATACAAAAAAATTCTAATGCTCCATCTTCTCTTATACTTTGCATGTGTCTTTCATGTAGTGGCTATGCATGATATGTAAATTTAATTCATTAAATGATTGGTGTGATGTTGTGCTTGTCATGTTCTGCTCATTGCTTGTTCTTGTAGGGTAATGAGAAGGATGATGAAGATGATGAAGGAGATCATGAAGATTATGAAGATGAAGACGAGGACGATTATGATGAAATGGAAGACAAAGGATTTGCTGCCAAAAGTATGCCCAATGTTCCTGTTTTCTGGTGTTGTGCATCTATTTGCATATATGAAAAGCTGTTTCCATTTTTTAAGAATTAAGAATTTTCTTCTGGAGATTATCAGGGCTTATTCCAATTTCAAAATGATTATTTAGAATTAATTTTAAGGCTGTACATTATAATTTGCTGCATTTATTCCTATATCACTTGTTAATGAAACAAATGAAGTTAGAGTTTTATCTTTGGCACTAATTCTGAGCTGCTAACAGTACCTGTCTAATGTTTAACAGTTGCAAGGCAGGCAAAATATCTACAACAAAAATTTGGAGGAGGAAAGGATGAAATGTCAGATGATGATGATGATCAAGTTGAAGAAAGAAAAGCTGTATGGGGTAGAAGAAAGAACGTGTATTATAGTGCTGACAATATTGACTACGAAGTAGGCTATTTACTTTTGTTGTATGTTAACATTTTGTTATGGAAGATTCCACATGCAAAGCTATTGACAATGGTCAAAAATTGAAGCTCCAATCAAGTGATGAGGACCTTCCCATGGAAGAGGAAGCTGAAGTGCTGAAGATCCAAAGAGAGAAAGCAAAATCTCTTTCACTGGAAGATTTTGGTTTAGAAGATATTGAACAAGAAGAAGATGATTCTGATGGCAAGGAACAAACCTTTCAAGTAAAGCTTGCCCATATTGTTTTTTCATCACCTCTTATTTCTTACGTGCCAGTTATTGAGGGACACAAACTTTTCCCAACTGATGGAAGAAAAAAACATTAAGTATATTTTTGTTGTATCTTTGTTATTAGGTGAGGTGCTGGTATTTAAGTATTATTTCTTTGCTCCTTCTACAGGAATTGGCCAACGATAAGGCTATTAAAAAACCTGTTATTGGTGCTGTACTTGATGATACTTCCACTAGCTACGAAGAGGTAAAGAAAGATCTCAATGCTTTGTCAAAGGAAGAGAAAATGGATGTTGTATATAGGTATGGTGTTTTGTTTGTTGAATATTTGCATTTTAATTCATGCATATGTATTTCTATTTTCCATATGCATTCACCTTACTCATGTTCATTAGTTCAGCCATTTTGTTAGCTTTGCTAAGGGATGCTTGCATCTTTATCACCACATTCGAATGAGATAGCAAGTTTGTGCACAACATAGGAGCTTCATATTACTATGGAAATATATTGATATCCAAGTTAGATGAAGCTCAACCCAGCTAAGTGCACCTTTAGGGCATCTTTTGGTAAGTTCATTAGTACTTAGTCTCAACTATGGGTATTGAGGTTGAGGCCAACCAAGACAAAAGTTTTGCTATCCTGGACATGCCCTCGCCTAAAAGCTACTTGGTGGTCAAGCAACTCACTGGGAGAGTCCCAAGTATCAATTGTTTCATTTCAAAATCAAGAGAACGGTGTTTGCCCTTCTTCAAGGTACTAAGAATTCATAAAATCGCTGAGTGGACTGTGAAGCGTGAAGAAGCCTTCTCTTTCAAGAAATACTTGATGTCTCCAGCAGTCCTTAGTACTCCTCAGGAGGGCAAGGTCTTGTCTATTTACTTTGGCGCATTCGATACTACCGTCTCTGTCGTTCTTATAAGAAAAGAAAGTGGAATACAATGACTTATTTTCTATGTCAGTCATGTCCTAAATCATCTGAAAACTAGATATCCGGCTCTGGAAAAGCTAGTGTGGGCACTGATCACTATTGTCCGGAAGTTAAGGCCTTCCAGGCCCACACAGTGAATGTAGTGACGTACCAACTGCTCTGGCAAGTCCTATACAACCCGAAAACTGCAGGATGATTTCTTTGGTGGTCAATTGAAATTGGAGAGTTCAACATCAACTATGTCTCGCAATCCGCCATCAAAGCTCAGGCCCTGGTATCCTTTATCATCGAACTCTCCACTTTAGAGCTACCCCTCCGGAGAATGGAATCATACCATGGACTCTCCATGTGGACGACACTTGTGGGACCGCTACGCGAGAATTCTTCTCATTAGCCCTGTAGTGGTAAACCTCCATCACTCCATTCGCTTCAGCTTCACTATCACCAATAACCAAACGGAGTGCAAGGCTCTATTTGTTGGCCTAGAATTCGTAGCAACTGTGAGCGTAGAATACTTATAAGTCTACAACAACCCCTCCTTATTGTGAACCAAGTTAAAGAAATCTTTACGACTAAGGAAGATACCCTGAGGAAGTATCTCCAGAAGGTAAAGGACATCGCTTCCCATTTCAAAGAATTCTGTATCACTCACATTTCCCGTGAGGAAAACAGAATGGTCGACTTCCTCGCAAAGTTTTGCATAAAATGTTTATACATGCATATTTATGTGGGTAGGAGCAAGACTGGCTGTATGTTTCAGATAAATATTGGTCAGCGTATCACTTGTGAATATTTTCTTGTTTGTATCGATTCTAATACATGGATTGATATTGACTATACATGCAGATGTCAATATGTAACCTACTTTGTTGGCCTATTCTCTAGATTCAATTTTTAGATGAAAAGGATTATGAATCTTATCATTTCTTTTTTAGCCTTTGTACAAAATTTGAATGCACAAAAAGAGATATGTTTGTAGCATCATTTGCGTTTTGATTGATTTTCATGATTGTGCTCTGAATTTGATAGATGCTCATTAAAGGTTCATTTATATTTTGGACTTCAAATATGCCAGCAGCAAACTGTGTAATTTTTGTGCATGTGTAGCTATCTAATGTAAATGTTTTAGCAGTTAGTTGAGGGAAGTTCTCAGTGAACTGAGAGATATTAGGAGAAGTTAGTAGGATCTTGACGTTAAGATTCTCATTCTATACATTTCTAGTAATTGTTATTTTTATTCACATGTAAAAGCTATCTTTGATAAAGTATAATGAAAATAAAAGATTCTTGTATCTAACCACACCCTAGTGGGATGAGGGTTGGTGATAGTTGTTGTATTGAAGCTATCTTTGATCTCTTTCAATATCTCAGAGGGCATTCTATTGTACTTGGATGCCATGATATGGTTTTTGTATGTTTTTATTTCTTTTGTTAGGTTAAATGGCATTTTTATGCCAAAATTGAACTTGTAGAATGTTGGGGAAAGGGAAGTTTGGATGTAAATAGCCTGAATGTTCTTATTGTAGAAGAAAAAGGTAAGTATAACAATGCTGAGTCACTAATAAAGGCATCCATTTATGAATCACCCAAACGGCTAGAGGTATAGACACTCCATATGAGTTACGCAATAACAAGAATTGCCTGGGTAATTGACTAAAGCACAATGCTTTATTGCGTTCAATTCTGCAATTTTGTCCCAGCAACATCCAGTGCTTACTATCAAAAAAAAAACATCCAGTGTTGATATTCTGGTGTCTTTATACACACATCTCCAGAGCTCCTCCAGTGTTTCCTCAATGGCCTACATAGCAGTGACTTTAGGCCTTTTTATCTGCCAGGAAATTAGGCGTACGACATTTCACTGGCTTTTTAGAGTTGCTAGAACTAGCATTACCAGCAGTGAAAGCTGTAGATAAATTGATTCTCTTGTGGCTCACACTTTGCATGTATTTCGTGCTTTTTTTTTATTTTTTTTGTTTCTGTTATTCCTGCTTTTGCTTCTCCTGCATGTTCTAAACATAATCTTGTGATACCTGATTCTGATTGCTACTTCAGTTTGTGAGCTAGATACATTGCTGGAAGCTGGGCAATGTTTCATTTAAGCATGGTAATTTAGGTCATACTTTAAAATCTGGGGAAATAAATGTTGCAACTGTGAAAAGCCATATAACATTTGCTTTAAGGTTCTTACTTGTTTACATTGGCTGTGTAATTACTCTATTTAGAGTTCTTAAGAGCTGATGAAACATAGGACCTTATTACATTCGCTAAACTTGACAAGGTGAACCTGTGAGGAAAAAATGTCGAGAGATGTGATGGGCTGCTTAATGATGTTGAAGTGTTTACTTCATGCTAATTTGGTTTCTCTTACACCATCAATGGAATTGATTTTGCAGTTGTGCTCCAGAACTTATTGGTTTGCTGTCAGAACTGAATATTGCCCTTGATCAACTCAAACAGGTCGAGCCACAGGAGTCTAAGGTGATCTGTGTGAAAAATGCAGTTTGTTGAGTTATCATATTTGGCCATTCATTCTTTTACACAAGTCCCTTCTCAGTAGACACTTATATTTAGCTTACCAGTCCAGCTAGATGATTGCCTTTATGCTCTAGTTTTTTCTTAATTGTCTAGCTAGATGACCATGAGCAGACAACATTTTGGTTTTTCATAAAGATGCAGCTTGAAATTTTGGTTTCATGTAGTGCCATTTGTTTTCTTATATCTTCTTTTCTTTTGTGCCCTCTCCTTCCCCTGCCAAAAGATTAGGGTGGAGGTTTGCAAAGGTAGTCAACAACATAATATTTAGCTGATGACGCACTTGTAGCATGAAAAAAGTATAGAAGTTTCTTTTCATTAATTATTGCCATCATCATGTAGCTTGGATGATTTGGCTGCAGGAGAACTTTTCATTGCTTTATATTGATCTCATTTTTGTGATTTTTTTTGCTTATGCAATGACCCTTGCTCGCAAAGGTTTTTGTCAAACATGTCTTTGCTACTATCGTAGAATCAAATGCTCAAATTTTCTAATAACATAAATAGCTTTAAGGCCCTTTTTGGTTGAAGGATAAAAAAGATAATTTGGTTGAATTTTTTTTTTTTTTCAAAAAACGTATATTATGTGAAATTTAGTGAATTAGTTATATTAAAAATTTTGTTAGATGTAAAATAAAGTTGATTGATTCAATGAAAATTGTATTGGATGTGAAATAAAATGATTGTTTAATGTTGAAATTTGTGTAGGATGAGATATAAAATAAATTTTTAACTTTTTTAAATAAATTAAAGTTGTTGTCATGCTCATGTACAAAGAGGAAGAGGGAGACCAAAGAAGACATGGCAAGAAACTATAAGGAGTGATCCTAGTTACTTAGACTTAGATAAGAATTTGTTAGTTGATAAAGCGCAATGGAAATAAAGGATTCATGTAGCCGACCCCACCTAGTGGATTAAGGCTTGGTTGTGTTGTTGTAAAGTTGTTGTCATATTTTTTTTCTTTGCGAACCAAACATAACCTCAGACTTTCTACTATCGCCTCTCAGCAATAAAAAATATTAGTTTGTTTTTCAAGAATAAACTTTTTTGCACTGTTCATCTGATTGCTATTTGGTGTCTATTTTGTAAGTTTTCTTCACCTTGTGGTTACTATTGTTCGGGTTGTTGACATAAATTGTTCCAAATAGTTTGGAATAATTTTTAGTTTTATCTTCTTATGGCTTGTATGTTTTGCCTGCAGTATTTTTGTTATCTTTGTGTTTTTTGGTATATTCATTCGTGATTCATCTCACTCACTATTGGCATTGTGTTATTATTTGTGTTTGTCGTGTGGTACACATCTATACACATAGTACACAAACATCACAGTCAACGTAATTGAAAATTTTTCTTGAGGTTAAACTCTCCCTTCAACCAACACTCACTAGCGCATCATTATCATCTAGATCCCCCTTTCTGCTTCATTACTGTAGTAGCTAAATCATGGCATTTAATATGCCATTTAACGCTGTTTTGTGTTATTACAGCAGTTTATTTGGTAAGTTAAACATTCATAACGTCAAGCGGCATTTCTTGTCATTTGCTTTGACATCACACTGATTTTACCTTTAAGGTGATTGCAAAAGGAAATGATAAAGCTAAAGGAGGAATGGATTATGCAGAGGTAAAAAGGATATTGCTTTTGGCGTATTGCCAAGCAATTGGCTTTTATCTTCTTCTCAAGTCAGAGGGACATCCTGTTCGAGATCATCCTGTAATTGCTCGGCTCGTAGAGATTAAAAATCTTTGGGAAAAGGTTATTGCTATAACTTATTGTTTCATTGAATATATTAATTGGCAACAGAGAATCTATACTATATTGTGTGCCTTCTGATCATATTCGATAGAAATATGTGGAGCCTTTTAGTAAATGTAAGCTTCCTGATACATATTTTGCTAACAGATGAAGCACCTTACTCCAAAATGTCATTTGCAATTTAAAGATGCTGGCAATCATGATTATGAATCAATAAGTAAAGTGAATGATGAGAAAGCTACATTTGAATTGGAACATCGTTTAGCAGATGTGGCAGCTAAATCATTAACAGTAATTCCTTTCTTCTCAAACTTGTTGGTCTATCTGTGGAACACTTAATCCTTTATAAATTTTATATTGTTTCAGGCCACAGAAATAGCGGAGGACCTTAAGGATGGTTCGAAGAATCTTCAGACCATAAACACCATTAAAAAGCATCAGGTTCCAATTATCTTGAGAACGCTTGAACCATTATTTGGTGTATTTTATACAGCAATTTTTTATAATAACTTGACTTGGCAGGATGCACAACCTGATGTAAAAAGCATTGAAATGATGAAATTGAGGGAAAATCTGGAGGCAAAATTGAAGGAGAAGGGTGTATACAATCTCATAAAGAAGGGTAGCGAAGCTCCAAAAAGGTTTAGTGAAGGCAGTGGACACATATTTCTTTGGCTTTGAAGCTATTTGTGAAAGACATGCTTTCTTGTTTTCATTTTTCTGAATTTTCTCAAGGGATTAGTTTGTAATGTCAAGAACTTGTTGTTTGAACAGAAACCTTGAAAGAGTGAATCATTTTGATGATGACGTAAGACATGCTGCCAAGCGACATGGCTCAAGTAGTATGAGCAAATTTGCTCGGTTCATTGCAACTAAATCCAATGGCCAGAAGGTATAGAATTTATGATGGACATTGAACTTATAGATATTTATTAATATGTGTAGTCCTTGTTTTTTGACTGTTCAATCTTGTTTATAACAAGCTACTTACACTTATGCTAGATCACTTTATTTAGTAAATTAATGTGTGTTTGTAGTGTGAATTTTATTGGTAATTTGGTTTCCATCAAATGAAGTAGGGCTTATATTGAGTCAATCAAATATATGAAGTGCAAGCTTAATCAAGATAGAAACACTATTATTAGGGAGATAACAATTGGTGATTAAGTCATCAAGAAAATTGAACAGTTTAGTTGCTGTAGTTCAATCATATAAAATGATTGTTAAATAGATAATGATGTTTTAAGCATAATCCAAGCAGGGTGGATTAGATGGCGAAGTGTATATGGTGTGATTTGTGATATAAAAATCTTGCTCAAGTTTAAAGGTAAATTTTATAGAACAGTAGTAAGATCAGTGATGTTATATGATTCTAATTGCTAGCCTACAAAGTAGAAACATGTAAATAAAATAAGTGATGCGAAAATGAGTATACTAAGATAGTAAGTATATATGAAAAGATAAGATTTACGTATATTCGTAAGAATATTAAGATATCCTCAATTAAGGATAAGCTCATAAAGAGTTATCTTGGATGATTTGAATATATAAATCATAGGTCTGTGAAAGTTCCAATAATGAGAGTTGACTATTGAATCTTGTCCATGTGAAAAGAGAGACAAAAAAACATGAAAAGAAATTATAAGAAATGATTTTGCAGTGTTTTTTGATAGATTGCAATTGAAAACAAAGGATTTATGCTGATCCTACCTAGTGGGATTAAAACTTGGTGGTGGTGGTTGTTTGAGCTATTGAGCTTCAACTCGAAATTGTTGATTTTGAGTTTCACTTGTAATTGATTAAATTTATTCAGTTTCAATCGTGTACATACCAATAATACTACAAATAATATAATTAATATAAATGTAATTTTTCTATATCTATTTCATTATTCTTTTTGACATTACACTTCAAAAAAACATATATACATATTGAGTACCTTATATGTCTATATGCTATGAAGTCAATTTTGAGTTAGAGTGATTTCAATTTGAGCTGAGTTTGATTTTGAGCCAAAATAAAATTGAGTCAATTTAGAATCGACTGTAATTTCAGTGAACAGTGAGGGAATTACAATTTTTGAACACAATTGTGTGCCCTATTATTCTTCTGGAAGTTTTGTTTTTTCTTTGTTTTCATTTTCACCTGAACTGCAGCTGGTCTATTGCTAGGACATTCATGTTAATCTCTCTCCATATATATCTTTGTACGCTCTTACGCATGGCTGGCTGTGTGTGCCTGACACTATATTGCTTTCCACATAAGATTTTATCTATTACTAGTCCATTCATGTTAACCTCAAATTCCTTGCTCGAATCCAATAATTTTTCATGTTTTAAGCACTTTGTATTCTCAACTACGGCATGTTGTATTAGACAGGAATGACAAGTGGAAAATAAAGTCTATCTCAAAAAGGTTATATAAGGCTAATGATGATGAAATGTTGCATCAACTTGTTCATTTGGGCTAACTCTCTTTCTTTTCCTAAAATACAGAATTTTTAAATGTTGCCGGCCTAAACGGAAAACTGCCTTTGCGTGTAATCTGTTTTTCCATATTCTACTACTGAATTTATGCTGGATTCCATTTTTCCAGTTTGTTTCTGGTGATGTCGACTTGCCGAAGAGGGATGATATTGCGGAAAGACGGAGAAAACATGAACTTCGGGTTCTCGCAGGGGCTGGAATCACATCCATGGATGATGGTGATGGTGAGGAAGGAAACGATGATCTTTGGGATGATCATATGAAGAATGATCAACAGAATGGAGAAGAATTAGAATCTGAAGATGAATTTTACAGGGAAGTAAAAAAACAACGTACTCAAAAGATTACAGCAAAAACCAAATTATTTTCAAGGTAAGCAAACTTTGTTAAACAAATGATCAAAACTCTATTTTTTTGTTTCAGTTTTAGTTGTTGTCACAGAGTTCTGGCTTCAAAAATTTGGAAAGGACTATGAACAAAAGATTTTTATGACCTATGAATAATGCATTTATCGAATGGATGAGCATTGTTCTAGAATCAATGCACTTTGTTCATTAGACCGAATTATTGTCCAAAGATCCTAGAAGCCTTTTGGCCTACTTTTTTTGGGCTATATAAAGTTTGGTTTTCCAATTTAAATTTTTATTTTTCATTTTAATTGAATTGCAGTAACATTCAAATTATTGTGCTTAACATTAGTTTATATCGAATATTATGAATATAACTTATATAACATTCTTGTTATATTTTATTTGGTATTGTCATAGTCTTTAAAAAAATATAGAAGGCTTTGACATTTAAGGTAACAATCATGGATATAAGATTAATGTTGGCAAGAACTTATGTATTAATTGATTATAGGTTCCTCAGGTACTAGAGTTCACATCATTTTCTACATTATAATTTACTTGAATTTTCAATTTTATGCCATTTAATGTGCCTATAAAATACAGACATCTAAATAATTTTTGGTGATATGCTGTCTTTTCTGTTTTGAACCAGCCATGCAATATACTAGAGTTTCAATATACCTTGAAACTCTAGAACCTACGTACAATGATTCAAAGTTCATGGATCAACATGCAAAACCCTAATAGCACATGGGCTTATAAGCAATTTATTTTTATTAAATGTCTAATGTTCTATATTATATTAAGTTTTAAAGTATACAATTTTGGTTTATTTTTGGAGTGTTTTACTCAACATCAATCGGTACAACATTGTAAATCATTTATGTGCTCATAATTCTCTTTCCATGAAGATTTACTTTCATCTTTCTGCTTTCTATTCTACTTCAGAGCTGGTATAATGCCGGTGGAGGAGCCTGGAGCTGATGGCAAGCGTCACATTACGAGCCAGGTTAGTAGCTTGTCTTATTGGAAAATATATACAGGATATCAATTTTAATTTACTTATAAATCAGAATTTTCTTACCTTAAATTCATTAATTACAACCAACATCTAAAACCCAGATGGAGAAGAACAGAGGGCTCACTCGCAACAGGAAGAAGCTCACAAAGAATCCACGTAGGAAATACAAGGTAACAATCACCATTTCAAAAATTGTTTTACATGTTAAACTTCTATTTGTCAGTATTTACATGTCTCACATCTAAAGTGACTATAAATTGCAATTTGATCACTTTGCTTGTTATTATTCCTCGTTTGTTATTCTTACTTGGGTGCGATAGATTATATTGCATGTATTTATTGAAAATGAGGGTGATGATACCATAAATGTGTTCGAGATGTAAATTTTCGGGGTAATTTCATCAGGCGGTCGCTGAGGTGGACCCCTGATTTCACGAAGTTCGTAAAAATAAAAATGTGCCATCTGGGTACCTCCCTCCCGCTTAAAATCTTTTCATGTCCACCATTTTTGATAGATTTCGTTAAGCTGCACTATCAAGTTACTACAACAACAACAACAACAACCAAGCCTTAATCCCACTAGGTGGGGTCGGCTACATGAATTCTTCGTTTCCATTGCGCTCTATCAGTTACCAAATTTTTATTTAAGTTTAAGTAACTAAGATCACTCTTTATAGTTTCTTGCCATGTCTTCTTTGGTCTCCCACTTCCTCTTTGTACATGGGCAAAATCCAATAATTCAATTTTTCTAACTGGAGCTTCAATCGGCCTATGATTTAGATGTCCAAACCATCTAAGCCGACTTTCTCTAAGTTTATTCTCAATTGGTGCAACACCAACTTTCTTTCGGATATACTCATTTCTCATTCTATCCTTTCGTGTATATTCACACATCCACCTTAACATCCTCATTTCTACAATATTTATTTTATTTGTATGTTTTCTCTTTGCAGGCCAGCATTCAGCTGCACTATCAAGTTATTATTTTTAAAAAATTAAAATTATATGTTTAAGCATTGAAAATTACTATATTGCAGTAGCAGGATGTAGAGGAAAAGAAAGGGTTGTATTTATAATAGTAATTGAAAATATTTAAATATATATTTATAATTGCAACTTAAATGTTAAATTTAACGAAATTTGTTAAAAGGAATGCACATGAAAAAAATTTTAAGCAGAAAAGACTTAGATGGCACGTTGTCATTTTTATGATCTGACTGAAATCGAGGGTTCTAACTCGATGGAATTACTCCTAAATTTTTTTGTACATTTGTGAAATGTGCATTTAAATATTTATTTTTGTTATTATTTGTTTTCTTGCTTCTTTTTTATCAGATCAAGCACCAGAAGGCACTAATCCGCCGGAAAGGGCAAGTAAGAGACATTAGGAAGCCTACAGGTGCCTACGGTGGTGAAGCCACTGGAATCAACATTAATGTTAGCCGTAGCGTCAGGTTTAAAAGTTGAATCAGTTCATCTTGGCCGTTGGTTTATATATATATTTATTTATTTATTTATGTTATAATATTGGCAAAGTTTTGTTTCTATTTATTTTTTAGCGCAAAATTTCCAAAATTCTTTTCATTTCAATTATAAGTTGTATGAACTGTAAACCTTTTACCCTTCAGCGAATTAATGGAAAAAAATAGTTTAATATTAAAATATGTGTAAAATGTGAAATGAAATTAATTTTAATATTTATATTTGTGTTGGATGTAAAAAAAAAATTAATTTTTATAATTGAAATTAGACGATCCCTAAATTGAAATGAATCGTGTTGTAAACCAGTTCATTTCAAGGGAGTTGGTGATAGCTTGAATTTGATATTTTTGAGTTAATTTTAATTTAAAATGGGTTATATTTATATTTTTTTTTTAAAATATTTTAAAATATGTATGTATGGAAATATAATATATATATATATATAATCTAAATATATATTTAAATTTTTATTAAAATAATATTTTTCAAATTGCCGTAGAGCTGGCATTGACTCGAATTTAGATTTAAAATAATATTTTAGGTGTGGGACATTCACAATTTACATTAAAAAATTTGTGATGACATGAATAAAATGAAAATGACAAATGTTTGAGTCACGAATTTTTTAAGAGATGTTTGATTTATTATTAATTTGATGTTTTATAATATGAAAATAATTTTTATATATTTTATGACATGTAATGTAATTTATTAAATTTGAATGAATAATATGTAAAAATTTAGTCTTGGTATAGCACGTGAATAATTGCCCAAAAATATACATTAGTTTTAACAGTAAGCGGCAGAGAGATTGCAGTTTAAAACATAATATTAATAATTAATAAATCATTGTATAAGTCGATACAATAATAATCATATATAGGGTGAGTTTAGGTTGAAGGTCGATAGTCGCTTTTAGATTTGGCTTGAGTTCATTGAGTCGAGTTAGAGCCATGATCGGATAAAATCGACTCGGTTCCATTGTTATTTTTTTAAATACAAATAATATATTTAATTATTTATTATATAATTAGAGAGCTTGTGTTCGGTCAATTTAAGCTCGAGCCAGCTCGAAGTTGAAACAAGTAAGTTCGAACTCGAATCGAATTGCGACGAGGTGAGTTCAGCTCAAACTCGGATCATTGTCGCCCCTAATTAAATCCGATAACTTTAATTACAATTTATTTTTGAACGATTTTACTCTTAACTTAAAATAGAAAATAAATTTTATTTCAAAGTCAAGTAAATTTAAAATTTTATCGAATTTTGAAAATAATTGCCAGCCATTTGAAAGGGCTGTGAAAATTCGAGTGATATTAACGCGGCGCATATCTCGCGGGCACGGGGGGTAAGAATAGCGTGTTAGAAAATTCAATGAAACATCAACATATTTTTAGGGATAATTATTTCAAGGTCCCTGAAATTAGAATATTTTAATTTTTTTGAATTGGAGAAATTGGATACCTCTAGTAAAGTATAGTGAAACAATTGTCTAAAGCCTTCGCGAGAAACCCCTTTTAAATATAGTGATCGAATCTTTCAAAATGTCTCATCATAATTTTTCAAGATCTATTTTGTTCCACATAAAATCCTTGTGTTCTATTTTTCTTATTATATACCTTTATTTTCTTAACTTATTAGTTTACGTATTTGAACGGTGAACCGATTTTTATGTACCAATTGTAAATTAGAATTAAAAGCTTACAAAATTTTGTAAATAATTAACATCACTTTTATTTGATAATCATTATTTTATATAACAAAAAACAATCATTAAAATACAACAATATATAATGAAACGTAGTAATACAATTGGCACCTAAGAAAAATATCAGAAAATTTTTTAAAATCTTATAATAGTATTTTAGGTGATTTGAGTAGAAATTTTTCAGTTGGTATTAACCGTGATCTAGTTTATAATAGTATTAAAGAATATGAGAAAATAAATAAGTTATATGGATTTAAAGGTTCGTAAGAAATATATATATATATATATATATATATATATATATTTCTTACAGATATATGGCTTAAAAATTACAGATACATCCTATATTTCATATCTTATTTATATTTTAATAACTTGAATTTTTATTTACAAAATATCCACTAAAATCGATCATTTTATGGTCAATTTTGTAATTAAACAAGGATATTATTAGTGATGATTTTATATTTATGAAATTTAGGATTTAAATTATATATAAATAATCTGTTATATATTTCATATTATTTTATATTATATATATTATAATATATTTGTTGATAGAATATTATAAAATATTATGTGATCATCCCTGCAACTCGAGGAAGACGCCAATGGCGAAAGTGAAGTACGTGGCGGCGAGCGCCACCCACATCAACCTCTTAGCAGCGCCGGCTACTGGAGGCTTGACTCGCCGGAGAAAGATCAGAATGACGTAGATCACCAGCAGCAGATCGAGAGTAACCGCGACAACGTTGGCGGAGACGTGGAGTTTGAACGCGAGCCCGTGCGACGCCGCCGGCTGCGGCGGGATCACGCCGGAGCCGTGCGGGGCGAGCGAGAGGCCTAACTGCGCCACCAGCCGCAGAGCTTCCTCCTCTTCTCCGTTCTTCGCCTGAGCTGGCGCCGGCTGCGGCCCCGCTGCGGCTGCGGCGGCGCCGAGAAGCTCGATGATGTGCTCTCTCTTTGGGTCGTTCGACATGATCGGAGTTGAAGAAGGAGAAGAACGACGACGACGACGACGGAAAAGAGGGCTTTGGGAGTGCTAGCTAGGGTTCCGGCAGCTCGGAGGGAGGATGGGGGGAGAGGTGGCAGGGAGGGGAGGGGATATATAGTAGAGAGAGAGAGAGAGAGAGAGATTTGGCATATTGGGAGCTTGAAGGAGGGTTTTTGGGCATATCTTGAGAGAGTTTGAAAGCTTCTTTTGCCAGAAATAGAGATAGTTTTTTTTCTTTTTATCCTGCGTTTATCTTTGATTTTGGCAGGGGGGCCTTTCTTCTAGTAGGATGAGGGTATGGGTGATAACGATCTGAGTTTGAGTTTGAGTTTGAGTCGAGCTAAATACAAATCAAACATGACTTGTCGACATACAAATTAACTTGAGCTTAATGGATCATGCAAGCTTGAACAAGTTTGAGCTAGCTTGACTCTATCAGCAATCGATTTCATGCTGGCTCAAACCTTAATCGAGCCATCTCGAGCTAGCACCCAATTGCCAATAGATAATTATTTCAGTTAATAGCGATTACGTCCAAATATTTTAGACCTAAGTGCAGTTCGGTTCTTATAGTTTCTAAATTAGATAAGTTGGTCATTTAATTTGAGATAATATGCAAATAAATACCTTAACTAATATGGAGGACATTGTTGTTACGATCCTTGGCGCTATCAACTAATCTCTTAAAAGTTTAAGTTGATGAGAATTACGTAATCAATTTATTTATTATATTATGCACTTTAGTGCCCACAAGTTGAACCTAACATATATTTCATTTTGACAATGGCACACAATACTCAAAATTATGTTAAGAAATGCGATGGTACTAAGCTAATAACAATCACACTCAAGCTATCTAATTACTGCTTTTTTCAACAAACATTATCTTCAAAAATGAACCAATTTGACTAGTTAGCAAAAATATTCTATATATTGATCAGTTTCTGCACACAGAGAATTGCTCTATATTAGATATTTAATATAAGTTATAGTATTAATTTATAAATTAATAACTCTCATTCATTAGCCAAAGTTTTGGGTTAATAAATGTCTATTAATTTTATATTGAGTCTAACTTTGACTCCCAAATATAACTCTCTTAATAAATAATAACAAAGTCATATGTTGACTGGGACTTGAATGAATAAATTGATTTCTTTGAATTATACTCTCAAAGATCTCGCATCTTCTACTATGATTAAAAATCGTAAAAGCAAGCGACTCTCAAGCTGTTACACATAGAGTACTCATTAGATATGAAAAATATATCTAATTTAGATCATGAATTCTCATGTGAGAGAAAAATCTGTTGAGATATAATTAAATTGCCACATATTTTTTATTTAATATAAATTGTGATATTAATCTATACTTAGATCACTTTTGAGTTAATATTATATATTCATCAATTATAAGTTAAGGCCCCTACTTGTGCTCCACCTTCTTTCCAACTAAAAAGCCTTTCTAAAAAATTAAACTCCCTCAATTTCATTAATTTGAAAATTTGAGAGACCATCTTGCAAATAACCCTAATTGTTTTTGGAGAATATTTAAGATTTTGTTTTGAGGACATTTAAGGTGTTTTCACTAAGTTTTAAGCTTAGGTCAATCTAACCACTAGACTTCCTAACATAAATCCTAATCACTAGTCACACATATTTTAATGAAAATAGTAAATAATTTGATTGTATAAATAACTTTTTACTTATATTATAATGAAAAATGATCTAAGCTTAATTTGAATCAACTGATTCAATTATGAATTGAACTCAACTCAATAAAATTATGAGCTATATATAAATATGACACATATCTTGATTTAATTATAAATTTAACTCGAGTTCAATTTAAATTAAATATCAATTCAAATATCAAGCGATCATTGAGCTTCAAGCCAAACTCTCACTTTAGATCAGGCATGCTTGGTTTTAATAAAGACTGCTAATTAATCAAAAAATCACAATAAGTTATTAAATTTGAGGATTAATTTGAAAATTTACAGTAGTTAATTGGTAGTCTATTTTTTATATTTTTGTTTGAAAATAAACGTGGAGATTTTTTTTAGTCCATCATGGTTATCTGCCATGACATCTAACCTCATTATTACATATGTTAACTATACAGAAATATTATTATTATTATTATTATTATTATTATTATTATTATTATTATTATTATTATTATTATTATTATTATTAGATATATTACAATTGGGTCAAGTTTCAAGCATATCCGAGCTTTATTCCTAACCTTAAATTCACAAAATATTGTACATGACACTAAAAATAGAAGTAATTAGATGCACTTATATCTTCACTAACTTTTATTTTGGATAAATTGCATCTAGGTTCTTGAGATTGGAAGAATATTATAAATTAATTTTAACCTTTAAAAAAATTTTTAATTCTGATATTTGAAATTAAAAAATATTATTGTTTAATCCTAATTAAGATAGAGCCATTAATTTTTAGCTTTTTAGCTTTTCTATTTTTGTAAATATTAATTTTTAGTTTTATATTTTTAAAGAAATATGAGAAAATAAATTTTAAATTTTTTAAAATTTTAACTCTTAATTTAAAATTAAAAAGTTTTAGAGAGATGCGACTATAAAGAGGTATGATTGTATTTTAAATTATATAAATGGCTCGTATGTACTAGTAAAAAAATATTTTTTAGTAACAATTAGGGATGCTTTTATAATTTCAGCAGTTAAATTAAAATATAAAATTTTTAATTTTCTCTGCCCTTCGAATCTCTGAGTCCCAGATGTAATTTACACTTTTTGATAATACCTCTCGCTCATTTTTTAACTCGATCTTTTAACACTTTTGTTTTAGTCCCACATTAATTTGGGACGATGATGTAACATCTTTATTCTTTACAAAAAATGTGCAATTGGTCATTATTTTGTAATTTTTTATCAAATCAAAAAATTGGAATAGTAACTTTAATTTGCATAATACATTTACTTTTTTCATGTTAATGCTTTTAAATTATTTATTAATTTATATGATATTAATTTTATAATTATACACTAGGAAGTTATATTATGTAAGATTAATTCAGACAATTTTAAGTTTATTCAAATACTATACATTTAAAAAATCAATTAAAAGAATTTCTAAAATAAAAAATATTATTATAAAATGCATGGTAACAAAATTATTTTATTTTTAAAAAATAATTATATTTAATTATTTATTTTCACTATTATTCTAAAAGGTATTTTTATTATTATAGTATTTATTTAATTAAATATTCTTATTTTTAATACTTATTTTTTTATTTATATTATTTTATTATAAATTAAATTTAAAAATCCAACTTTCAGAAATAATAATATTTTTCTTTAAAAATTTAAAAGCAAGCTATCTTAAAATTTTGATTGAGATATTAAACTAATATATAATGTTTTATGAATATATTTATTTAATATCATATTCTATTATTTCATTTTTAATTTTCACTTTATAATCTATTTAATTTTTTAATAACATAAAATTATATTAATACATTTTATAACATTGTTATTTAAAATCATCAATCATATAAATGTATTACTTATTAATATATTTTTATATATTACTTATGTAAATTTTATTATTTTATATAAAATTATTATTTATCTAATTCTTTTTTGACCTTTTCATCTAGCTCTTTTTTTTTATCTATTTTGCTCTGTATCTTCTTTATTAATATCATGTTATATTTTCAAAATTTAAATTTAGCATACGACTTGTTTGTAAATTGAAATGAAGATCAATTTTATAGTATATTAAAGACAATTAATTTAAATTTCACAAATCATTATTATATCAAATTTACAGAATTTATTGTCACACCAAATTGATAGATTATAGAAATTATAGTTATGCATAGATTATTATACCATTATAAAAGTTATTATTATAAGTTATTATTATACTAAATTAATAGATTATTATATTGTTGCGGTGATGATGATACATTAAATTTATATAAAAACATTAAAAAATAATATGGTTTACTAATTATAATAAAAGTTGTTTTTATATGGTAATACAAATGAAAAAATAATAATAATTTCTAAAAGCAAATTTTGTAGAAATTACATATTATTTTGACAATTTAATAGTTATGATATTATGACATTAAATTTTAATTTTGTTTATGATTGTTTACATAAAGAAAAAGAACTAGTATTGTAGCTATACATTACATACATTTTTTTGTTAAAATATAATAAAAATAAGTTAAATATTGTATATATTGTTATTTTATAGAGCATAAAAAACATCCTACTAACAAACAACTCCATTATTTTAAAAAACTCGGCATAATATTTATTAATTATGTTAGTTTTTTAAATAGTATAAATAACTATTTATTATTAAATTAATTTAAAAATCTTATTTTTAAATTTATCAAAAAAATTATTCATGTGAATGTATCTAGCATTGCATGAAAAGTGGTTAGGTACAAATGTTTTTATTGCGTTATAGTGTTGAGTGCTCGTTGGCACGAGCAACTAAAGACACTGAAAAGTTATAATCATTAATATATTAAAAGATTTTCAGGATTATTTAGTCGTGTTCAACTTAATGAATCCGTTGTAAAACTTAAAATGTATAATGTGTATGTAGCATTAATATTAATTATACGCTAACTAATTATTTTTTTTAAAAAAAATACATTGGTAGTTACAAAGGGATTGCTCAAATTTTATAATTGACAAATAAATAATTTATAAATTTCACTTTCTAAAACGAATGCACGTAAATATTTATTTATTTAGATAAGGGGAAGGCAATGAACACAACTTCCTCTTGGTTTGTGAGTAATATAAACACTTGGGAATAAAATTGGAAATTGCTTTATTTTTTTATTTTTTCATCGTCTTTCTATTATTTTAAAGTTGTTTCAATGCGCGTGCAGGTAGTACGTAGATGCACAAGAATATGCATGCGCTACGCTTAGTGTAATTATAAATTCAAATATGGTTTTTTATTCTAAAAAAAATTAAATATGTTTTTTTATAGTAAAAAAACAAATATGTTGTTTTTATAGTAAAAATAAAAAAACTATAGACCGCTTAATTGACGTTCAAAAAATTTTAAAAACCAGGGCATCTTTTTTGTAATCACATTATAATTTATACTGTCTGTTTACAAATAAATAAATTGAACTCAAAAAATTACAAATTTTTTTAAAAATAATTACATATGAAAAATTCAAATTAAAAAACTT
Organism: Apostasia shenzhenica; assembly: GCA_002786265.1. Taxonomy (NCBI): domain Eukaryota; kingdom Viridiplantae; phylum Streptophyta; class Magnoliopsida; order Asparagales; family Orchidaceae; genus Apostasia; species Apostasia shenzhenica. The sequence continues at coordinate 1,018,352 of KZ451961.1, forward strand.
TGGCCACTACATGAACATAATATTAAAAAACGGTGATCTCAGGGATCCGATTATAATATGACACAATAGATAGGAAATTTTGCATAATTTGATGAACTTTTATTTTATTTACAAAAACCGCCCTCCAATAGGCCAAAAGAAGATGACGTGGCCGGTCACGTGAAGCCGTCCATCAGATTCTTCCACGTGGGGCCTTCACATTACAGGCCCCACCTGATGCCACAGTCAACTGTCCGATCTTATCCTGTTACCGCGCTCTCAATACCCCTCTGATCAACGGTCCGATCTTACCAGTTGAAAATCTAGTGATAATATATATATATAATTTTTTTTTTTTTGATAAAAGTGATAATATATAATTAATAATACATTGGGGGAAGTTAGAGCTTATAATATATCTGATAATATGACATAAGAAAGTAGGATAAAATATGTCTCTAAAGTTAGTTATAGCATCACACAAATTTATTTTTTTTAAAATTATAATATTTCTAAATTACATTAACTATATTAATATGATTATTGTGTTATTTTTTAAAATTAAAATTTAATAAATAAGTAATTTTCTTTCTACTCTTTCCTCGCTCCCCCTTTCTCTTTCATCTCACAGGGGGAGTTGCGCTGCAATCGTCCTGATATCTCTCTCTCTCAATTGCTCTCTTCTGATCTTTATCTCTCCTCAATTGCTCTCTTCTCCCTCCTACCTTCCCCTGCCTTTCTCACACACTCTCTCTCCTCTCACGATAATAAAGAAGGGGCAACGCTGCCCGTCCTCTCTCTCTCTCTCCCCTTATGGAGCTAAAGAAGAGACAGCGTTGCCTCCTTATCATTCTCTCTTTGTCTTTTTCTCTCTCATGGAACTGAAAAATGCAACAACCTCTTTGTCTCACTTTCTCCCTTTCTCGTGAAAGCAAATAATTATAAATTTATTTTTAAACTTTTATTTTTATTTTTAATAGAATATCTATAAAAATTATTTATATGAACATGTGTAAAGTGTTTAATCTAACTTAAAAAGTTTCAATAAAAATAATAACCTAAATCAAGGACTCATATGATAACAATTCTTAAATATAAATTTATGTGATGTTATATCATAATTTCAGAACATGAATGTAATCGAGTTTTAAAATCATAATATCTCGTGTTAATGTTCATGTCCCCTAGTAAAAAATAATTATAATTTTATATCAAAAATTGATCACACTTTAAATAATAATAATAATAAATTATTAATATGCCGATTAATTAATTAGTTCGATCAATTTGATCATATAGCAGATTCTTAATTCTATATTTCTATCCAGCTTCTATAACATAAATTAAATTTGGAAAAATTGTAAATAATAATAATAATAATAATAATAATAATAATAATAATAATAATAAAACCAACCCTATGCAGTTACGCTCTATAAATAACACCCACACTTCCTCATGGGTTTCTCCTCGGTATTGCTCCGCTAGTTCAGTGGCATTCTGGTAATTAGGTCAATATCCATGGGCCTTCTCGAGAAGCTCTGGGACGACACCGTCGCCGGCCCACGACCGGAGACCGGCCTCGGCCGGCTCCGGCGGCCGGCCTCCTTCTCCTTCCGGCTGAACCCCTGCAAAGGTACGATCCGCACTAAATCCTAGAATTAGGGCTTTTCTTCGAGCTCGATGGTCTTATTATAGGGTTTTCGTGGCAGAAGGGGACGGGGACGGCGGGTTTGGGGAGAAGCTTACGGAAGAGGCGCCGAGGGTGACAAGGAGTATTATGATAAGGCGGCCGGCGGGATGCCCTTCGCCTACTGGATCATCTCCTCCGGTATCTCCGTTTTCCGGTAAGCTAGATCTTGGTTTTTTGGACGATCGTTCGTCTGATTTGTTCTTCGTGCTATTGGCTGGATCTGCCTCCACCTCATATATTTTCCTCCACTGGTAGCTGAATTTTTTCCGATTGAGCACTGGGAAGTAGACTGATTTGAATTTGTTCTAATGAGTTAGTCGAATTTGGTGCGATTTGTAGATCTGTAACCCGATCGTTCTCTTCTCAGTTTTCTGATTAGTTTGAATGGAATTTGACAGGGGGAGAGGAATCAAACGGGTTTCCGAGGAAATCGTCCTCTGATGCATACGAGCGAGGAGTTGGAGCAAGAGGAAGACTGGCAAAGAGTCCCTCTCCTCCTCATGAGGTGTGAGCTCTGATGATCTCTCAGTCGAAGGAAAATCTATCATCTTCTGCAGTTCTTTGAACTGCAAATCAGCCGAAAAGAGAGCCGGAGAAAGAATCTAGATTGCGGGAAGAAGATGAATGATAGAACTTGAGAGGATCAAGTGAAGGTTTTCTTCTTCACCTTTAGCTGTTCTTCATGTGCCTTCTAAGAGTTTGTGTAGTCTCTGTTGTGTTTGTATTATTTGTATATTTTTTATGTAGTGATCCTTTGTGTGATCTCTGTTGATCTATATGTGCATGATTACTGTGAAATTTATGGGTTCTGTGATCTTCTTCTTCTTCTTCTTCTTCTTCTTCTTCTTCTTTTTCTTCTTCTTCTTCGCCTTCTTCTTCTTCTTCTTCTTCTTCTTCGCCTTCTTCTTCTTCTTCTTCGCCTTCTTATTCTATGAGTTGAGGAATGAAAGCTTTAGATGACTTGATTGGAATAATTGTTGATGAAGGTACTGTTGACACAGCTTATTATTATTATTATTATTATTATTATTATTATTATTATTATTATTATTATTATTATTATTATTATATTATAAAATTATTTTTATTCATTAATTTTTTGATTTTGTAGAATATAATTTTAAAATATTAATATTAATAATTTTGTTTTAAAATTTTGAAGTGGAGAAAAAAAGAGATGAGAGAAATAAAAATTTTGATTTTTATTTAATTTTAAAGAATACTGAACATATAGACGGTATAATCTTCGTTTAGAATGAGTAAAATATTCAAATTACTCGGGTAAGAGATGGCTAAAATTTAAGTTGCTTGGGTTATTAAAGTAGGTTGGGGCCAATTTCAATAGCTTAGTTTTATGGAGTAAGTTTGTGGTTAGAAAGTATTTTTAAGGTCCTATTTGGCGTGAGGATTAAAATTAGGATCAAAATGATATTATTTTAAAAAATAATAATAAATTATTTTACTTAAATTTTAATATAAAAAATATTATTTTACTTCACATACTCAATAATTTTTAATAAAAAATTTATTTTATTTCATATTCTAGATCAAAATATTCGAATATAGTATTTTAGTTTAGTATGTAAAATAAAGTTAATATTTTTATTCAAAATTATTGAGTATATGAAGCAAAATAATATTTTTTATATTAAAATTTTTGTAAAATAATTAATTTTTTTTTTAAATTAGTACCATTTTGGTTTACCCATCAAATAGGCCTAAGTTGTTTAAATTAAGACTTAAAATACATCCAAATAGTTTAAAGATTTCTAGGTTTTAAATTTTTAAACAACTTAAACTCCATAAGTTATTTGAAAAAGATTTATTTACAAAATATTTTAAAATTTAAGTTACTTTAAAAATTTAACTAGTATTTATATTTATGAATTTTTTAAACTGAATTTATATAGCTACAATTAAAAGATTTCAAGTTGCTTAAATGTTGTACCCACACATATATGAGTTTTGCCTAATATGTGGATTAATTGTTTTTCATTTTGATGGTAGGGGTTTTAATAATAAAAAAAAAACTCATTTTGCATCTATTTATTTCATAAGGGAATATTTGGTAGTAAAATTTGGAATCAAGTGCCTAAAAATTATTGATTTATTAATGCATGCAAGCCCCTTTGAAGTGGTCCCTTTTGTTGCAAACTTTGGATGCATATGGAATATAGGAATTAAATATTAATGTTGAATAATATTTTTATGTCATTTGAATTAAAGAATCCATTTTCTTTTTATTTTTTGAAAAGTTCTATCAGCTATTTTAATTGACAAAAAAGTTGTAACATTACGAGCATGATTGAAGTTTACTTCCGAACACGTATAAGTTGATAACACTAACACTAAAATTTGGATAGAAATTTACTTCCGAACACATGTTAAAAAAGAAAATCGCGTTCAATTGATCTTAAAATATAAAGGGTGTTTAATTTATACTTATCTTGAAGTTATCTTTTATCATCTAGACATTCTAATATCTAAATATTATTTTTTGAGTAATATATTTATAATATTTTATGCAATTATCTATATATATCATCAAACAAAATAATTATTTTCAAGATAACTTTAATTTATATTTTCACAATAACAATATGCTTGAAATTATAATCAAATTGATTCGAGCCAACCCGAGTCAAGATTTGAGAAAGCTTACTGTGCTTAAAAAATATAAATATGTTTTACATCAAAAGAGATTTGATCTCTGACTTTTAAAAAAACAAACTTCAAATATATTTTTATTCCTTCACTAGATCACTATGCTAATTTATTTTAAATAATATTTCATATAAATATCATCATTATTATATTATGAATTTAATTTCGTGTGAACTCACATCATACTTCAAGCAAATAAAAATCTAGTAAAAATTATCTTGAAATCAATTTCAAGTCAAAAATATTAACTTATAATTCGATGCAAATATTTCAATCGGGTTAAGAACAACTCCCCTAATTCAAACTCAAATTTGAATTTAAAAAGGTTGAGCTTTAAATTAAATATTGAATTCAACTTGAAGATGAGGGCCATGAGGCAAATTAAATAAATTGATATAATTTTGGACCACGTAGGCGAGAAGTTATTGGGTTCGGACTGCGCACCATCCGGAACTCAATCAGAGGGCGCCAAGTGTGCCATACAGCTGGGTCCGGGCACACGTGGCGCCCTCTGATTGGGCGTCCGAACGATGCGTCGTCCGCAGCCAATAATTTTTCCACGTAGGCAGAGGACCACAGAGTGATAAGTGAAGCCCATCTGTTGTAGGTTTAAGATAAGGAGGCCCTCTGTCTGCCCTGATAAGCTATATGAATTGATTGATCAGCTAATCAGAAAATGGACCTCTTGCCCAATATTTTGTTGGTGTGCTTATCTTCCTTTTAGGGCTGGCAATTCTGTTTTGTTGGAATTAATTCACTTGATACATAGAATTTTTTAAAGTATATTAAAGCATTTTATGTATATAAATATGACATGAATATTTTAATAATTATATAATTTATTATTATGCTTCTTTTAACTCAAAAATTTAGATCTATCTATCCTCAGAAAAAAAAAACTAGATCCATCAAAATAGTTATTCCATAAAGATAAAATAAAAAAGAATAATTATTTTATCTAAGAAAAATAGGATTTATAGATTTTTCTTCACTTTTATTTAATACTAGTGTTTTGTTTTAGATCACCTCATTTTTTGTGACCTTTATATGAGGTGAGCATGACAAAATTTTCTTAAGGGGCGTTTGATTCGATGTTATCTTGATGTTATGTTATGTTATCTAGAGAAAATAATTGTTTGGTTTAATGACATTTATAAAAAATTTTCTATTAGATTATAAAATTATTAATCAAAAGATGACATTTAGGCCCTATTTGGCGCGAGGATCAAAATAGAATCAAAATAGTACTAGTTTAAAAAATAACAATAATAATAATAAATAAATTATTTTAATTATTCTACACAAATTTTAATATAAAAAATAATATTTTACTTCACATATTCAATATTTTTTAATAAAAATATAAACTTTATTTCACATCTTAGATCAAAATACTCGATTTGAATATTTTAGTCTAGAATATGAAATAAAGTGAATATTTTTATTTTAAATTGAGTATGTAAAGTAAAATAATATTTTTTATATTTGAATTTGTATATATCAATCCGACTTTCGATCTTTTATCCAAATATTATGTATTAATATGTCATTTCATTCAATCAGCTTAAACTATAACTATTTGCTTTGATATATTATTTAAAAATAAAAATAAAAAATAATTTATTGTCACATCCCTCCACCTAAACCATCCTATTCCTATGTGGAGGTGTGACGAAAAGGCAAGGAAAGAACGAGAAGCTTAATTGAATGAAAAACAAAATCACAATTACACAAATAGGAAGTCACAAAAATTGTCACAATAGTATCTCAAATTAAAAATTTATTTCCAAGAGATCAGTACCATAAGACGATAATATAGAAGTTTAGAATTTTCTTTAACATCATTTCATAGTTTTATTATAAATAAATACAAAAGTAAACAACTAGGCCTCATCGGTCACCTTGCCCTTGCCTTGTGCTTGTTTTGGTGAAAGAGTACCTGCCAAAAAGACATCAGTCCATCGAACCAAGGACTGAGTAGACAAAAACTCACACTAAATAATAATTACACAAGCACACCGATCATCTCATAACAAATTGTAAGCATATTTCACTCATTTTTCAAATACACCATAATTTGATTAATTGAGTTAATCATTAATCAGATTTCTCTTTTGCAGACCTCGGACCTCGACCCCGCTGGTTCGACCTTTCTCAGCATCAGTCACGATGCTTAAGCTACAGCATCCCCCATAACATCGAACACAATACTCCTCAATCCAGTGTTTCGGTCTTTCTACATATCGGTCATAATGCTTAAACTACAATATCCCTCGTAACATCGAATACGATACTACTCGATTCCACTAGTTCGGCCTTCCTCAACATCGTTCACGATACTTAAGCTACAGCATCCCTCATAACATCGAATACGATACTCCTCGATGCCGTTGGTTCAGCCTTTTTCAACATCAGTCACGATGCTTAAGCTAAGCATCCCCCACAACATCAGATACGATACTCCTCGATGTCACTAGTTCAGCCTTTCTCAACATCGGTCACGATTCTTAAGGTAAGCATCCCCCCATAACATTGGATACGATACTCCTCGATCTACTGGTTCGGCCTCTCCACATCAGTCACAGTGCTTAAACTATAGCATTCCCCATAACATCAAATACGATACTCCTTGGTCCCGCTTATAAATACCTCCGGGTGAGGTGCAAGCAAAGAAAATAGGATACATAAAAACAGTAGATAAGATAGAAGAGAGATTCTCCTACGAAACATCGGGGACGAATCTTAAACTCCCACTTCCATCAACTGGCCCTGATTTCTCGGTTTGTCGCCACTCTATCCAAACAAAATTGAATAGTCCTCAGCACTGCCCAAGATAGCACGGTGTCAAAGATCATTATCAATCATACCCTCAGCGGTAGACGGGAGATCAGTAACATATTATGAATAGTCCTCAGCAACTACCCAAAATAGCTCAATGTCAAAGATCATTGTCAATCATACTCTCAGTGATAGACTGGAGATCAGAAACATATTGTGAATAGTACTCAGCAACTGCCCAAGATAGCACAGTGTTAAAGATCATTGCTAAGCATACCCTCAACGGTAGGCTGGATATCAGTAATATATTGTGAATAGTCTTCGGCGACTACCCAAGTTAGCACAGTGTCAAAAAATTATTGTAAATCATACCCTCAGCGGTAGACCGGAGATCAGTAACATATTGTGAATAGTCCTCAGCGACCATCACCTCAAATCATTAATGCTCAATTTGGGCAGACACGTACACCACGAGAAATCTATATCTTAACCAGTTATCGCACTTAAAACTTTTTAATTCAATTCACCTTTCAAACAAGTCCTTTAGACTTGGTGTTCTAGTTATCACCAACTCAACATATAGCCCAACAATGTTAAGTAAAATGATAGCAACAGCTACAACTAAGTTTGAATCTCAAAAGAAATATCTCAGTAAAACAAAATATTTGTAAAGTTTTCATAATTCAAAAATTAATTTCAAAACTTTACCTTATATATATTATCCAAGCGTTCCAATCCACAAATAATAACATGCATTTTAATTTACTCAAAATACTAGATCTAAAGCTTGAATTCTTAAATTTATATGCATGAGCTTTGCCTACCCTGTGATTGGCATTCTAATTAGCTATCAAGATTTTTCTTCCCAGAATTCCTTCCTCTTTACTTTAGCTATTTTGTACAGCTCTAGAAAGACCAAAACAGAGAAAAGAAATGAAAAAGAAATGAAAAAGTGGGAAGAAAGCACAGCCAAATAATAATCCTTTTTTTTTTAATTTAAATATTTTCTCCTACACATTGTTATGTCATTAAATACATGGCATTTAAACTTCCAATTCTCCTATACATGGCATGTAAGTTATGCCACTTGACACAGTTAAATGCTAAGCTCAAAACCAACTCTTTAGGGTATAATTAACCTACTTAACATACTGTTAAAACCTGAATTCAGCATTAAATCTCAGTTGTACACATGACATTTGAAGACTCATTTTACTTATCATCGTGCACGATATTCTGTTCATCATTCGCGATATTTAATTAATCAGGCTTTGCTTTTGTAGATCTCTAACCTCGCACACGATATTTGGGCAATTGCACCTTCCAGTAGCATCTCAGCCAAGTTATTAACCAAATTTTAAATTCTAAATAAACATACATTTAATTCAAATTAATAAGACAAAATACAAAAAGTTCAAATAAGAAACAATAAATACCTAAATATTATATTTACAATAAATATGATTTAAATAATTATAGAGAAAATTCTAATGAAACTTTCCAGTAAACTACTGAAAAAACTACATACTAAATCTAATTACATATATAAATATATATATATAATATTTTTTATTTTTTTAATCGATCCGATTTCAAGCCATCTCAATTAGATCCTATGCCGGCTCAAGATTGAGTTGATAAAATTTTCGAGCCAAAAAAGGCTCTTCAGTTGGAAAATTTATTGGGTTCGGATGCCCCCACCACGTCACATTTTCGGACCTGCCTGTAACAAGCACTTTTAACTTATAGGTGCTTGTTATAGAGATTTCTATAACAAGCACCTATAACAAACACAATTTTTAGATTTCTATAACAAGCAGTTTTAATTCTATAACAAGCACATTTATACCTATACCAGGCAGGTCCGAAAATGTGCTTGTTATGGGGTATCCGAACCCAAGTTTTTTTTCCTTCGGTTGGCTCATTTAGATCGAATCGAGCTCGATTCGATTCAATTTTCAAGCAATCTTTAATCTTCGAGCAAAATTAACAGCCTTAATCAAAGACAAACAAGGTAGCTAGCACCTAAGGGACAAAAAGCCTACCGTCACATGGATCGGAGGTTACGTCTCGACCTTTTGTAATCTAACATAACCGATTCCCTTCTTTGTGTATCCCAATCACTTAGAAACTCACCCTTTTATTCATTATACGATCAAACAAAGAACATAGAAATATACCTGACGCACATACACACAGAACCAAAGAAAAATACAAATTCATTACAAAAGAGTTCTGCATTACAGGCCATATGTCTACCAATACATCTAACTCTCCGACAAGCCCCTACACTCGCCTCCCCCAATCTTCTTCGCCCTTAAATCCCTCGGACAAACCGCCAACGGCAATACTGGATGGGCGGGCGGAGGTGCTTGCAAATCCCTAACAACAACAACAATCCGTGGACGCGTTTTCGGGTCTTTGTTCGATGCAAGAACCGACATCCCGAGACAACAAAATTGGCCCTTCATGGTCAGCATAATCTCGAAATCATTCACCACTCCCAGCGCCATCATATCAACGAAAGGATCTCAATATATAGCACGTTTCTGATTTGAATACAATTTATAATGCCCGTCTCCTTCACTTGAGGCAAAATTATTACGAATACTATGCATGCGATCCTTTACGATTAATAGGAGAGGTAGGCTCTTCTTATACTTAAACGACAACCCCCTCATAGCTCGAAGAAGAGGAAGCCCCTCTATTTGATAACTCGTCATGGAGCCTCCAACCTTTTCTAAGGCTCCTTTCAAATCCATTTCTTTCTGCTCCCTTACAGTCTTGACTCTATCACCGTTTCAATCAGGTAAACGTAGACTACGTTTTTGCTGCAATGAAATAACTAGTTCTTCATTTGAACTCAACCATCTCCTCTACAAGGTGTCAGCTTCAGCATATTTTCTTCAATAATCTCCTTCCTTGAGGTCGGTTGGTTGTTTCCTCTCTAGTCTCTTTCATCTCACTTGGATAATCTCATCCAAAAGGATCTTAAAATTTCTAATTGGGATCAAATCCTGCATCAAAATAAAGAGGGCATGTCATTAAATTTCTCCAAAATTCTTAATACTATGTGCCTTCTTTCGAAGGAGCAGAAGCAATATAGCACACTTGAAAAGTCGACAAACATTAGAGGACAAGAGATAAGGACAAAGCCCACACGAACCTCCACCACAGACATGCGGTGGGGGACCAATAACACCTACATATTGAGCAAACAAGAGCGAGCACATCATAAGGCAAGGGAGAAGTAGGTCGAAGAATGATCACATAACTACCGAATCGAAACTCAACTTTTCAAAACAAGATCAAATAAGGAGACATCGACTGTCTCTTTCCCTTTGGCCTGGCATTTTGGTTGACAAAAAACTAGGTCTCTTGCCTCCCCCTTTCTTGGCCCTCAAATCTTTGCCTTCTGTTCCGACAATCACTTCTCCCATGTTATCAGGCACTAAAGAAATCCGTTCATCACATCTAAAAGGAGCTTCACCCCCTTCACAATTATCCTCCTCACCTAGATCCGCAAACTAATCTTCTAGCTTCAAGTCCAAATCAACTGCACCTCTATGTCCTCTTTGCTTGCAGTAGCCTTAACCGTGCTGATGATCGCATCCAGATTCTCAATTTCAGGCACCATGGGCTGCACACTTTCAACAATGCGAAGAGAAATAATTCCACAAGTTGTAGACAGGCAACCACTTTTCTCTTCTTCCACTTTGATAGATCAACAGTTGACTAATTCTAAAAAATAAACACAAGTTCGACAGAGAAGAGCAAAAGAAAGAGGCAATAATGAAAAGCCTTCCTTTCAACAATTTATCAGTCACTAGAGTCTGCTGTTCCGCGTCATTTCTTGGGCGCCCAGTAGGCATGCGCTGCCTCCCGGACAACGCCACGCCCGAAACGGCGAGAAAATGCCGTTTTCTAGCAATTTTGCGTCATTTTTTAATATTTTTGTAAACTTTTTTTTGCATAATACATTTTAATTGATGCGCATTCATATACAAACTTCAGCAAAGTGAATACAAAGTGAAACGAGGTCAATACAAAGTCACAGATATATTGTATTTATAACGAAACTGCGAGAAAATGGCATAAAATTGCATTTTCTCGCCGTTTTGGGCGCGGCGTTGTGCGTGAGGCAGCGCGCACACATGGCGCGCGCCTACTGGGCGCCTAAGAAATGACGTGGAACGCGAGCCTGACCAAATAATTTCTCTACCAAAGAAGCTATCCTAAACCTTGAAGATCTTAAGTCCATCAATGCCTTTCAGAACATGACACCCTTCAGCTAGCAGGTTCTTCTCCCATTGGAATATAGCACGAAAGACATCCAAAGCCAATTTTTTATTTTTTCGCATCCTTCGGCGTCTCCTAAAGGTAGTAAATCAGGACCATATTAAAGAAATCTAGCATTGCGACAAGCTTTTTTTTGTAAAGAAGGAAAAGGCCACAAAGATGGTCTTGTTGACACACCGCCACCTTATTCGTTCGCCATCTCCACATCACCTTAGCTGAGGAAATGATGCTTGCAAGAAACAGCAAGGTCGAAAACAGATGTCATTAGTCCTAAACTTTGTACACCAACATCCTAATTTGTCTAGAAGATTAGTGTGAGCCAAGCGTGAGAACGAAAGAAAGAGAAAGAAGAATACAAGAGTAGTCGTGAGAGCACTATGCTACACTTTCTTTTCCTTTTCATAATGTCGCATGACACTAGCAAGCTCTACACTTTAGTGAAAAAGGATGATCGTTCAAATTCTTGATGCAGATCACGTGTCCTTACGCGATAGCATTGCTTCGGGGCTAGCACCCAAACAATACCATCCTCTAGAAAGTCGAACTGACATCAATAGTCCAAAAGAAAACTCCTCCTACCCATCACTCTACCACTAACCTTTATCCCCCCACCTTGAAAAACATTTTTAATAAAAAAAGATAAAACTAATAAAACAAAATCCAAAGCCAAACATTTTCAAAACCCATCTACATCTATTACATAAAGAAAAGGATTACAAATTCTTTTCGAAATACTTTTCAACCACATTCAAAAGTGAAACTATATAAATTAATAAAAAAACTGAGTCTCCAAACAAATGACCTCGCGTTAGTTGTCTAGGGAACAGACTGATAATCTTCAACTTTTCTTTACTCTATTGACTTCATTTTTCAAATATTCTACTAAACCCCTCAATTCAACAATCTTAGCGTTCTTCGTCCCTTTGCCTTCCTTGAAGGCATCAAAGGTTGTCCTGGAGAATGCTAAAATGGTCTTCTAATGCCTTTTTCGCCTCCTCAAAAACCTAAATCTTCTGTTCCAACCACTAGATCTAAAAATACTCATTGAATCATTATTGTACATGTGGTAGACAAAGGGGACACAACTATCAAACAATAGTCAACTTGAAGGTCCAATCAACGAGAAGCTAACTCAAAACAATCGTACTCAAACAGAGCAAATCCAATTGATATCCCACATCAATTTTAAGCTCCCATGAATCATCAATAGGTCAAATGTACATCTAACATATAGCCCGAATCTCCTCAAACATTGCAAAACACTATGGCATATGATAAAAAGGCAGCTCAGGAGATAATAAGCGTATCCCAGAGCTACTGTTTCATCCATCAACCCATTTTTAGCTACAAGTATAACAATAAATGGAGAAAGGAGCATTCTAAAATGAAGGATCTATGAACGAATCAACTTCAACTTGTAATTCAACTTTATAATTTGGAATAGATCTTTAAATTAAATAGAACATTTATATCATAAAATGTTTTTATATATTTTATATATTATGTTTATATGTGTGATATAATCTCTTTTAATATATTATCATAAGATATATAATAAATATTTTAAATATATTTTGTATAACTCTCTCTCTGCATATATATATATATATATATATATATATATATATATTTCAATAGATTTTCTTCTGCTCAAAATAATTCAAAATTTGAGTCACTTTTAAATGGAACAAAAAAAGAAAAAATTTTGTGTGTTTTAAGTTCCTAACAAATTACCACCTCTAATCCAAACATCTTATCTATACTATACATAAATAATAAAATCCCAATTTCATCTGATAAAAAGAATTTTATCTTTTTCCTAAAAAAGAATTTCAACTATCCATTATATATGATTGTAAAAAAACTTTTGCCCTCTACTTTAACAACCAATTGCAATTATTCATCTTTTTTGCAAGTGCAACCACCATACCAACCCACTTATCCATTTCCAAAGATTAGTCCAAATTCCTTCTGATACTGGGGCATCTCAATCATTACAAGATTCTCAGCACAGTCTTTGCGTTTGAGCGAAGATCAACTCATTCTCTAGTTTATTTTATTTTTGAGTTGACTATATGTATTTTTATTTTAATGAGTCATTTAAACTTTTATTTCGATGAAAATGCTCACTTTTGAGTCTTGTAAATTGTTTGGATCCAAATAGGTTTGACTGGATCCAAGTTAAGTTCCAATTGGGTTTGTTTGGGTTCTAGTTAGGTTCAATGTGGGTCCACTCATCTAAGGTAAGGATTTACTTATGAAAGTGCCAAAACAGAGGGACCGGATAATAATTATACCATTAAAATCTAATTCACCCAATTAGACCTAAATTAATTTGTCTTTAACTTTTTTTCTGCAGCACTTCACAACACCAGCCCACGCCAAGCCCCATGTCGTCCACCTTTCTCCGACAGAGTTATGCGCAGCTACCCACAATGCATGTGAGCGCCGAATGCCGTCCCATCTTTCCCGCCAAGCTTAGAGATCTTCCCCTATAAAAATCTATTAGATGAAGGTGAAAAGAGAGAGTTAATGATGTTAAAGGGATAATGATGACTGCCGAAAATTCCTATTGGGATTGAAAAGAAAGAGCGACTTCTTCTTCCTTAGAGCGATTTGAAGGAGGTGTTGAGTTGAGTCGGTTGGGCAGCAATCGATTGTGCTGATTCCACACAGGTGGCATTGATTCAGCATTGGAGCTAGAGACGAGGGCTGTAGCTGCCATTTCACATAGGCTTGAGGTTTACTTTGTTGCTAGTGCTCTGTTCCTTCCTTTGACCTGAGTTCTTAGAGTTCTTCTTCATTATTTAAGTATCTTCTTAGCGAGTTTTCTGTTGTTTGTCAAGTACTTCCTAGATCCTGATTAAAACATTCTCTTATTGCTCTTAAGTTTTATTGTCAAGTACTTCCTGATCTATTCAGTTGAAGTCACTATCTTGCCTGGCTTAATTTCTTCTGTCTTACAGAAATGACTATGACAGAAATTCAACTTACTGATTTGATTTTGTTAATCCAAAAATCTTTACATGCTAAAATTAATATTTGTTGATGTCTTTACTGAATTGCCCTCTCATCATGTTCAAGTTATTTCAAATTATATGCATAATTGCTAATCCCTCGTAACAAGATAGCAATCTAATCGTACTTGCATGATTTTATGAATTTATAGAGATCATCCTTAATTTCTTAAGGATTATCATGAGACTTGTGTGAATGTGAGAGTTAGTATGATTAAAGCACACTAGTTTAATCTCCTTGTTCATTCCATATTGCATAGCATGTTAGTTACAGCCTACAGGCCCCTTAGCTTTTCACCTTGCATCACTTTCTATGCAAAAATTTCTAAAATTCTCTTAGCTTGGTCTTAGATCCCAAGTTTTTACATAAAATCAATCTTGGCCTTACTTTTAGGTCAAATTTCTATAATAAAAATTTTAATTTAATCTCCTTTTTTTTCTTAGTTTGTTTTAACCATGAGAAATTATAAATTAATCTTATATTTTCTCTCAGGATCTTTAATCATGAAAAATTATAATTTAATCCCCTAATTCTCATAAAAAGGTGAAATATCACACCGGTTTTATATGATCATAAAGTAATCTTAAAATTTTTTTTTTCCAAAAATATCAGAGATAAAAAGGAAAGCAGCAGAGATCACCTATAACATCTTCAGAAGCTTGACCTCAATTTCACGCCACCATCCTTCCTCCGATCGCCGGCAGAAACACAATCCACTCCGCAGCCACATTGGGGGCTGATGTAGAAATTATCGATGGGGAAGTCGGCCGACGCGATCCCAACGGAGAACTCGAGTTCGTCGCCGCGGCGGACGACCTCCACGATGTTGATCCAGAACATGAGAAGTTTCACGCTGACGCCGCGGAGATCGCTGAGGCGGTTCGTGGAGATCCTGCCGGAGATCGTGGACTGGTATCGGAGCTGGTAGGATCCCTCAAGCGAGAAGCTGCACGTTCCATTGAAGTAGGCGGAGAAGCTTCCGGTGCCGGGATCGAGATCGTAGCCGAGATTGCCCTGCGGAAGGAGGCCGATGGGGAAATTGAAGGATTGGAGAACGGCGTAGGCTGAGGGTTCCTGAAGCGAGAACGGATGCGAGATTCCGGCGGATGATGAGACGCCAGTGGTGTCGGCGACGGCGGCTCCAGAGGCGGAGAGCAGGAAGGGGAGGAAGTGGAGGAGAAGAGGAACCATGGCGACGGCAGACGGCGGAGCGAGAAGGGGAATCGGGATTTTAGGGCCCGTTTGATTGACGGCTTCAAGCAGTTTAAACGGAACGAAAACGATTTAATAAATGGATAATTACTCACCTGCTACATCAAATTTCATATATTACACCACACATACTTTTTTCAATGTAAATTTTATAAAAAAAAATGTATGACATAATTTTAAAAATTTTATGTGGCATGCAGGTAAATACCCAATTAATCAAATAATTTTAATTTATCCCAAAAATTTAAATTCATTTTATATGCGTAAAACGACTTCAAACCCACAAAACCGAAACCATCGAAAAAATAATTTTAAACTCACGATCGTTTTTTTTTTCCTCAGATTTTTAGAAAAATATATCTGAGAATAAATTTGGTATTTTTCTCAATGCTAAAATCAAAAAATAATTAAATCTGATAAATTCAAAATTTAAAAAATAATAACAAATTATCATTTAACTTATAACCACATCTCTTAAATATCTCAAATTTTAATATATATCCTCCTGAAAATTTTGAATTAATAATATTCAAATAAATTATAAAATTTTGAATAACTATTTTTTTATTTATTTTTATTATAAAATTTATATATTTTTATTATTTTTGTCATTTGATCGTGAGATTAAGTGATTTTTAAATTAATATTCATCCAAATAAAAATAAATTAAAATAAATTCAAAACTAATTTCAAATTACTTTTCATCCAAACAAAATTTAAATTTAAAACTACTTCATTTATCTAAAACCACTTCAAACTTTAAATCCTATTCTATTTATTTTGAATCTAATCCGCTGTCAAACAGGCCCTTAGGATTTCATTTTACCCCGTGTCCTCTGACATAACACGAAAGAAACGGAGTCGACGAGCACGTGTGATTAATTGGAAAGGCCGAAGTGATGACTAATAAGCAATAAGGTGCAGGAAACATTAAGATCACTTTTTTTTACGAAGAAATAATAAGATATTAGGGATTTAAAAGAAGGGCAGCTTAATTAAAAATATTATATATTTTACTATTAAAAATAAAATATTATAAATATCAAACTAAAATTTTATAAATTTATATATTTTACATAATATTTTTTAAAAAATTAATAAATCAAATTATTAATATATTTTCACACATCTTATGCTATTATTTATAATTCACAAATATATAAGAAAAAATTTAATTTCAAAAGATTAAATTTAAAACAAACTATATATATATATATATATATCTTTTTTTTTAAATTAAAATTTAAAACTTAATCATTAATATTAAAATAATATAAAACACAAAATTAAATATTTTAAATTATAAATTATAATTTTAAAGTTCAGTATAACATAATTTTATTTTTTCTTTATAATTAAAATGCCCATATAAATACCCCTATAGAATATATGAGTTAAATTTATGGATACACATGATAAGCAGCACTTTTCCATAAATTTAACTCGTACCAAAACTTTTAATCAAAAAAAAAAATACCTAAAATAATTTCCAAAAATAATTACAATTTAAATTGTATTATATAAGGGTTAATATGGATCGAAGATCGAAAATCGATCGAAAATTGAATCGATTTTAGATCGAATCAAAATCGAGTCGATCTAAATGAGCCGACTAACGAGCCAAAAGTTCGACTCAGTAATAATTTCAAGCCGATTTTGAGCCGGGTAGGCTCGGCTGAAACCAGCTCGAAATTGGCTCGAATTTAAATATATTTTATATTATAATATATATATATATATATATATTAAGCCAAGCCGATCTCAAGTCGGATCGAATCGAGCTTACCCAACTTAAGATCGGCTTAAAAAAATTGAGATTTTGAATCAAAATCAGCTCGAAGTCGATTGGAATCGACTTGAGCCGGCTCAAAGTCGAATCCAATCAAGCTCAAGTCGATCGAAATGTAATCAATCCGATTTCGAGCCAGTATTAACTCAGCTCGAAATCGAATCGGTAACAGCCCTAGTAATATAGTAAGGGAACTAAGAAAAGCAGATGTGAAAAACTAAGGCTGCGTTTGGGAAAGCTTTTTGGTATTAAAATTTGTTTTTTTATATAGCTAAAATATAAAAGTTGTGTTTGGTGAAATAGCTATTTAACCGTTTTCAGCTATCAAAAAACTAAAAAACAGCTGTAGAAAAAAGCTAAAAAAAAAGCTTTTTGGAAAAGTGATTGTGCTCTAATTAATTATGGACAAAAATGTCCTTAATATTATTTTTCTCTAACCGAACGCATCTTGCTAATCTTTCCCGTTATTTTCTTCCTCACGTCCCTTCATTAAACCAAATATGCAATTGACGTAATTTTCATATTTTCTTTATAAAAATATATTTAATGATATTATTAATATAGTAAAATAAAAATATACATATTTATGTAGATATAATATAAAATAAATAAAATTTATTTTAAAAATTTATAAGTAATATGCAAATAAACTATAAAATAATATAAAATATATTATAAAATTAATGATACATAAATTTAATTATTTAATAGAATAAGTTAATTATTATTTATTTATAGAATATATGTAATAAAAAGTATTTAAATTATGTCTAATTTAGTCAAAAACAAAAATATTTTAGACAGCACAGCAGTTTAACCAAACAGTTTTGCTTTTGATGACAGCTTTTAACAGTAGTTTACCAAACGTATAAAACAGCTTTATTCAACAGCACTTTTTTATACAGCTATACAGTACAGCACTTTTTTATACAGCACAGCAATGCCAAACAGAGCCTAACTGCCCTGCCCAATTTATCGTATCAAATTCGTAAAAAAAATAAAGTGTTCAAGTCTCCATTTAAAAAAAAACGAGTTTACAAAAACAATTTTTAAGGCACAAATAAGTATACATTTATCATATACATGTATAAAAAAATACTGTTGAATAAAATTATTTTATATGTTTGACAAATTACTGTTAAAACTTGCCATTAAAATCAAAACTATTTGATTAAATTGCTGTGTTATCAAAAATATTTTTATTTTTTACTAAATTAAATATTTGATTTAAGTACTTTTTATTACATATATTCTATAAACGTATAACAATTAACTCATTATATTAAATAACTAAATTTATAATTAAATTTATGTACCATTAATTTTACAATATATATTATATTATTTTTATAATTTATTTATATATTAATTGTAATTTTTTTAAATAGATAAAATTTATTTTATATTTTTTAATTATATATGCTATGAGTTAAATTTTATTCTATTGTTTCTCTTTAAAAAAAATTAAATCAACTATATAGTATATATCAAAACTATGAAATATCATATACACCAATAATAATTTTTTAAAATTTTTTTTTTGCCAAGCTTTATCTTAGGCCAGTTTTGAATTTTATAGTTTAAAATTTAGGATTTAAAATAATATTAAGAGCATTTCTGTTCATAAATAATTAGAGCAAAAGTACTATTTAAAAAAACTTTTTTTTCATCTTTTCTTTACAGGAATCAAATATAGTTCGCCACATACAAAAAACAAAAATCATTCTACTTTCAGGTTCTAGTTATGCAACAGCTACATAATTTAAGTTTAATAACCATAGTTTATATTAAAACATAAATTATCATCATATATTTAAAATCTCAAAGATAAAAAGTATGTCAAACAATATTATGTTCATCATATCTGACTAACACATCAAGAACCTGAGCAGCAGTGTATCAAAACTTTCATTTAAGAAGAGCTGCAAACCATATCTCTATTGAATATTAAAATGACAATAAACACACAGCAGAAATCTAAGCTAAACTGTAATTTGTTCTTAAAAAGATGATAATTCTTGTTGTAAAATAATACGCAGCGGAAAATTCGGATCGCCGAACGTGTAGTTAGTCAAATAAATCGTGCCAGATAAGTATGAGAAATAATGATAATAAAAGAACAAAGCAACCACAAGAACACCAGATTTACGAAAATCACTGCAGAAATCCTGATAATCTCACTTCTTCTCTGTTTCTCTCTCTCCAATTTTTTCAGCTTACCTGATCATCCCATATTTATAATGGTAGCTTATAACAAATTCTGTATCTGATTTTCATAAAAATCTCAACAGTTTAACAAATAATTCTTATAATTAGGATTATTTAATTATTATTCAAATCACATTTTAACAAATTCTTGTAGCATAGCAAACTTAGGCTTTAAAATGTACTACATATTTTACACAACTACATAAAATAATAAAAACACGGTTGAAGCCAATCAAAAGACAGAACACAGATATTTACGGATAAATTGTGGAGCTCAGCATAACTGGAAAATGGAGAATAAATTCAGTGGAACAAAAACAAATGCAATAGGCCTGTTTAGCAAAGAGAACAATTTGGTCGGCCTTGAGATATATGTATAATGAAAAATAAATATAGTTATATTAAATATTATATAGAATATAAAATAAAATTAATTGATGTATTGAAAATAATATAGGATGTGAAATAAAATAGATTTTTTATATTAAAAATTGTAAAATATGGGATAAAAATTATTTAGATATTATTTTGTGTTTTGTAATAAATAAATTATTTTGATTTTTTGGCATGATCAAAAGATGTAAGGACCAAACATAAATGTAAAAAGGGTAACAATATCCTTTTCAAAAAACAAAAAAAGTAATAACATGTGAAAGGGATAATCTTTACTGTGTTTTGCCCCAGGGGGTGCACAGAGCAAGCTGGTCAAAGGCAAGGCATTCTCCTCCGGCCTTGATGATCTTGGCCCTGGCAGTCTCTGATATGAACTTTAGGAGAACCACACTCCAAAAGCTAGCTCATGGGAGTGGAGAGCCCAAAGTTCATATAAACCCTACATTAGAATCTCATACTTTCAATGTGGGACTCAAATCCCATACCTTGCAATTGGATCGTAACAGTCTCAGTGAACTTGAAAACAGTCACCAAATGCTGGAATTTAGTGCATCATTTTATCATCGATCACAGTTCCAACAATAATCGCAATGCGACTCTCTTCCTGGCCAATTCATTTGCCTGTAAGGGGAAAGAGTTGCTTCGAACAGGGGAACAGGAAACACAAAGATCAGAAGATCGAAAAGCAGACCTTTCCCTTCACGAAGTGAACAAGCCTCCTAATAGAGAGTAGACCTGTTTTTCCTGCTCATGAAGAGACACTAAAGAATCACAGCATTGAATTTGCTCCCGGTCCTTCTTACCAGAACACTATAAAGCCAGATAACAGATCAATCAGCCGAGAAAATGAAGCAAGTCCATGAATCAGAAAAATTATGTGAAACAGGGCATCGCCTCTGATCTTCTCAACCTTCTCAAGAAGCTTAAGGTAAACATCATCGCTCTTCGGCGCTGTGCGCTCCGTCTTCTTGCTCCAGCCACCGGCAATGAGATCAATACCCTTTACCAAATTCAGAGAAAATACGTTAAAGAGAGATCGAAATAGCAGAAAAGAGGGTTGAGCCGCAATTTGTTCGTCATTGATCGAGTAGAGCTCACAGTGTTTCTCCCAGCAGCTCCTCGTCCCCTGCGGCGGCCTCCCCCTAGGGTTTGGCTCCCTCGGCGGCGTACGTATAAATATAACATACAGATGCGATCTGGTGTAGCCAGGTTGTCAATTTGGGACCCGATTTTGACCTAATTGGATTCGGGTCAATTCGAACCCAACCTGAGTTCGGGTCAGGTTTTCAGATCCAAATCATCTTACAGGTTTTAAAACCTTACTTTCTTCTTATTTAAATATTCGATAACTAACACAAATCCTCATTAGTTAGAAACAGGCTTGTTAATAGGTTGGGTCATAACCTGACTCGATACGAGTTTCGATCTAATTAAATCTCAAATGAATCTTTTTATTTGACCCATCAATCCAACCAATTTACTAACTCGCCTCGCTTACAAATTGTTGACATGTGGCTCCAGCGCTGCATCACAGCCATACACGTGGCAAACATTTAGCATGATATTTCGCTAACTAAGTTCCTTCCCTTGCAGGCATCGAAACTCCAATCATTGGCCATGAGGTTTGGTCGACCCACCAAACATCGACCATGAGGTTGCAGCTGCAGCATTGCTAATCATCAGACACGATGATTCAAACGTGCATACCATTGTCCACGATGTTTCGCCAGATTCCTTAAGAACATCCTGACAGCATGGGCCCCCACCACTCTCTTTAAGTCCCCATGAGGCACACAAACGAAGTAGTCGCATGCTTCAATCACTGCGAGTTCCCATAAGGCACGAAGACCAAAGAAGCCACTTGCTTCACCCACTACTACTGGCCTTCTCCAAGACCGACAGAGGTGGGACCGCTAGCATGGGCTCAACTCCAAGCATGCATCCCACTCCAGAAAGTCAGCACTACGCCCTATAAATGTTCTTAAACTGAGCTTCAGGGAGGAGAGGGGCAAGAACCAAGGAAGGAGAAAAGAACAAAGGAGGACGAGTCACACAGAAATCTTCTTCTTCTTCTTCTTCATTTCCTTCCTCTGTACAGGAGAGTCATTTTTCTTTCTGAGCTATAGTCATATCTGTACTTAGCTCAAGCGGCCTCTTCTTTGAGATATAGTGAAACATTTCGAGCTCGTACCGGTGGATGTAAAGGATTTCATCTCTGAACCACCTTAAACACTTGTATGTTTTTCTGAATGCTCATTTCTTCTTCTAAGCCTTAACCAGCAAGTTTCAGCCATCTGCACGTCACCGTCTCTCGAGACTTTCTCTTTCTATCTCTCTTTCTCTTGGGACCCTCTACTTCCACGTCAAACACAAATAGACAAGTTGGATTTGAGTCACCAATTATTTTTTTAAAATTTGACTCGTTTATATTATCTAATTTTTAATTTATTATTAGCGCTTGGTTAAAAGAGTTTTTAACATATTGCATTGGCAAGTCACAATGTATAACATGGTTGCCTTCATAAACTCATATATTTTATAATATATATTTATATTATATATATATATATATATATATATATATATTACAAAGAATGTATATTTTGACATTTATATCAAAAATTCAAATTCATAAAATTATGATGTTATTTTATTTTATTTGCATGACATTTAATAGTATTGTCGATCTGATTGCAAAAAAATATTTCAATCAACAATATTTGCTGTAAATAAATCAAACCTAAAACCCACCCCAATTTTGACCTAATTCTTAGGAACAACATTACTTTAAAAAATGTAGCATAATCATTCCATATCCTTAAATCATTTCTGATTAGTTAAATTTAAAATCTAAAATATTAGAGTAATATCTTAGGAAATTAAATTGAGGTTAATACGTAATAAAAAAGAGTTGATATTTATATATTAACACTAAAATTTTATTATTGATTATTTAATATAAAATAATTCTCATATGTACTTCAATAATTTATCTTCCACATTAGAGTCCTATAAATGTTGGATTTCCACCCCTTCTATTAAAGCCTCATTTAATTTGAGCATTATTTTAACAAAAAAAAATTATTTTTTAAATTTAATGAAAAAAAATTATTTTAATATTTAAAAGTGTGTAAAATATGAAATAAATTTAACTCTAACATTCATATTTGTATTATATGTGAAATAAAATTCATTCTTATAATTAAAATTTATATTGAATTTAAAAAATATATATGAACTAAATGAAGCATAATGGTAATCTCGTCTTCTGAAATTTAAATTCATAAGTGCGTCTTACGTAAATTGACAATATTGTTTTTTTTTTTTTAGGGTTTAGAGTTTAGAAACATAAATGAAATTAATACATAAAGATCGGCATCTTCCAATTCGAAAGCCACATATAAATTAACATTGTTTAAGAGAAAATTATAGATTTCACAATATTTTGTTTTCAGGCTCCGAGCACGATTTACATAACTACTGATTTACGAACTTTTATTATCGCATGATTTAATTGCTTATATTTATCGATAGTGATTTCTTTTGCCAAAAAGAACACTATAAATTTGATTGCATGTCTCCTTCCCATGCTGATTTATTTGAGAAGTCAAAAATCATTTTAGTTTACAAGGGGATACATAAAAAATAGTAGATCGTATTACTTTAGATAACAAATATTCTAATAATGTATTTGTTAATTCTTTAAGAAATCACATGAACATTAAAATATGTAATGGCGAAGATCTTCACATTTTGAATTTGATTATTCCAAAAGGCTTTTGATCTCTCATTAGTTTCAAACATTGTTTAAGCCTTGTTTGATATAAGAATTAAAATAATACTGTTTAAAAAAATAATAATAATAATAAATATTTTTTAATTATTTTATATAATTTTTAATATAAAAATATTATTTTATTTCACATATTTAATAATTTTCAATAAAAATATAAATTTTATTTTACATTTTATATCAAAATAATTAATAAAAATAAATAAAATTAATATTTTTATTAAAAATTATTGAACATGTAAAATAAAATAATATTTTTATTTTAAAATTTTTATAAAATAATTAAAAAATTATTTATTATTATTTTATTATTTTTTAAACTAATATTATTTTAATTCTCATGCTAAATATAACTTTAGATTACTAAAATTACCAAAAATAAACTGAGTAGAAGCGCAAATAGAAAAAAAAATCTATTTAATGAAATCAAGGATAATAAAATTCTTAAAAAAATGAATCAAAATTACCTTAAAGATAAAGGCGTGTAGTAGATTTTTTTTATTTTTTTATTTTTGACGAAATTAGATAACATGGAATAACAATACCTGAAATTTTATAGAGAAGATTAAAGAGTCAACTTCAAATCAATCAACTAAGCTTGAAAGTCAATCCAAAACAAATTCAAGTCAATTCCAATTGGAGTGAAAATCTAATATATTTTAGATGGTGCAAACCACATTACCCTCACTTTTCTTCCATCTGCCTCATGCTTCGTTTTAGAAAGAGAGAGAGTCAAACGAATTACGAAGAGAATGTTTCGTTAAATAGGAACAGATTTGATAAAATAAAAAAAAAAAAACTCTCAAATAGACTATTAGAACGAAAAGATCCATTAGATATACATCAAGGCCATTACCTTAATAGATACGAAAATTGACATGTACAGCGATGGAGTAGAAGTCAACGCAAGCGGACTCAAAGATCAAAGCTGCTTATCATCAATTTAATCGCACCCGCGTCAACGTCAACCGGATTTGAACAACAGCACTGCCTTCGTGTCCAGATAGAAGTATATGAAGTGGTTGGTCTCATGGGTCACATATGAACCTGTGAGAAAAACAGATGAATAGATTGTATGTTTTGATGGCTGAAAAAATACAATAAGAATATTTCTTTTTTCATATTGGTAGTTATCATAATTATAGTATTTACATAATAAACACTCAATATGTAAATTCAAACTGTGAATTGTTGATCTGTGTTTTCTAGAATGTGGTTACTGGCATGAAAGGCAGTAGTCGGGACATTATGAATGCGACCAAAATGCAAAAAGTTAGAGAGTTCGATAATTCAATATGCCGATATAAAATGCTGCTTTTCATGGACGATTGAAGTTCGATGTTTGATCAATTTCGTTATCACATCATTGTATTACCCGAGAACGAAAATGAGAATGGCAGTAAAAATGCTGAAGCAACAGCTTAAAAGAGATTATGAGGCAATCAATTAGGTGCTTATAATGGTTGGAAAAAAAAATCTTGAACTTTTGCCTACTCAACTAGTTCGGGAATATATTTACCGTTCTTGTTTGAAGTGTGTATTAGGGGGTTTGAAATCCATTAAAGTTGTTTAATTGATCGATTACTGGGCAATCATAGATTTGACATCAACATGAAATGCTAGGAAATTTGCACGAAAAAACTCAAAGCATAACTAAAATTTATCGTTACCGCACCAAAATGATCCATTCCATATCATGCCAATAAGTTAGAACATTGCAGTGAACAACAACAACAACAACAACCAAGTCCCGGATGAGAAATGCGGAGGGTTGCGTTAGGTAGTCGACAGCCAGCGTAAAACTTGTCGAATCAATCATGACAGAACATTGCAGTGAAGCAGCTTTAAAAAGATTTTACACTTCTTCGGAAAAGTACAACAAAAATGTTTCATTTTCCCTGTGATGTTTTGTGATATGCCAACAGGTTGCATGCAGTCACATTTAATGGTACTTGCTATTCATGACAATAGACACCGAGAGGAAACAAAAGGGGAACTATGCAATAATAAAGAAATTGAAATCCCACAATTAAACATGTAAAAATTGCTGAAATTCAACTAAATCAAAGGTAAAATTATAGTTCACACTGTGTAGCAATTGAATAATCTAATAAACAAGGAAGACTTCAGAAGGAAACAAAAGAAATAAGCAAGAAAACGCACCAGAGAAAAGAAAGAAGTACATGCTGTTACCTTTAATTACGTACAACACATCAATTAAAGGAATTTCCTATAATATTGGTAATTTGTGCATTTTTTCACGCCAAAGAAAAAATAGTACGGTTAGGCTTTGACCTCCTTTGAAGAAGGATAATGTGAAGATTGGTGATTTAGATCTTCGAAATTTGTATTACAGTTTTAGAGATTTCATACTAGACCTTAACCCTTTCCTTCTGAAATTTAAACCAAAAGGTAATTTTATTTCATCATTAGATTATTTCAATAAACAAAAACAAGCCTTTATAAATAGAGACACTCCACATGATAGCTCTAATGATGTGAGACCAACAAAATAAATAAATAATAAAGACAAAAAATAAACATAATTGACTTATTCAAACACAATCAACTAGTCATAATCAGGAAGGAACCAAGCCAGACCCAACCAATGCTGAAATAAAAGGAGTTAACCAGCTCAACCAATCAATCTAACCATGTATAGACTCAATCTGACAATATGGACAGTGCAGAAATGGCTGTAGCACACCTATGATAGGCATACTCATTTCGTGCTCCATAAGTGTCCTCGCCACATGTACTAAATAAAATCTAAGAGATTGTACTTCATCAAGCATGCATCATTTGGCTGTTATTTCATTTTCCCGAACACTGAAATCAAAAATGTATTTCGAAATGTTTCAGATTAAATACTAACAAAGATTCCCATGTCAATGTTTTGTTAAGCATAAGCGGAACTCAATCAGATACAAACCATAATAGTAATTTTGAGGCACTTTCATCTATCTCTCTGTTCAATCATCGAAAGCAATAGATAAAGATAAAATTGCTTCCAATTGAGATACAAGCCAAATTGAGATTTGCCACTTTTTCCCAATCATGAAGTGCATCTTCTAATCTGAAATCAAAGAATATATTATGACACAACACAAAAATGATGGGCAAAAATTGATCCAAAGAACCGTTAGTTTATAGGTTCCTTTTATAAAATTCATAATGCCAATTTTCTAACTAATAACCAAGTAAAGCAAACAATCATTTTTGAGGCATGCTCGTTTCTATCTAACTAATGTAGGGCGTCATCTCAAAGTTGCCCAGCATTTCACCTAATCTATATAAACAACTAAAATTCTACATGACATGTTCGTACGAGTGATTAGTTCATCTTATCATTATTTTGAACCAACGTGGTCAACCAAGGCAAGAGGGGTGAAATTTCTGATTGACCAGGGATGTGATGTTTTGAACATATGGTCGACCAAATCCAGAAGGGTGAAGATTTTGGTCGATCAAAGTCTTGGGATTTTTATATTGTTAATCAACCAAATTAGCCTGCCATTAAACGTATCGATGAAAGTATTTTAAATGTCAAGCGACTGGGTGGTTGATAAACTAGGGCAACCAATTGTAATTGTTTTTCCTTCCATTCGCATATTATTTTCCATAGGTTTTGAATCTTTTTGTGCCACAATTTAAAAGAGGCGTGAGCTAATACCTAGAGAATTTTTCCAATCAATTGAAATAGATAAAAACAAGTTTGGAAAGTGATGTATCGTGTTCTTAATTGCTAGTGATCAAGGTGCTCAAGGGAGATCTTCATCACCGCATACGCTCAAATTTAATTTACATAGAGGTGACATCTTCCCTTGATTCCAATTTCTTTTCTCATGTTTTTCATCTTCCATATTCTCGAAAGAAAAGTGTTGAAGTGTGCTAGATTCTAGACGAGTGAAGTCCAAAAAGTTATTTGGCGTGTGGTTCTGGGTGAGTGAAGCCTAAAAAGAGAAAGGATGAAGTGTAGTGGTGTAAAGGAGTTCTCCACCCAAGTGAAAGAGGATTTTATTATGATAGTGGATTTGTGTTGGGGTTGGAGTGGATGTAGCCAAATAAGAGACATACAACATTACATCATGTGTTCTCATTCTTTTTCTAATTTTGTAATTGCTTCCACTTTATCTCAATGTTTCTACAAACGTGTTTTGTTTAGTGTAATAGTTTTTATTTTTGAAATTGTCTATTTTCCTGACCCTATGGACGACCATCTTGATCTTACACATGAATTCAAATCTACTTTAAAATAAACCAACATACAGGCTGATCAGAACAAATACAGCAAGATGTCACTGGTACCAAGCATATCAAACAAAAAAGCATACTGATTTTTAGCACAGCAGTGAGCAGAATTAGAGCTAAATGTCACCCATGTTTAACTTAAATAATCCAACGCCATGAACCCATGGGATTAGTTAATTCCAAGAACAATGAAGTCATAGCATATCCCACTAAAACAAGAATGAAAGCAATTGCATCAAAGGTTTATGGTCAGCCAAAACAAGATCAAACTCTGTTGCATGACTTACATCAAGTATATATGTGGGTTCAGCAAAAATCCACCACAGTGCTGACACTTCAGAAATGTCTGACCTTTGAGGTTAAATTGATTTAAGACACCATGTACATGACAGGTGCATCCAACATAAACAAAGCTGGACAAATATAAACTATTATCTCCAAACTTGTGCTAGGATAAAACTATGGTTTTGCATTACTTTGTAACCATACTCAGATAGACACCTCCAATATTCTTGTTAATTCACAAGGTTATACTTATCCCTTTCACATAAAACAGTTCAAGCAGTATAATATTATCCCACATCGAGCTCATTCCTACAATCCAGGCAACACGAGATTCATACAGCATTCTAGCAATAGTTGCTTCTCAACTCTCTCTTTCCACATATACGCAGATCATCAATGAAGCATGCCCGTTTATTACAATTGCAGACAGAAACCCCATAACTGAGACTAGAAGACAATAACACAAAGAAACAATAATTGCAAACCCTAATCATCACAACACGGTGAGACACGATGAAACAAATAATTCAATCAATGCCTATTCAAACAAACTCTACCCTTGCATTCAATCAATTACTCGCAAAAACTGTGAATAGTGGTAGGATGAGATTACCGAAGTTTCGACCAACTATACAATGCCAGGTAGGTCCGTGATTTTTGTCAAATTCCTTCTTAATATGCTCCGCTACATCCTTCTCCACTGTATAGATTTCAAACGCCTAAACCCTCCAGCCAAAGAAGAACCCAGCTCAGTGTATTTAAACAACTAGTCTTCAGGAAAATTTTAAAAAAAAATTAAGATAGAACAAGAAGGGTACGGATAGGGCACAATCGATTGCCTCCTTCTGCATCTCCTCCTTCATGTCCGCACTTTTCAGCACTACCTTCTTGGTCCGCGCAGCCTCCGCTGCCGCCCCCGCCGCAGTCTTCGTCTCCTCAGAGTATTCAACTTTGATTCCCGCCTGCGGTGGCGCTCCTCCTCCTCTGCCCCCGGACCTCCGGATTTCATCCGCCATCTCCTTCCCTCTCTCCCCCTCCTCCACCGATGATCTCTCCCCCTCTCCTACCCCGAAGAAGAAGCCGACCAGGATTATTTCGCTTTCAAATTTCGAATTGAAGGAAGAGAAAATGGGTGCGAATAAAGGAGAGTCGACCGGTGCGTGCGGTACCGTCACCGTCATGTAGACTAAGATAATGGTGACCAACTCGAACATAGAGATCCGTTCACCGCTCTGCGCCTCTCAGCGCTCTCAGACAAACCCTGACGGTAAGCTCTCCACGAATCAACATCCAAAGAAACCGCACGTTCCACTGGGACCCACATGCACAACTTCATCATAATATCAAAAATTAATTTGTGATTGATTTATTTTTTTGAAGAAAAATTGGGTTTAATTTCAGTTTCGATCAAAATATAAAAATATCAATCTTAATAATTTCGACAATTTAAATGATTTTGATATCAATAGTTTTAGTTTTTTTATAAATTATTTAAATATTATAATTTTAAAATTTAATTTACAAATAATAATTATTGAACATTATTTTTAGAAAAAAAGATAAGTTTCAGCAATTTCGCCCAAAATTTAGTTAAGTTTTAACAGTTTTGCTAAAATTTGATCGAAACTATTGAAACTATCGAGTTTTGATTGATACAAAAACCAAATAGCTTTTTCGAATTGGCTTCTACCAAAATCGATTCGAAATTACCGAAACTTGAGACTCAATATATAAGAATATTTTTATTTGTGTCACATTAGATAATTTGTGTGCCACATTTTTGCTTTTTTTTTCTCTTATTTCTATCATCCTCATCGATTATTACACTATCACTCACTTTTCGTTCTCTTTTTGCATTTTCAGGACTAATTATTCTGTTTATATATTATTTTGATATTGCATCTCAAACATTCACATAGCATCATATTAATTAGCTTAAGTTAAGGTTCGATTTTCCTCCAAGTCGAGCTAAACAAACCTCGATGAATGAGCATTGCGATTTCTCCTCAAAACGAGGTTTGAGATTTGCGATTCTAAATCGGATTTCTCTCTAAAATAAAGTTCGACGATGTTCTATTGCCTTTGCAATAGGACCAAGTTGATCCTTATTAAGGCTGTTAATATGGATCGAAGATCGAAAATCGATCAAAAATCGAATTGATTTTGGATCGAATCGAAATCGAGTCGATTTAAACGAGCCGATTAATGAGCCAAAATTATGGCTCGGTGTTTTTTTTGAGCCGATTTCAATCCAGGGTAGGATCGGCTCGATTTGGCTCGAGATCGGCTCGATTTAAATACATATATATAATATTAATTATAAAATATTGTTAGATATTATGATGTATAATTTATTCATGTAATTAGAGAGAATCGATCAGACGATCATGAATTTATTTATCATTATTTATTTAACTAGATATTTAATGAACAAATTTATTGCATATAATTATATGATAATTTTTATGGTATTATTTTAGGATGTGGTTAAATTGTTTTATGATATTTCAATTTTTATGTTTGTAAAAAATAACATATATATATATATAATTTTTGCATGTATTTTAATTTTAAAAAATTAAATTTGTGCATTTTTAATTAATAATTATAAGTATTTCGAGCCAGCTCAAAGTGTGATCGAGCTGGCTCGAAGTCGAGCTCATTCGAGCCGAGTCGGCTCGAAATCGAAACTATTCGACTAACGAGTCGATTTCGAGCTGTAAAGATTTCGAGCGAACCGATCTCGAGCCGAGTATGGCTCGGCTCGATAACAACCCATTCCTTATAAATCATCTCAACAATGCTTTCACCTTTAACATCAAGTAACAATAGCACAAAGGATATTCTAATCAAGATATTTGTAGGCTAACCAATTATTTGATCTCCAACAATCCAACCACTTGAATGACACGTGCCATCTTCTTGGTGCTTGAAAGTGACATCAATAATCGAGAATCTCCTCCCATATGTTTAATTGTCTCACGTCTAACTGATTAGAAATCTTTCGGTTCTCCAATTATAAATAATACCCGTAATCTCCGTCTATAAATAATGCAGCTCGATCGTATATATCTAACTCATTCTTACTTCTTCTATATTGTTCATGAATCTAATGGAGCATGAGAGCTATAACATCAATATACGAATAAAAAAGTGATGAATGAAAGATCGTTTTTAAAATATTCATTTTACATTTATGAAGGTAATAACTCATATTTTATATCCTTTCTTAGGATTTTTGCTTATCTTTTTTTTTAATGACATATTAATTTATAATAATAGTTGTATGTGGATATCAAGAAATACTTCTTGACTTATTGAGTAATATTTAATATATATATATATATATATATATATATATAATTTTATATAATTTTATTAATTTATCTCATATTTAACGTATTATTGTGTCAATAATTTTTAAAATAAATATCATTTAGGTATTTAAAATTTGAAAAAAAAATATGAGGTAGATACATAATTTCAAAAATCGTTTAATAGAATCCTTGAATTTGATAATTTCTTCTAATAAGGCCCTTTATATAAATTCTTATAATTTTTTAAGAGGACGTTTGGTTCAGTGTTATCTCAATATCAATGTTATTTAGATGTCATATTATCTAAATATCATTGTTATTCATCAATGGACATTTGTTTGGTTTAATATTATGATTAGAAAATATTAATGCTATCCAAATTATTTTTGTTTAGTTGGAAGTTATTGACATTATAATGACAAATTGACAGTATTATTTTGAGATGTCGCCCAATTTAGGGTGACATCTAGATGTCGGCGTGTAATAATATTTTTATAATTAATTATAATATTATTTAAAAATATCATTAAACTAAATAATTATTTTCTAAAAATAACATAACATAATATTGAGATAACACTAAACCAAATGTCCCATAAATTAAATTTTTAAAATACAAAATTTAATTTTTAAAATACAAAATACTTAAAATATCTCTCTCCCTTCTCCCATTTTCTCAACTGCCGCTACGCGATTTTTATTTCTTGCTTTTTAATAGTTTCACAATTATAATTGATTAAAATTAAAAATTATGGAAGTTTTTGCAACTAAAATCTTCTAAATTAATTTAGATTATTTTAGTTGAAAAAACATCCATAATTTTAAATTTTAATTGTGTAATTCCTTTTTTTAATCAATCATAATTGTGAAATTATAAAAATGAAAGAATTTCCAACTATATTTTTAAACCTTAATCGAAATTAGAAATTATAAGTTCAAACTTTACTTTTAAAAGTTTTTAAACAAGAAATCATCCCATTTGGGGAGGAACTTTAGCTTGAAGATCGCTAGCCATCCAATATTCGAATCGATATTTAGCTTTAATAGAGCTCAGCTGGAGTTTATTGAACTGACGCATAAGCCACTGTTGGATCGAATCAACTTAGCTCGATCTCTAATATTTTAAATATAAAAATATATTTAATTATTGATAGTAATAATTTATTATTCTTGCATAAGATCTTATAGGTATGGTTAAGCCAATTTTAAATGCTAGTAGAGATAATTAAAAAAAAATCAATTCTTGGAAAGTTTGAATTGGCTCAATTAAGGTTTGAGCTAGCACAAAATTGATGTGTCAACTCGAACGCGAATCAAATTGAGATGAGTTAAGCTTCAGATATGCCCGGCTCAACTCGAACTCAGATTTATCTCACCTTTAATCACATCATTTCGAAATTACAGAAAGGCGAAGCAAGTATATAATGGCAACTTATTTGCATGTTCTTCGGTTCGGTGAGACTTTTAGAATAAATTTTTGGGAAAATTTATATTTGTCATTCAAAAAAAAATTTAAGAGACGGTGCCCCTAAATTCAAATATATATAGATGACACCTCTTAAGTCCAATATTTATATACGACATCCCAAATAACAACTACAGTGGGAGGTGCTGCATGTAAATTCACATTCAGAATAGGTTAAAGTGAGGGTGCTGTCTGTAAATTCACAATTAAAATAGGAGTTATCATCTGTAAATATTTGACATAAAGAGTTGCTACTTATAAATATTTAATGTAGGAGTGTCGCCTATACAAAAGACTTCTTTGAAAGTAACGTATAAAACTTTCTAATTTTTTTATAGATCTCTCAGGTACTAAAACTCCTGATAGGCCTGCAAATGGAGCAAGTTGACCAGAGTCTCAATCTGAATTTCAATTCGATTAGATAGCTAATGAAATAAAAAATAAAACAAAATTGATTATCTAACTCGATATTAGACCCAATCTGATCTAATTTTTTTATAAAAAATTAAAAAAATAGCTATACTCAACTTGGGCATAAATCAAGAAGGAGCTCAAGATCTCCGAGATTAATTTACGACATAATCTATCTATCTGCTTCATCATGTATCTCTCTCATATCAGCCTCCCACTCCAATGTATCTCTCCATAAATTTGTGGGATTAATAAAAGTTAGTTGTGTGTGAATAAATACTAATTAAATTTAGGGTAAATTACATTTGGGTTTTGATTTTAGGACTTAATAACGCACAAATTTACTCTTTCAAAATTGTAATATAGAGATTCCTGAATTTTAATATAATTATCAAATAAGTAATTTTTTATTTTTTTTATTGTTAAAAATTTTTACAATTACTATTATACCCCTCCTCCCTCTCTGTCCCCTCCCAATCACCGAGCACACGCGTTGCTCAGTGTTCTGGAGGAGAGAGAGAGATGGGGAGAGGTATAATAGTAATTATAAAAAATTTTAATAATAAAAAAATTAAGAAAAAGGCTCATTTGATAATTATATTAAAACTCAGTAATTCTGATATTATAATTTTGAAAATACAAATCTATGTATTATTAATCTCTAAACTTAAGAATTTGAGTGTAATTTACTCTTAAATTTATAATATTAATTTTGTTAGAAGTCACTGTTTTTTATCTCTTCTATGGAGTTTATTGATGAACTGAGAAAATTTTTTAATAATTTTTTAAATTTTTCTGAATGTACTAGATTGGAAGAGATGAGAGAGATGAGAGGATGAGAGGATGGGAGAGATGAGAGAGTGAGGTGATTCTGAATGCCCATCCGCAAGCTGAGGGTCATCCTTATATAGAGGAGAATGTAAGTTGGTTTGCGCTATATTATTGCTGAAGATGCTTTGCATTATTGTAAAATTGTTGAAGATGCTTTGTATTATTATAAAGCTGAAGATGCTTTTGTATTATTGTACTGAGTTCCACTGAAAGATGCTTGAGGGGCCTTATCTTCTGCTATTATTGTCCTTAAGAGTTGGCGAATATTTTTGAAAAAGATTAATCTGATTGTAAGCAAATATTACCTGGTGTGGTAGAAAATCCGATTCAAATGTCTTTCAGTAATTCTTCAGTTTGCGGTCCCTGAAATTCTAATTCATTATTGCCCATATCAATTTTTGTGAGATTATCCTCATCGTAGATTATAATTCGGCCGTTACAAATAAATTTATAATTCTATCGTTCCTGATAAACTGATGGTAATTCTGATAATTTTTGTTTCTGTTTATAGTCTCAAGAATATCCAAAGAATTCTTTTACTGTAGGTTGTCCTCGAGTTCGTTGTCTGGTCATTCGCCAAATTTGAAATACTGGATATACTAGATATTCATATGGTTCGATAAATGTTGAAATTATCTCAAATTCTAATATTCTATCGAAGAGTTCGGTGGTTGATATAACCGTCTTGATGATCTGTGAAATCCCTTCAGAAAGAAGAAAGATTTTTCTCGATATCTTCTTCAGAAATGTGAAGAATATCATTCTAAATAATATAGTAATTTATATCCCATATTAGAAGTTATATATAACTTCAAAAATATCAATTCTCCTTATATGAAAAAAGCCAAAGGGAAGAAATGCCTGAAGAAAGTCTTGACATTATTACCAAAAGATCTATAAATTAGGATTCTAGACAGTATATATAAAGACAAAGCTCTATCATACTTATTAAACGAATCATTAATCAGTCTATCAAATGGACTATAAAAATGTTTGTAGCATTCGCACCAAATATGGAATGTCCAATTGAACTGAGTATAGTCAGAAAAATTATCATAAATACACATAATTATGAAGAATGGAATGGATTTTCACAGATCATCAAGACGGTTATATCAACCACCGAACTCTTCAATAGAATATTAGAATTTGAGATAATTTCAACATTTATCGAACCATATGAATATCTAGTATATCCAGCATTTCAAATTTGGCGAATGACCAGACAACGAACTCGAGGACAACCTGCAGTAAAAGAATTCTTTGGATATTCTTGGGACTATAAACAGAAATAAAATTTATCAGAATTACTATTAGTTTATCAGGAACGACAGAATTACAAATTTATTTGTAACGACCGAATTATGATTTATGATAAGGATAATCTCACAGAAATTGATATGAGCAATATGAATTAGAATTCCAGTGGGGACGCAAACTGAAGAATTACTGAAAGATATTCGAATCGAATTTTCTACCACACCAGATAATATTTTCTTACAATCAGATTAATCTTTTTCAAAGATATTTGCCAGCTCTCAAAGACAATAATAGCAAAATCATGATAGGACCCCTCAAGCATCTTTCAGTGGAACTCAATACAATAATACAAAAGCATCTTCAGCTTTACAATAATACAGAGCATCTTCAGCAACTTTACAATAATGCAGAGCATCTTCAGCAATAATACAGCGCAAACCAGCTTACCTTCTCCTCTATATAAGGATGACCCCCAACTTGTGGATAGGCATCCAGAATCACCTCACTCTCTTATCTCTCTCATTTCACTCCCATCCTCTCATCTCTCTCATCTCTCCCAATCTGGTATCAGAGCCTTGTTATTAGTGTGTATGTAAGTATTTCTTGATAAATCTATCTCATTATGATTGAGTAAATTTCTATTTTTTGATCTGTTAAAACGTTATGTCGAAGAACTTTAAGTTCATGCATTAAGAATATTATTCTGAATATGCCTTGCTAAAACTTATACATTCTTCTGTAATTATGCCGAAAACTCCTAAAAGCCAAAAGCGTCGTGAAAATGGAGATAATTAACGACAATCCTAAAAAGGTTGGGTAAGAACAAAGGTCTTAAGTACCAAGCATCCATATTTAAGTGAGAAAACACTCATTTAATCCAAAGTTCTATATCGATGCTTATAACCCTACACTTAACCCTTTAACAATATCAGAAAGCACTCATTTAATCTTCTTATGATTGAACACAGTAATATAATTGAGAAAACAGAAAAAAAAAAATTTTAACAATATAAAAAACGAAGTTGAAATTAAAACTAAGTATCTAAAAGAAATAAGTGGAACGAACTTAGCAAATAACTTCAAGCTAATTATAGAAATGATAAATAAAATTTATGATAATATATATATTCAAAATCAAAATAATCTTGTTGAAGTAAAAGAAGACATAAGAAATTTGATTACTGAGATTAAAAAATCAACCAAATATAAGAAAAATATTGATGATAACAAAGAAAATTATTATCATTGGATGAATGTTCCTTTAAATAAAAAATAATTTCTCAAATTCAAGATAAAATCGAATATATAAATATATTAAAAAACTTTGAAGAACACTATAATCTATTTTTAATTAACAAATAAATTTTAAAAGAAATTTTAAGGAATATATGAATGAACCTACAGTGAAAAAATTAATAGCCACAAAAAATATAAAAAAAAAGAAGAAATTTTTCACTTATATAACTACAAACCTGATTATGAATTATATTCTGAAACAGATAATAGCAATAAAGAAATTGATAATCTTCAAATAACTGAAAAATTTTATATGAAAGTGGGAGAACTCAGAGGAAGAAAAGTAATAAAATTTTAACTGAAAAATTAATTTTAACTGAAAAATTTTATACACATTTTTTAAGTAGAATGATTAAAAAATGTGTAGGATGTGAAATAAAATTAATTTTTAATATTAAATTTTATGTGTGATGTGATATACTTATTTAAAATTAAATTAATTTAATTTTTAACGACTAAATAAACAGAGCCTCAAGTCATTAAAATGCACATACTGCAAATGATCGTGTTAGGTCAATTATTGTGAATTGTCTTTCACTTAGCCTCTCAAATTCTTTCTGCTAAACTCATATCTATTTAAATTTTATAATTTTCAACGAAATTTTATAACTTTATTCATTCATTTTTTTATAAATAAATAGAAAATAAAGTATAAAATTTAAAATTGTTAAAATATAAAATTTAAAAAGGATAATTACCTACATGCCACACCGTTTAGTATAAAATATGTCACACCATTTAATTTTATTTATTCTTTACCCATCCATTCTTAGTTAATTACGCTATGCACACTCAAAACATTACAAAGTCTTACATACACACACTTGAGTTAAAACTTAATTAAAATCTATTTGAAAAAAAAAATATTAGTAAATCATTAAAATTATATTTTTACCCTTAATGATACATATTTTTCTCTTCCTCAATGCCACACTAAAGCGTTGATTTGTCCTAAAATTAATTCACTTCGCAGATGTCTCCTTCCTTTGACGTCACCTAAATATTAAGTTTTAGGATTTTCAGTCAAAATATATTAAATATTCTTAAAATAGTATCATGAACGGCTCAAATTTTTTGTAATCTAACTATAATTAGGTTATTAAAAAATTATGATTACTCATTATAATAAAAATAAGTTAAAATGTGTATATGTAAGATTTTATAATATTTTAAGTGTATATAGCATAATTAATTAAGAATAGATGGATAAAGCATAAATAAAATAAAATTATGTGACATGTTAGTAATTACCCCCAATTTAAATTGATAAAAAAATTCAAATGAAATATTTAAAGTATTTCTGTAATTTTTCTTAGCCTTAATTTAAGGAGGTAGTTATGGATATTTAATGGGCAATTAAATTCATTGGATTTAAATTTTAAATAACCTGATTTAATTAAATTAAATATTAATTTCAGCCATTTTGAATTTTGAATCGCATAACAAACATTTAATATTTCATATATTTAATTTTAAATAATTAATTTCTCATGCATAAAATTAATTCCTCATAATAAATTTAATTAATCAAAAATCTAAATTTAAATTTTACCGGGATGTTACAATTCTCCCCCACCTTAAGAAATTTCGTCCTCGATAGGTAAAGAGCTCGAGAAAATTTGATCATTGATTGTGATCTCTATATTCACACACGACGTCACACTGATCGTCGTACCCGTAGGTAGTGCGACATTCAACACATCGTCAAGTGGATAAATTAATAAAGCTAACTTTCACACCACATTCTCAGAGACTTGATCTGCAGTTTGATTCCTCCTGTTACAATATATGTTAGCACAAATAAATAATGCAAACAAAGGTGATAGGTACTGTGCATGTGTATTTCTCAATCCTATATTTTACCCAATCACGCCTCTCATTAAGAAAAAGGACAACCTGACGCTCTGATACCACCTTGTGACGTCCCTAGCCATCACACTAAAATATTTATCTAAGTTAGGGGAGAAGAAAGATTAATTCAACAGCGGAAGAAAACTAAGTAAATTAAATGCTACTACAATAGTTCACAATACTAAATCTTAGAACAGAATTAAACATCTAACAAAAGCAAATGAAGCAGAACTACTATAGTCTCAACTGAACACATAAGTAAATAGTCATTCTATAGGAAATAAGACAATAAATTAAATTTTTCTCTTGACCGATATTCTCCCCATTCTTGTGATCAAGTGCTCCAGTACCTGCCACGTTAGTGACAGAGTCTATTAGAACAGACTCGTAGGTTGTACACTAACAAAGCCTTTAAATAAAAATATTAGACTACAATAATAATATATATAACATGTTAACATAAGTATAATAAGAATGACAAACAATTAAACATGTATAACATAGATTTCAATTAAGCATGTATGTAGGTATAAGAGATAACATAACACAGTATGAAAGCAAGTCTAAACAAACATAACATAATTTGCATAGCAAGTACAAATCAGCATATAAACAGAAACAAAATAAAAGTATAGAGTAACGAGCAAATTTCTTTTTATTACTTTCACTTTTATCTTTTGGGCCCGTGATTTCTCATACACGCTCAGCTGCCTTTTACACATTTGGGGATCGTCAATCCCCTAGCCCGTAGGCAATAGCCCATAATGACAAAATGTGAGGTCCTCAATCAGTTTTGGGAGTTTTCACCCCCTAGCCCAAAATGGCAATGGACGCCGTCGCGCTTATATATATTCATATGCTCAAGCTAAGGCAGGTGCGTAATCCCACAGAAAATCACATTTAACTTTAATTCATTGTCGCCTTTAAAATTTGATTTAAATTTTTGTCACATAGCAAGCTCATACACTTGTTTAAATTTTATATTATATTTTTGAATGTGACGCAAGTCCGTACACTTGCCCTCCCGTAGGTGTCACAGTCCGCGAGTCAAAATATTTATCGAGATGTGATGACAAGTTCGTACACTTGTCCTCCCGTAGGTGTCACAGTCGCAAGTCAATATATATTCACATTGAATGTGACGCACAAATTCATACACTTATCCTCTCGTAGGTGTCACAAACACAAGTCTATATTTCATCGAATGTGACGACAAGTCCGTACACTTGCCTCCCGTAGGTGTCACAAACATAAGTCATATATTCACATTGAATGTGATGATAAGTCATATATTTGCCCTCCGTAGGTGTCACAGTCAAGGAAATAGACATATCATTGTATTATATATTTTTCTTTATTGACTAAACAAATAGAGCTAGCAATTAATTCATAATAATTTACATGCACTTATATTTATCCAACTTTCACAAATCTCCTTATACCTCATAATCTCGATAATTTAATTTTTAGTCATCTCTCCTATTTAAATTAAATCTCTACAGTAATCCAGCAATCACAAATAAAAGTATACATGATATCTTCAAGGATATTTTAATCTGAATTAATAAAGGTCATGAATTCTTCACATATATTTATGAAATCTCGATCAATATTTGATGAGAGATATGATTAGAGCTAATAATATAACTATAATTCACATTTGAGCTCATATTAAAGTGGATCAATTTAAATCATAATCAATTCCAAATTTCACATTTTGTATCTACAATTATAAAAATATCATCACTATTCGATATCAATCATCTATCAATAAATCTATTTAGCTTAATTTTAAACTCTAAATTATTAAAAATTAATAAATCATCAATCCTCAATATCTCATAGCATTTGAAATCAATTTCATAAGTCCAATTCTCCTAATATAATAACTAATATCACTGCCAAAGTAACTCAATTGTTTGAACTTCTAATATAAAATATATATAGTTCTAGGCTAATTAATAAGAGCACCATATAAATATGATAAATAATCAAATAATCAAATAATCTCTAAATTCATATTTAATAGCAATCATTTAATTTAAGAAATCTCCATTTAATTACATGTGATAATAAACTCTTTCAAAACATATTTTTAGTCAAGTTCTCTAATAAAATCTCATCAAAAATGAATTTTTTAATGAAAGATTTCTAATATAAAATGTTGTAGATAATGTGTCATCTATCTTATATATAATTTCATATTAATCCAAATTAATTTGTACACCAAATCTCTTATGAACTAAACTCGCTCAGAAATCTGAATTTCTGCCAGAATTTACTAATAATGCCAAAATCATACTTTGTATTCAGAATTAATCAAACGTTCCTTCATAAAATTTGTAGGTAACTTCAAGATCTAACTCATCACCAAATTTGATCAAAATCCAAGATCATTTGATACCCCAAACTGATAATAAAAGACTCAGATTCGAAATAAAATAAATTCCAGCAATATACAATCCTGCGTATATCTAAGTAAATTTCTCTAATAAGATATTTTTAAGCCATAAACAAAATTTACAGCCATAAACATGAAGAAAATTCAGCATTGCAATAAAATAAAATTTTACAAATAATTAAATATTAAATTTATTCAATTCTTGTCAAATTATGTGAATTTTTAATCTTTGATTAATTTAAGCCCTAATAATTAGATAAATCTCCTACAATTTATCAAAATACTCAATTAGTTTTCAAATTTAATTTATATGGGCTAAGTTAGAATAAAACCTACCTCGAATTCACTATGATCTTAGATTTTCTTGAGATCCGGAGAGAAAAGATACTCCAAATTGCTAGATTCGTCCAAGGCGTACGAGAACGTGTAGATCAGAAGAGATGAATAATCGTCTATTTTGAGGGAGATCCGACTTCTTCTCTCTTCTCCAACGCGTCTCTTTCTCTCTCAACTCGTCACTTTCTCTCTCCTCTCTCTAGACCGGCAGCGGGTACGGGAGGGGAAGAATTGAATCGGTGTTTTTGGGCCAGAAACTCTAATTCATTCTCTAAATAATAATCTGGGGGTATTTCTGTAATTTTCTTAGCTTAATTTAAGGAGGTAGTTATGGATATTTAATGGGTAATTAATTCTCTGTGGATTTAATTTTAAACTAACCTATTTACTTAAATTAAATATTAATTTCAGTCATTTTGAATTTTGAATCGCATAACAAACATTTAATATTTCATATATTTAATTTTAAATAATTAATTTAACATGCATAAAATTAATTCTTCATAATAAATTTAATTAATCAAAAATCTAAATTTAAATTTTACCGGGATGTTACATAGAGAGAGAGAGCTAATTATGGCGATTCTTATTGAAAGGGAGACCGCCGCCGTATACGAAATCCGGTTTTCCGAGGATGCTGGCGCGTCGATGAGAAATATCATACGGCACCAGGATGCGCATGTGCGCAATGACCAGGGTCGTCATAATTTTCACCCAACGCCCGTCCACCGGTATTCCGTACAAGTCCAGATAGGCCGAAAATTTGATGTCATAGACGAATCCATTCTGTTCAGCGTTGCCGTAACAAACCACCGCACCGAGCGCCCATAGGTATGTCAGTTGCCTATGCTGTAGATGGTTGTAAACGTCCGCAGCCAGTCTGGCTATTATGTCCGCAGTCGGTCTGCCTAACTCCATCCACTCGCCTTCTGCCGTGGTCGTCGTCATCTGGCCGGTGCCGCAGACGACGACGGCGGCGACGGCGAGGGTGAGGAGACGGCGGGTGGAATAATATTCCATGGGCACCTTGCAGGTACCGTGCGTCTTTAATTTGGAGAGAGCGTGGAGTGCGGGAGAAGGATATATATTATAATATTGGTGAGAGTATGATTTTAAAATATTTTAAAATAAATAAAAAAATTATTTTAATAAAATTAGAGAATTGAGTTTTACATGAATTTTAGAAATTATAATTTAATTTCTCATTTTTTAGTCTTGAAATTTAGAGCCGTCTATTTATTTATGTTAGAAATTAAAAATATTTTTTTAAAAAAAATTAAGATTAATTTATAATGCCCTCTTAATATCGAGTGCTTCCATTCAACTTTCACTTGGATTAAAATGAAAATATCTCAACGCACATTTCAAAAAATAAAAAATTAAAAATTCTCAATGCTGGCTAGCCCTGTGTCATGCCGAGTCAATTAAAAATAAATGAGAAATTAAATTGTAATTTTTATTATCTAAAATAAAAATTTTTATTATAAAAATAATAACTAATATTATAATTAAGATGAAAAGAAATAAAATAAAATAAAATTATAGTTTTTATCATAAATTTCGGAGTTTAATTATTACTTTTTCTGACATCTGACCTAATAATTCCATAATTTTTAATTTAAAAAATTATATAAGACAAAATAATTTTCAAACACATGGGACAAATTTACAAAGAGGCCGGCTTTTTACATTCTCAATATATATTATATTATTAAAATATGATTTGAATTAAAATAATTAATAGGTTAAAGCCCATTATGTATGACCCAATTTAACACTTTAATCTTACAGAAAGGATGGCCTATTTGGAGTATAATGTTACAGTTTAATGTTTAGAAATTAAATTTTAGTTTTTAGTATTAAAATAATTTAAAGTATAAAAATT
Organism: Apostasia shenzhenica; assembly: GCA_002786265.1. NCBI lineage: Eukaryota > Viridiplantae > Streptophyta > Magnoliopsida > Asparagales > Orchidaceae > Apostasia > Apostasia shenzhenica. The sequence goes on from KZ451961.1 coordinate 1,061,767, forward strand.
AATATTTTGGATTATAAATTATGACTTGGCCTGCTTATTTGTAAGATTTAAATTTAATAAATTTAAAATTAAATTCAGATAAAAATATAATTTTTTTATTGAAAATTGTAACTGATGTGAAATAAAGTTAGTTATTATATTAGAATATGTAAGGGATGCGATATAAATTAGTTATTATTTTAGTAATATGTGTAGTTGTGAAATAAAGTTAATTTTTAATATTAAATTTTATGTGTGATGTGATGTGCCTACTTAAAATTAAACTACATTAATTTTAAACTGTCAAACAAACTGGGGCTAAAGGCTCAAGATTGAAGTATAATGCTGGTTTATCAAAAAATAATGTAAAATTTGAAATCCTATAAGATTTTAAGTGTAATATTCATAATGTTTTATTTTTGATAATAAAATATGTGAAATTTCATATTTAAAATATTTTTCATAATGCCTAAGTTGAGTATTGATCTTTTAGGCCTGTTTGTTAGTAATATTTAATTTAATAAAATTAAAATTAAACTTAAAGATATTTTTTTATTAAAAATTATAAATAATGTGAAATTAACCGGGGCAGAGAAGGTGTAGACAAGGTTCATTATCGGAGCGCAGGATAGGGGTACATCAGCAAAATTGTAATGAATGAGTAAACATTAACACCTAAACTCTGCTCATTTTTATTAAATGAGTTACCCGACCCAACCTTCCAATCCGTTTATTATAAATTTTAAGTATCAAAATTTGAGAAGTTCAATGTTATTTTACTTTAAATCAATATAATAATAAAATTAATTTAACAAATCAAAATTATAACTAAATTATATAATAGTTAATCTTATAACTAATACAATAAAAAATATACTAATTTTTAATAAATAGGTCTTTAATAGGTCATAATTGAGTTGACTTTTCAACTGATTTGAACATGTATAAAGCAGTGCACAAATATCTGGGTCTCCAGAATCCGCTAAATTGTAAACTCTAAAAACTTAAATCTTAAATCCTAAAAAAATTTCTTAATTCAACTGGAATATCTCATGTTGAGAGAAGAGGTTTAAAAGAAGGTGCTCATACTTTTGTTTACATCTTTGAAATTCTTCACTTATTCGGCTTTCCCTTTTTCATCCTACTTTAAATTAAGAAATTTACATCTGTTATTTCCAAAAAAAAAAAAAATTTACAATCAACATTTCATAAATCAAATATTTGCATATAACACTTTCTAATCACATCTACATAATTATTTGCAGGCAGTACATTCGAGTAGAAGTTAGAGTAGAAGTATTATCCGTAAATTCACATTCAAAATATGGGTAATGTTAGCTGTGAATATTAGACTTAAAAAAAAAATTTGAGATGATAAATGTATTTTTTTTTACAAGATATTTACTAAAATGAAATTATGAATAAATGAAGATATTAACATGGATTAGTGAGTATATATGAAAAGATATGATGAGAAATGTGTATATTTGTGAGAAGGTAGAGGTAACCTCAGTTAAGAATAAGTTCAGGGAGAGTCAGTTAAGATGATTTGGACATATAAATTGTAGACCGATAGATGATCCAATAAAAAAATTAAATTTTTAGATTTTGCTTGTATTAAAAGAGAAAGAAAAAAATTAATAAGATATGACAATAAACTATTAGAAAGGATTATATATTTAGAGATAAATGAGAACTTATTGTGTAATAGAGCATAATAAAATAAATTAAAAATTTATGTAGTCGACCATACCTAATGAAATAAAGGCTTGATTATTATTATTATTGACAATTAAATTGAGTTGACTCAAAATCAAATTTATTTTGATTCTGTGTTGATTTTGAATTAGTCAAAACTCAAAATTTTTAACTTTTGGGTTTGACTTGATTTGCTCGAACTCAACCAAATGTCCGCCTCCTCGGAGTATATCAGATGTATTCCAAAATTCGTGACGTGTATGTATTGAGTGGAATAGACCAGGAAGGTGACAATGTCTATTACTTTAATTAAACATGAAATTTTATTTATTATATCGACCTAATATGATAATACATTTGATGTACATATTTTTATAAAATTATTGAAACATACAAATAACTATAAAATTTAGCAGAAATAGAAATAAATATTTAAAATTAAATTTTTTAGCCAAGATAAGTCTAAATTTAAAAAATAAATAAGCATCATATTTTAGAATTACAAATAATAAAAAAATTAAATAAGAAAAAATAAAATTTGAAGGTGGCCATCCATGGGGAGCAGGTTATTCTTTAAAATTTAAGAATTTAAAAAATAATTTAAAGAATTTTATTCTTTATTCTGCGACGACCCCATAATACTACTGATTTTTAAAGTTATTTTAATTCTGTGACGACCCCATAATTTTATTCTTTAAAGTATTATATTGTAATTCTTAAATTCCTTATCAAATTCTTTATTCATATTACAGTATTATATCGTTCGTAACTTTAAAATCAGCAGTATTATAAAATGTGGACATTACAAGTTCCGATCTCAGCGATGACAATTATGGGGTCGTCGCGGTTTACCCCTCCTCTGGGAAGGTCCCCCGTGGTAAAGACAATGTCAGGCAAGAGAGGGGAGAGTTCGAATGTGCATATCTCTCGGTATCTTCGAGCTCTGAGACCGCTGTCATAACCGAAGACAAACAGGACGACATTCTTGTCGTCGGCTTTTGACGCTGCGGGAGTCGAAGAGTTGACCGTCGGGGGGCCGTCACGCGAAAAAAGCGGCCGCACCGCCTTCGACACGGGCCCCTCGATCTTTTTGTAGCCGGTGAGATAGTTATTCTCTATGTATTTATTGACGAGTGCTCGAAAAGAGAAATGTGGTAAATTTGAGAAATAGGACTCAGTGCAGAAATGATGTATTCAACAAATGAAAAAGGCAAACAGCAGAAATATATCGCACAACAGGCACAAAAGATTTATAGTGGTTCGGCCTTCCGCCTAGTCCACTCCCCACGCATCTCGAATGGGAATTTCACTAAAACCCCGACTTTATACGGGAACAAAAGCCGAACAAACTCAATACAACCCTATGGTTTTTTCAAGGAACCAAAGCCAAGCAAACCTTCAATCCTACAGCTTTTTGAAGGAACCAAAGCTGAGCAAACCTACAAACCTCCACTAGGGAGATAATGAAAGGAAGTAAAAGTTTTGCTAGACTAGCTAGCTTACAATACAATGCATATACAAGAATCAATATTACAATGAGGCACTCTATGCATATGCAAATAAGCCAAGGGTCTTCTTGAATAATTCCGAAAAGGCTAACGTAAAAACAGTGAATGAGATGATTTAAGAAATATCACCCAATGTAAGCCTTCAACAGGAAGAATAAAAGAAAAAACAGAGCTTAGTGAATCTCAATAAATGATAAATTTAGAAACAAGATTCACAGCAAAGCCAAAAACAAAAACAGCAGCAATATGAGATTTTGAAGCAGGAAACGAAAATAGAACCAGGAATTTCAGCTTCTTTCCACTTGAAAAACACCACAATCTTCCTCTTTGAAATCTCTTTCAAATGTTTTGCAAGTAAGGCTTTGGGAGAGCTAAAACCGGATGAGAGCTTGAGAGGAGAAGGTGAGTTGCAGTTCTCCAAAAACAGAAGATGCAGAAAATCAAAAATCGTATTGGAGAGAATCAGTTTTTGGAGAGAAAACCGCATGAGCTTAAGAATGCAAAAATTATTTTCGTTGGAAGAGAGAGAAGGAAACAGCCCAGTTTTGTCTTCTTGTAATTGTAGGCTTATTGCATTAAGCCAACATGAAGGAGACAAAGCCAAGTAGATTAAGATTAAAAAATAATTAAAGGAAGCATGCCTTAATATTTTACATGGTGGCCATCATAACAAAACAAACTTTCAAGAAAAAACGGTAGGCTGCAAGAAATCAAAACACAAGCCAAGATGTCATGGGATAAACAAAACCCAAGTTACAAAGAGAAGGAATGATGGCTTTTGATTTAGATTGATGTGGCTCATGCAACCTTTTAGAAAATACATGGGTATTAACCAATAGGTTATATGTTGTCATATACCAAAATAGAAGAACAATTAATGATCATGTAGGGATCTATCATAGGCATGAGATAGTGTTTAAGCTAAACCAATTTTTAACCTAAAATGTGATAAGTATTAAACTTTGAGTTAAGCTTCAAACTCAAATCAATAGATTGAGTGAGCTACACTCTTAATTCAAATTACTTAACATGAATAAGTTGAAAGAGATTTTCGCTTAAACAACTAAACACGATAAATATGAAAGAGAATAAGATTTTCTTAACTAGAAAACTAAAAGGAAAAACTCAAGTAAAGACCTTGACAAAAATGCACATGCTCACATAATAGTCCTAGAAAAGAAAATAATAAAAATTTCAGTGAGATCCAGCTTTCCTCTGGACTTTAATTTGGACTCAATTCTCAAATAAAATAATGCAACCTATTAACACACTAAATAAGAGGATTAGTCTATAACAACTAAATTAATTGTGGTCATCAAAATCAAAGGGTTTAATAATCTCCCCTTTTTTATGATGATAATTAATTTAGAAAGCTAAGGAAATTTAAAACGATAATTCAGTATAATAACTCCCCCTTAGCAGGAGACACAGTTAACAGAAACAAGAAAGAGGGATTTCAAATAGTTTACATAAAAGTAATGCTCCCCCTAAATCAATGCATTTTATTTTATACATATCTGAAGAGATAAAAGGAGAACAGAGCATGTAAATACTCATCTACAGAAAATGTAATCAGTTAAAAAAAACTTGCAGAAAATGTAATCTGTCAAAAAAAAATTCATTAAGAAGCATAGCATACTGTCCATAAAGGAAAGCAAAGCAAACTATATTTCTCCCCCTTTGGCATCATCAAAAAGATGGCCAAACGGAAGAAAATAGAGAATAGAATCTTCAATAACATTTAACATAGCAATAAGTTAAACAAACCCACCTCAACCAATATCATTTCTTGCTGGGAAACAAACGGCCAATAATTGAGTCAATTTTGAGATCAAGGATCTCAAGAGTGGTTCCATTATGGCAAACCAAGTCAGTGAGTTGATTACGTACTTATATAGCTCAACAACTCACATTTATGATTTATTATTATGTCCTTTCACTTAGAAGCCTACCAATAGGCAGGAGCTATTTATTGTCTTGATGATTTTGATTCACTCACATGAATATTATTCTAGCGATTACTTTCTGGACTCTTTAGGCCTTGTTTGGTTCGAGTTTTTTTTAGATATAAAAAAAATTATTATTTTTTTTAAATTTAATGAGAGAGAAATTTATTTTACTATTAAAAAGTATGTAAAATATGAAATACTTTCAATTCTAATATTTGTATTTGTATTGGATGTGAAATAAAGTTGATTTTTAGAGTTGAAATTTGTGTTGGGCAAAAAACTCACCTCGAACCAAACGAGGCCAGATTTCGGGTCGTGACAAGGTTAACCTAGGGAAGAATTTTAAATCTAAAATTTATAATTTAGAATCCCTTAAATTATATTTATTTTTATATTTTTATTAAATAATTAAATAATCCAGCAGATCTTATTGGTAAGTTCGTCACAATTGTTGTAATTATATATATTTATATTTATATTTGACGGGAACATTATATATATCTTTGTAAAAGTTTTTTGTCCCATGTGAGTGATGGGAGTATTTTGTTTTATTCAATTCTTAAAAAACAATTATGTAATTATAAGGTCCGCCCTGCCATTCGAGATTTCATGTAAAATTATAATTTAATTTTCTATTTTTTAAACTTTATTATTAGATTCTAAAAAATTATAAATTAATTCTAAATTTATAACAAAAATTATTTTTTATTTTCAATTTTTTAATCTTTGTCTTAATATTAGGTCCTAATTTCTCAAAATAAAAATAATAATTTAATTTCTATTTTTTTTAATAATTTATAATATATTATAAAAATTATAATTTGATTCTTCAATTTTTTTAGTCTTGAAATTTAGAGCCATCTATTTATTTATCTTAGAAATTAAAAATATTTTTTTTAAATTAGGATCAATTTATAGTGTCCTCTCAATATCAAATGCTTCCATTCAACTTCCACTTGGATTAAAATGAAAATGTCTCAACGCACATTTCAAAAAATTAAAAATTAAAAATTCTCAATACTGGCTAGCCGGCGCTGTATCATGCCGAGTCAACTAAAAATAAATGAGAAATTAAATTGTAATTTTTATTATCTAAAATAAAAATTTTTGTTATAAAAAATAATAACTAATATTAAAATTAAGAAGAAATAAAATAAAATTATGGTTTTTATTATAAATTTGGGAGTTAAATTATTTTTTTTATGACATATGGCCTAATAATTACATGATTTTAATTTAAAAAATCATATAAACACATGGGACAAATTTAGAAAGAGGCCGGCTTTTTACATTCTCAATATATATATTATATTATTAAAATATGATTTGAATTAAAATAATTATTAGGTTAAAATAATTAAATTTAGATAAAAAAATATTTTTTTATTGAAAGTTGTGACTGATGTGAAATAAAATTAGATATTATATTAAAAAATGCGAAGAATGTGATATAAAGTTAGTTATTATGTTGAAAAATGCGAGAGAAATATAAAATTTGAAATCAGGTAAGATTTAAGTGTAATATTCATATTATTTTATTTTTGATATTAAAATATATAATATTTCATATTTAAAATATTTTTCATAATGCCTCAGTTGAGTATTGATTTTTTTAGGTCGTTTGTTTGTAAAATTTAATTTAATAAAATTTAGAGATATTTTTTATTGAACGTTGTGAATAATGTGAAATTAATCGGGGTAGAGAAGGTGTGGACAAGGTTCATTATCAGAGCACAGGGTAGAGGTACATCGGCAAAATTGTAATAAATGGGTAAACATTAACACTTGAACTCAGCTCATTTAATAAATGGGTTACTCGACCCAACCTACCAATCTATTCATTATAATTTTTAAGTATCAAAATTTGAGAAGTTCAATATTAATGTTTTACTTTAAATCAATATAATAATAAGATTAATTTAACAAATCAAAATTATAATTAAATTATATAATAGTTAATATTATAACTAATACAATAAAGAAAAAACAGACTAATTTTAATAAATAGGTCTTTAATAGGTCATAATTGAGTTGACTTTTCGACTGATCTGAACATGTATATAGCAGTGCACGCATATTTTGGTCGCCAGAATCTGCTAAATTTTAAACTCTAAAAACTTAAATCTTAAATCATAAAAAAAAAAAAACTTAATTCAACGGGAATATCTCATGTTGAGAGAAGAGGTATAAAAGAAGGTGCTCATACTTTTGTTTATATCTTTGAAATTCTTCACTTATCCTTTTTTTAAAATTAAATGTATCTATTAATTAAGTTTTTATTCAGCTTTCCCTTTTTAATCTGTTTTAAATTAAGAAATTTACATCTGTTATTTTTTAAAAAATATTTTTTACGGTCACTATTTTATAATTCAAATATTTACATATAACACTTTCTAAGCACATCTACATAATTATTTGCAGGCAGTACATTCGAATAGAAGTTAGAATAGAAGTATTATCCGTAAATTTACATTCAAAATATGGGTAATACTAGCTGTGAATATTAGACTTTAAAAAAATTTTAGAGATAATAAATGTATTTTTTTTTACAAGATATTTACTAAAATGAAATTATGAATATAGCGGGAGAAAGAAAGAGAGAGAGAGAGAGGAAGCTAATTATGACGATTCTCATTGAGAGGGAATTAAACTGCCGACGTATACAAAATCCGCAATTGTGAGGATGCTGGCACGTCGATGAGGATCATTCGGCAACAGGATGCGCATGTTCGCAATGACCAGGGTCGTCATCGTTTTCACCATACGCGCGTGCGGCAGTGCTCTGTACTCGTCCAGATCGGCCGAAAAGATGACGTCACAGATGACTCCATTGTCGGCGGGTTTGCTGTAACCAAACAGCGCATCGATCGCCCATAGGTATTTCAGTTGCCCGTGCTCTTGATTGTTGTAAACGTCCGCCATCACTCTGGCTATTGCGTTCGCAGCCGGTCCGGCTAACCTCGTCCACTCGCCTTCTGCCGTGGTCGTCGTCATCTGGCCGGTGCCGCAGATGACGGCGGCGGCGACGGCGAGGGTGAGGAGACGGCGGGTGGAATAATATTCCATGGGCATCTTGCACGTACCGTGCGTCTTTAATTTGGAGAGAGCGTGGAGTGCGGGAGAATGATATATATTATAATATTGGTGAGAGTATGATTTTAAAATATTTTAAAATAAACAAAAAATTTTGTGTGAATAAAATTAGAGAATTGAGTTTTACATGAATTTCTTTTTTATTAAAGTGCGGATAAAATTAATTTTTAAATTTAAATTTTACATGTGATCTAAAATAAAATTTATTTTTAATATATAAATTTATGTAGTATATGAAATAAATATAAAATATTAATGAAAGATTTTAAGTCATGAATCTGGTGGTTTCTTTATCTTCAAGTAAATGAGTTGATCAAAATATTCAAAACTCAATCTTATTAAAAAGAGTAAATAATTTAAAGATCTTGAATCAATTATATAAAATAGTGATGAAATGAATGGGAATATTGTCGCAGAATTCAACCAAAATATATAGCTAAAGTGAAAAAATATTTCTACTGTATTGTGTGATAAAAAAAATTATATTTAAATTTAAAGATAAGTTTTAAACAATAACTGTAAAATCAACAGTATTATATGATACTAAATGCTGACCCATAAAGCAAATACACATAAGTAAAATAAGTATTACAAAAATGATGATATTAATGTGAATTAGTGAGTTACATGAAAAGATAGGATGAGAAATGTGTATATTTGTGAGAAGTTTGAAATAACCTCAGTTAAAAATAAGCTCAGGGAGAGTCAGTTAAGATGATTTAGACATATAAATTGTAGACCGATAGAGACTCTAATAACAAAAATTAAGTTTTTAGATTTTACTTGTATTAAAAGAGAAAGAGAAAGATTAATAAAATATGACAATAAACTATTAGAAAGGATTATATATTTAGAGATAAATAAAAACTTATTTTTTAATAGAACGCAATAAAAATAAATTAATAATTCATGTAGTCGACCCTATGTAATGAAATAAAGGTTTGATTATTATTATTATTGACAACTAAATTGAGTTGACTCAAAATCAAATTTATTTTGATTCTGTGTTGATTTTGAATTAGTCTGAACTCAAAATTTTTAACTTTTGGGTTCGACTTGATTTGCTCGAACTCAACCAAATGTCCCCCTCACCTCCTCGGAGTATATAAGATATATTTCAAAATTCGTGACGTGCAGGTATTGAGCGAAATAGACCAGGATGGTGACAAGGTCTATTACTTTAATTAAGCATGAAATTTTATTTATTATATCAACCTAATATGATAATACATTTGATGTACGTATTTTTATAAAATTATTGAAACATACAAATAACAATAAAATTTAGCAGTAATAGAAATAAATATTTAAAATTAAATTTTTTAGCCAAGATAAGTCTAAAGTTAAAAAATAAATAAGCATCATATTTTAGAATTACAAATAATAAAGAATTTAAATAAGAAAACATAAAATAAAATGTAGATTATAATTTATCGAGTCATGTTGAGTCGGGTCGGGTCGAAATAAAAGATTTGGTCTCAATTTATTACCCAAGCCCTTACTTTTTCGAGCCGGGTTGGGTTCTGTTTAGTGGATCCCCGATTCCGTGCCTCACGCTACCTCAGGGCTTGGATGCACTTATCTTTAGGGGGCGTATGGTTCATTGTTATTTTGATATTATGTTACATAATTTAAATAACATGATATTTAGATGTCATCTTTTGACTAATAATTTTATATTTTTATAAAAGATTACTTATAAGTATCATTAAACTAAATAATTATTATTTTTTAAATAACATAACATCAAGATAACATTGAACTAAACGCCTCCTAAATTTAATTTTCCTATGTCCTTATAACAAAATTATTATGCCTGACATATACGTATCTGTACAACCGATTATCATCACTAATTAACATCTCTAATAGAATATAATTTTTCGAAAAACTTCTAAGACTATTTCATCCATAGACGACATTTCACCCGACCTTTGAGTCCCTTCGACTTGGAATCCACTTTTCAGTAAGGAACCATTAAATTAAGTCCAAAAACAGTTCATTTGAGTTCAGTAATTCTTCGAGTGAATGAGTTTGCTAGTATGGTAACCTCAGTTTTTGTCGACCAAACCCAATGCTTCGTGTAAGAAAAAAAAATAAAAAGATACGAATAAAAATACTTATTTTATTAATTAATTAATATTATTTTAATATTATATTATATTATTCAAAAATAATAATTATTTGATTTAATAATATCTACAGATAACATTATAAAAATGGGGGATTTACGTAGAGAACATTGAATTCATCACAAATTACGCATTTCACCATCATTTAGTAAATATTACGCATATCACACTCTCCTTATTGTTACAATAGAAATGTAAAACCCATAAGTAATATAAGGAGAGTGTGATATGCGTAATATTTACTAAATGATGGTGAAATGCGTAATTTGTGATGAATTCAATGTTCTCTACGTAAATCCCCCTATAAAAATTTATTCAAGTTTAATTTATAGTTTTTATGATAAGAAATTAGAAGCTAAGACTAAGATTGAAACAAGTAGAAGACCTAAACTCAAGATTAATAATGGTCGAGGGACTAAATTATAATTTTTTATGACTTAATATATATCTTTTTTTAAAGTAATCGGTCCGGTTACGAACTGAATAATCGGTTATGCTTACACAGAACTAGTTCGGACTTCGGACCGGTTCTGCGGCCCGGAACCGGTTAGAATCAGTCTGGTTCAACCGGTTCTGGTCCGATTCCAGGTCAAATCGGTCCAATAAGCAGCCCTATTCGTCACAATTGTTGTAATTATATATATATATATATATATATATATAATTATAGTTTTATTTTCAAATTTTTTAATCTATGTCTTAATATTAGGTCCTAATTTCTCAAAATAAAAATTATAATTTAATTTCTAAATTTTCCTTAATAATTTATAATATATTATAAGAAATTCTAATTTAATTCCTCATTTTTTTAGTCTTGAAATTTAGAGCCATCTATTTATTTATCTTAAAAATTAAAAATATTTTTTTTAAAAAAATTAGGATCAATTTATAGTGTCCTCTCAATATCAAATGCTTCCATTCAACTTCCACTTGGATTAAAATGAAAATGTCTCAACGCACATTTCAAAAAATTAAAAATTAAAAATTCTCAATGCTGGCTAGCCGGCGCTGTGTCATGCCGAGTCAACTAAAAATAAATGAGAAATTAAATTGTAATTTTTATTATCTAAAATAAAAGTTTTTGTTATAAAAAATAATAACTAATATTAAAATTAAGAAGAAATAAAATAAAATAAAATTATGGTTTTTATTATAAATTTGGGAGTTAAATTATTATTTTTATGACATATGGCCTAATAATTACATGATTTTAATTTAAAAAGTCATATAAACACATGGGACAAATTTAGAAAGAGGCCGGCTTTTTACATTCTCAATATATATTATATTATTAAAATATGATTTGAATTAAAATAAATAATAGGTTAAAGCCCATTATGCATGACCCAATTTAACACTTTAATCTTACAGAAAGGATGGCCTATTTGGAGTATAATTAATGTTACAGTTTAATGTTTAGAATTTAAAATTTAGTTTTTAGTATTAAAATAATTTAAGGTATAGAATTTAATAGTTTAGATTATAAATTATAACTGAGCTTGTTTGTTTATAAGATTTAAATTTAATAAAATTAAAATTAAACTTAGATAGAAATATATTTTTGAGATAATTACCTGCATGCCACATAATTTAGTTTTATTTATGTCTTACCATTCATTTTTGGTTAATTACGCTATGCACACTCAAAACATTACAAAATCTTACATACACATATTTGAATCAAAATTTAATCAAAATCTATTTAAAAAAATATTTTGTTAGTAAATCATTAAAATTATATTTTTACTCTTAATAGTACATATTTTTTTCTTCCTCAATACCACACTAAAGCGCTGATTTATCCTAAAATTAATTCACATCGCGGATGTCTTCTTCCTTTTTCGCCACCTAAACATTAAGGTTTTAGGATTTTCACTCAAAATATATTTAAATATCCTTAAAATAATATAATGAAAAGCTCAGATTTTTTGTAATCTAACTATAGTTAGGTTATTGAAAAATTACGATTACTCATTATAATAAAAATAAGTTAAAATATATGTATGTAAGATTTTATAATATTTTGAGTATGCATAACGTAATTAACTAAAAATAGATGGGTAAAGCATAAATAAAACTAAATTATGTGTCATATAGGTAATTATCTCTATATTTTTTTTATTAGAAATTGTGAATTATGCAAAATAAAATTAGTTATTACATTGAAATATATGAGTGATATGATATAAAGTTAGTTATTATGTTAGAATATGTGAAACGCTCGAACTCAACCAAATGTCCGCCTCCTCGTAGTATATCAGATATGTTCCAAAATCCGTGGAGTTTATGTATTGAGTGGAATAGACCTGGAAGGTGATAAGTTCTATTACTTTAATTATTTATTTATTATATCAACCTAATATGATAATACATTTGATGTACATATTTTTATAAAATTATTGAAACATACAAATAACTATAAAATTTAGCAGAAATAGAACTAATAAATATTTAAAATTAAATTTTTTTAGCTCAGATAAGTCTAAATTTAAAAAATAAATAAGCATCATATTTTAGAATTACAAATAATAAAGAATTTAAATAAGAAAAAATAAAATTTGAAGGTGGCCATCCCTGGGAAGCACGTTATTCTTTAAAATTTAAGAATTTAAGAAATAATTTAAAGAATTTTATTCTTTATTCTGCGACGACCCATAATACTGTTGATTTTTAAAGTTATTATAATTCTACGACGACCCCATAATTTTATTATTTAAAGTATTATATTGTAATTCTTAAATTCTTTATTAAATTCTTTATTCATATTACAGTATTATATCGTTCATAACTTTAAAATCAGAAGTATTATAAAAGATGGACATCACGAGCTCAGATCTCAGCAATGACAACTATGGGATCATCGCGGTTTACTTCTCCTCTGGGAAGATCCCCTGCGGTGAAGATAATGTCAGCCAAGAGAGGAGGGAGTTCGACTGTGCATACCTCTTGGTATCTTCGAGCTCTGAGACCACTGTCGTAACCGAAGATAGACAGGACGGCCTTCTTGTCGTCGGCTTTTGACGCTGCGGGAGTCGAAGATTTGACCGTCGGGGGCCCGTCACGCGAAAAAAGCGGTCGCACCGCCTTCGACAGGGGCCCCCTCGATCTTTTTGTAGCCGGTGAGGTAGTCATTCTCTATGCATTCATTGACAAGTGCCCGAAAAGAGTGGCACTCGAAGAGGAGATGACCGTAACGCTGGTGGAACTTACAAAACTTCGTGGGGTCCTCGCCAGGTTGCGGTGGCTGGCGTTCGCCGCGGCTCTTGATGAAGCCTTTATCGCTGAGGATCGAAAAAATTTCTTCGATGATGTAGACCGGCATAGCGGGAAGTGGGGAATCACCTTCAAACTTGCGCTTCCCGTGGGCGGGTGAGAAGTTCTGGTCTCGAAAGCTTCTCCTGGGCGTGTTCGAGTTTGTCTTCGGAGTCTAGCCCTTCTTGTCTTGGGGCGAAACGACCTCCTGCTTGGCTTTCGCCTTGAGGGCCTTGGCATCTTCGAGATGGATGCGTTTTTCGGCGCGGGCCCTTGCCTCCATAAGCGTCTTCTGAATGTCGTCGATGAAAGAGTCATACAATTCCCCTGGCAGAATGCCGTGGACGAAGATCATGGTCGATCTGTCGTCTGTAGTGTCTTTCGTCTCGGTGTTCATCTTCGAGAACCGGTCCATGTAGTTGCGCAGCGATTCGTTCGGAGCCTGCCGTATCTGCCACAGCTCGTAAATTGTTCGGGAGGTAGTCCTTGAGGTTTCGAATCTGATGCGAAACTGTTCGGAGAACTGCAGGAAGCTTTGGATGGAGCATTGGGGAATTTCGTCGAGTCAATGCAATGCCAGGCCCGTCGGTGACTATATCTCAACACGTCAGAACCATGGTACGCAGTATTATGAGTATCCTCGCAATATAATATTACCTAACAGCAATTTAATCACACGATAATGTTCAGGTCACACGAGTGAGCAAATCAAGCAGTCCCAATAGCAGACACCACTACAAGATTTCACAAGATATTTGAAATATTCAGTTGATGTTCAGGCTTACCTCAAGTCGAGATTCCAACATCATAGAGATGAGTTAAGGCGACCCGAAGCGGATGATGTCGAGGCAGACGAGCAGAAGGCGAAGCGGGGGGATGCGAGTGAACAGAGCGGCGCGCTGAGAATGCGGAGGCGTTCCACGAGGGTCGGTGAGCTCGCCAGCCAGTGGCGCGACGCAGCCGAGCGAGACGTGGCCGAGCGAGGCGAGGCGTGGCGAAGTGAGGCGGGGCTCTGCGAGGCGCAGCCGGGCGGGGCTCGGCGAGGCGCGGCGAGGCTGGGCGGGGCTCGGCGAGGCGCGGCGAGGCCGGGCGGGGCTCGGCAAGGCGAGGCCGGGTGCGTGGGTCGAGGGGAAAAAAGGGAAAGTTTGGTGGAAATTACAATAAGAGTCCTGGATTTCGTTGAGCTTAAAGTTTGGTGGAAATTACAATGGCGGCATTTCAGATGGTCGCGTCCACCTACCACCTGTGTGTGAAGTTCCTAACGCCATTCGACATCGCTACTATCAGGGGGGACAAAGCCGGCGCCAGGAAATTTTTTGAAATAAATGCGTACCACCTGGATCCCAGAAACCACGGCTTACCACCAGTCGAACAAAATGACCATGTAACCGTCACCGACGGAAAAACTGTACTAATTTCTAGAGACTTTGTTGATAATAAAAAGCCCGCTCTGGCGGCCCTACTTTCTGAGGTATATGCAGCATCATCGCTTATTTCTTTCTTCTTTTATTTTTTGAAACAAAGCCTTGGCTTATATTACATTAAAAAAATAAAAATTAATATATTAAATTATAAAAATGATGGTGAGGACACGATGTCATCGGACCATCGATCCATCCCAGAAAGATTTTGACTTGTTGAGATAGAGTTGACTAAAATTATTTGGTAAATTTATAAGATAATATTTGGACTTGATTCTAAATATTTAAAATCGATTTACTTTTCCGATTTTAGTTTTTTAGCTGTCACATAATTATCATCAGGGATATTCCTGAATAATTTTATGTTCATCTGTTGACTTTA
This sequence comes from Apostasia shenzhenica, assembly GCA_002786265.1. NCBI lineage: Eukaryota > Viridiplantae > Streptophyta > Magnoliopsida > Asparagales > Orchidaceae > Apostasia > Apostasia shenzhenica. The sequence goes on from KZ451961.1 coordinate 1,077,181, forward strand.
TTTGGTGATCTCTATTTAAGACTGCATCTCGCATATTGTCCCACATCAAATGGCCTATCACCTGTGAGTAAATTACATTACTAACTTAAATAAAACATTCTCATACCTCAAGCGACATCGCTAAAATAAATAAGAGATTGCAGCACGTACTATCAATCTCTCGATTCATGCTCATCTAGATCTACAAGTTATAAAAAACTATTATTTTAAATAATAATAATAATAAATAAATTTTTTAAATTATTTTACATAAATTCTAATATAAAAAAATACTATTTTATTTTACATGCTCAATAATTTTTAATAAAAATATCAACTTTATTTCACATCATAGATCAAAATACTCAAATTAAGTATATCTAAATCCGATTATATCTAAATGTAACCCAATTTATATCTAAATCTGTGATTTGGATTAAAGTTTTTACCGGAATATTATTTAGAAAAATTTTATGTTTTTCTTTAAAATTTTATATAACTGATTATTTCAAACATATTATATTTGTTATAATGTAAGAAAAATTACGTTTAAGCCTGTGAGATAGATTTCATTATTTAAAAAAGTTAATACCTAGTCTTTTATCGAAATATATCATACTACTACCTCATTTTTTTACAAGATAAAAGAATATTTATTTTTGAAGTTTAATAGGAGAGAAATTTATTTTAATATTAGAAAGTATGTAAAATATGAAATACTTTAAATTCTAATAATCGTATTTGTATTGGATGCGAAAAAAAGTTAATTTTTATATCTGAAATTCATAACCTCGTGTGGTTCGAGCTTTGTTTTGGACATGAAAAAAAAAGTATTTTATTTTTTAAATTTAATGAAACAAAAATTTATTTTACTATTAAAAAGTGTGTAAAATACTTTTAATTCTAATATTCGTATTTGTATTGGATGTGAGAAACGAAAGCACTGACTACACTGGAACAGTCGATCACAGGAACAATTTCCTTTCAATTACGTGTACATACGTTGATTTCATGCCAACTCAAACCAAATTTGACTAGATAAATTTTACTCGAAGGTGACCTATAGGGCTCAAATTTGACCTAAACATTTGTTGGCTCAACCCAATTTGATATTTCTATGCCAAATTACCACTCGTTTGGTTCGAGGCAAGTTTTTTGTCAAACACAAATTTCAATTATAAAATCCGGAGCGTACACGTGGAGGCTTCAACGGATCCAATTCTCGCGAAGCAGGCCAAGGGCGCGAGGCAAACAGCAGGCGACTTCCTCAGACCGACCAACTCTCAAGCCGAACAACCCTCAAGTCGAACAACGGGATTCACAAGGAATAGCCCCTCATGCCCCATTAAAGAGGTATGGCTGGCCCCAGGCGCCGTATGTCCGTACCAGCATGGTCGCCGGCCTGTGAGATAAGGGGGACAGTCCTTGAAGTACCCTCCCTAGGCCATCCCCCACACGTCAGCATCATGAAAAAAATTCAGACTAAAAATTATAATGTAATAGGAGAAAATGGACCTTCCTTTTGGGCCTCATCTTGTATCTCCAAGAATCACCACTGTATTCAGTTTTTCGATTAGTGAAACCTCTTAAAAGCAGTCCAGAGAGAGGCGCCGTTATTTTCCGCCTTACCGGTTTCTATGTCGAAAAGCCCGGTCGTATTTTTCACCTTTAAACACTGCCTCTACTCAGAATTGATGGGCTCCTTCCTATTACACCATATAAAAGGATTCCCAATAAACTCCAGCAATATTTTTTTCAAAAAAAAATCAACTTTTTTTAATTACTGAGCTATTTAGTTTGATCTAAAAGTAACGCATCTCATTTAGTTGATTTTAAATCAATTATAGAGCAAGATCAAGCTTCAAACATTACTGCCAGCCACAACCCATAAAAACTCAACTTAATTAACAAATAGTTACAGAAATGTATTCAAAACATTCGGCATTCACTTAAAATGTTGATAGCTGTTGACGTAGGATGTGGGGCTCCTAGGAAACACCGAGAAAGAGAGAGTTCCGGGAGACGGTGGCGCGCAAAGGGATAAGCCTGTTAACAGAAGCTCAGCAGGGGAGTGAATTCAGAGCATTCAGAGAAACACACATAAGTTTAAGGTGGTTTAGGGAGATAATCCCCAACTGAGTTCGCGCAGTTTGTCTGCCACCGGGAAGGCCTGCAGCCGCGAAAGGAGAACGATATCTTTTAATATTTGTATCTCTTCTGGGGATCCGTGATGGCTGGAGCATGCGGATCCTTCATTTGCGGGTCTGGAAAAAGGTGCCTTGTACGGGGACATTAATGAAGTGTCCAACTCTCTCCATAACAACAATTTCATCAAACAATACTGAAGCATCTCTCTTGAATCTGCCATTATGAAATTAATCCTGCAAGCCTTTAAAATGGTAGGCAAGGCCCAGACCTCGACTAATAGAGGATAGACCTTTTATAGTAGTTAAAAATCACTGTAAAATATCGCCCGACAAACCGCTTTCTATGCTTATATTGTAAAAAGACATACGCTTTTTACAGCAGTTTTGAACTGTTGTAAAAGATCAATCTTATACAACGATTGTCTTAGACAACTGCTGTATTGCATTCGTTTTTACAACAGTTGTCTCGGGTTAATCTTTTACAATAGTTGACTTAATCAACCGTTGTAAAAGATCAAGAGAGTTCATTTGTAAGCGGTTCAACTAGTCAGCCGCTTTATAAAGGTCGTTATATATTGTACCGTTTCGACTAGTGCTCCTACGATGAGATAGAGCTCCCAGTTCCCACATCTAAAAAATCATTTCATGTATCGATATAAGTGATGTTTAATGCAAGCAAACAATTAGATATAGTTAGACATTGAAAGAAGAATCTTACAAAACTCAGGTTGTTCCGTAGAACTCACCAATTTTTTAAATTTCTCTAAATGTAATGATCGTGCCACACGATAGGTTCTGATATCAAGCTGATGCAGATAAAAAATCACTAAAGTGAAATTCATGCTAGTAACGAAAGATTCTACTGAAATGTATATGCAACATACGTCAGCAAAATATTTCTTAAATCGAAGAAGCATAAATTAATAACAAATATTATAAATATTATAGAGCATGTATATTTGAAGAAAATAAAGCCTTGGTTTTGGATCCAAGAAGTCGATATAGGAAATTAGTTTTCTCTCTTTATCCCATCAATCCTAGTGGTACTAAAGTAAAATAAAATTTTGTAGCACTAATTTAGATCAAAAAGAAAACCAATATATATTTAATATTTTAATTTGAATGTCCTTCGAGTAATTGATAATCGAATGGATGAGATCGTTTAGCTATTAAATATACTCAGCTGAGAGATTAAATTTCATAAATTTCAATTAAGGCAAATCATTAAATAAAAATCACGAGTAACCAAATTAATTTGAATATTCACATAAAAGAGGCCCAATCAAGAAATATCTTAATATTATTTTAGCAAAATTATTTTATTATAAAAATAATATTTTTCATAAAATACAATTATTATTTTTTATAAAGTGAAGATAAGATGTGAAATAAAGTAATTTTTAAAGTTAAGTTTTACTTTTAATATTTAAATTCGTGCATGAATTCTAATAAATAGTTGAGGTAAGAGTTTTAAATCATAAACCTGGTGATTTCTTTATCACTGACCAAACGGGTTGAGCGAAATACTCATAACTTAAAAATCGCCTGAAAAGCATTCAGGAATCGATAAGAAAATAGTTGATTCGAATCATAAGCCAAATGAATTATTGACTTGAACCCAATTTCGAGTTTGATATAGCTCGTTCGAAAATTGATTTGATCTCGCTCAAAATTATATTTAAATAATATACATATATTAATTTTCTATAGATGCTTGACGAATAGTTTTTGGTCCGGTGGTTAACATTTTGTATTGTAATTCTAACAAAATTTATCTATTTTGTTATTATATTGTTATTTGATTACTGTTAATATGTGGCTCTAGCGCTGTATCACAGCCATACACGTGGCACTCCTTTATCTTGAAACATCATCATTAATCTTTGAAGCTGTGTTTGCCTTCCAAATATCGTGAGTGATATTTGGAGCCCTTCAAACATCGTGAGTGATGTTTAAAGCCTTCCACACATCCTGCATGACTGTTGTTTCCAGCTCTCCCAGCTACATCGGGCACGACATTACTCAGCTATACCTATCGCTGTCAGCATGCTCTGACCGCACCATTTTCAATGCAGCATACTTCTTCCAGTCACGCAAACCAGGGCCTGCATGCTCCAACCACTTTAAGTTCCCATAAGGCGCGAAGACCAAGAAGCCACTTGATTCACCCATTACTATCGGCCCTCTCCAAGACCGATAGAGGTGGGACCGCCAGCATGGGCTCAACTCCAAATGTGCATCCCACTCCGAAAAATCCGCATTATGCCCTATAAATGTCCTTGAGTAGAGCTTCCTAAAAGAAGGGGGGAGAGAGAACCAAGAAAGAAGAACCGAGGAGGACGAGTCGCACAGAAATCTTCTTTATTTTCTCCCTCTATACAGGGGAGCCCCTTTTCCTTCCGAGCTCTGGTCATATCTGTACTTAGCCTCACAATTTTTCTCAAAAAACATCTGAACTGTTTGACTTAAGAATTTCTCTCTTTTTTTTTAATATGAAATAATTTATTTCTATGTCCCATAAATCTTGAAGCCTGCTAAGAGATACTCGTATTTGAGCGATTTCGATTCACTGATATGGGCATAGCCCAGGAGATTACTCCTCAAACAGGAGATTTTAAAATTAAAATTGATTAAATTAACGCTATTATCTCATTATTATTCATAAACTAACACTAATTGGATTTTTCTATTCCTCAAACAGGAGATTTTAGTCTCCCATTCAAAGAGTTTATTATTTAGAAATATTCAGTTTAATATTATTTTAATATTATAAAATTGTAATTTTTTATTATCTAAAATAAGATGAAAAGAAATAAAATAAAATAAAATTATGATATTTATTATAAATTTGGGAGTTAAATTATTATTTTTTGTGACATATGGCCAAATAATTGCATGATTTTAATTTAAAAAGTTATATAAGACAAAATACTTTTCAAACGCATGGGACAAATTTACAAAGCGGCCGGCTTTTTACACTTTCTATATATATATATTATATATTTGAAATAATATATATATATATATTATATTATTGAAATGTTATTTGAATTAAAATAATTAATAAGTTAAAGCCCATTATGCGTGACCCAATTTAACATTTTAATCTTAGAGAAAAGATGGTCTATTTATAAACCTGATCATTTGACGTTCCGTTGGATGCCTATCTGATTTCGAGCTATAGCTCTTTTTTTTTTGGACAAATATACTCTAACATCTACTAGTCTGGTGGTTGAACGGACGGCCCAATCAGCCGACTAGACTATTTGGTCGACCGATCTGACGGTCTATTCGGTCGCTCAGAAACTTAATGTGTTTGAAGCATTATGCATATATCGAGGCTCACTTATTTGCGTGGCTCTCTACTATTGACGAGCGTATACTTATCGTGATTAATTATCATTCGAACCCAATAATTTTTAAGGATAATTACCTACATGTCACACCATTTTACTTTATTTATGCGTTACTCGTTCATTCTTAGTTAATTACGTTATGCACACTTAAAACATTATAAAATCTTACGTACACACACTTAAATTAAAACTCAGTCAAAATCTATTTGAAAAAAAAAATATTTTGTTAATAAATCATTAAAATTATATTTTTACTTTTAATAGTACATATTTTTTTCATCCTCGATGTCACATTAAAGCGCTGATCTATCCTAAAATCAATTTACGTCGCGGATGTCTCATTCCTTTGCCACTATCTAAACATCAAAGTTTTAAGATTTTCAATCAAAATATATTTAAATATCCTTAAAATAATATGATAAACGATTCAGATTTTTTATAACCTAACTATAGTTAGATCATTGGAAAACTATAATTGCTCATTATAATGAAAACAAATGAAAGTATGTGTATGTAAGAAAAAAAAGGTATGTGTATGTAAGATTTTATAATATTTTGAATATACATAGCGTAATTAATTAAAAATGATTGGATAACACATAAATAAAATAATTTTTAGGGGGATTTACATACATACCCCTTAAATTATCTTGAATTACATATTAAACCCCTCATTTTTAAGTTTTACAACTTAACCCCCTAAGTTATCCAAAAATAAAAACTAGTAGAATACATGTATTTGCAAATATATTTATAATATTTGTATATACATATTATTGGTAATAAACATCCAAATAATTATAAATCAGCAAAAAACATACTTTGAAAATCTTGAGAAAGACCTAAATATGTTATTTTTGGATGATTTGGAGGGTTAAGTTGTAAATTTAAAAAATAAGGGATTTAATATGTAATTCAAGGATGATCGGGGAGCGTGCTATTGCGCCGCCCTCTGACACCATATTTAACTTTATTTAATATATTTTTTCTTATTTATTAATTTAATTAATTATTAATTTTTAATATTTTTTTTTACTTTATTTATTTAATATTTTAGATCTTTTTATTTTTAAATTTTTAATATTAAATATTTTATTATTAAATTTATACTTTAAATCTTTTATTCTACTTCAATTATTTTATTTCTTTAATTATTTTTCTCTTTATATTTTTATATTTATATTTATTTCTATTTTACTTGTTATTTATTTTTGTGCTTTTTTTTTTTTATTTATAGTAATTTTTTGGTTCTTTTATTTCTTTATTTTTTTTTGCAATAATTTTTTATTTGTGGTAAAAGTAATTATAATATATAACTTGCAAACAAAACATATTTTTCATAAAAAAAATGAAAACCCAATATTATTTTAGCCATATATAGGGAAGAGTAATGGAATAAGAAAAGTAGAAAATAAAAAATAAGTAATTACTTCATTAAATTTAAGAAATAAGAAAAATATAATAATTAAATTAAATAAAAATAATTAACTAAAGAGAGTGATCTAAAGAATATTAAAATAAATAAAGTAGAAAAAAAAGATTATAAAAAATTAATTAATTAATTTAATGAATAATAAAAATTAAATTATTTAATTTAATCAATAAGAATATATAATAAAATTAAATAAAAAAAGCCATTAATTAAAAAGAGTGATCTCGAAAATTAAAAATAATAAAGTAAATAAATATTAAAAAATAATTAAGTTTAATAAATAAAAAAAAATATTAATTAAATTTAATAAAATAATTTACTATTTAAGGGAAGATGGCAAAATTGAAATTTTTGAAGGGGAGGGTGGGGTATTAATTTAAAAGAAAGAGAATAAATTGGCATTTTAGGGGGAGGGGGTGGGCCCGGTGGGGGGGGGGGGGGGTGGTGTAGGGGTGGGAAATAGCAATTTGCCATGGGGGTATGTATTTAATTCTCTCTAATTTTTAATGCGATCAATCTCAGTGACTCCATCTATTACTTAAAGGGCAGGCCTCGCCGGCCTTCTCCTAACCAAATCTCCTCCCTCTCCGTGCAAGGCGCACAATTGACGAACACCCATGGCTTTCACCCGCCCTCTCCTCCTTCTCCTCCTCTTCCTTTCCATCCTCCTCTCCGCCACCCCGACGGCAACCGCGACGGAGAAGGTGTGGACGAGGATCACCACCGAGCGCTTGGATAACGGGATAAATGGTGCAAAAGCGATGCCCTGGATTCATAGCGTCGATATACAGCCAACCAACATCCCGCACGCGAAGCTGAGCTCAACCGGTTTCCCGTTTCATTGGTTACATGATGTTTGACGCCGGCAAACACCTTTTCGAAATGTGGTTCGCAGCCGACTGACACAGGGCGGATGCCACTGGCGAGTCATTGCGGTCATGCAGCCTCGTAATCCGGCTGACCGAGTCGAACCATTGACGGTCACCAAGACGGGAGAGTTTTTACGAATATAAGTAATATAACCTTTGCATTTAAAATTTCATATTAATATTTAAATATCTATTTTAACGTAAGAAATTAAACTTCTCACAAATTACGCATTTCTGACCAATGTTTAGTAAATTATTGAGCATATCACACTCTCCTATATATTCGTTATCGTGGGTTTTACATTTATAATTTATACAATAAGAAGTGAGAGTGTTTGATATGGTCGTATATCTTTACTAAATGATTGGTTGAATTGCAGCTTATATTGTTGATGAAGTTCAATGTTTCTGTAATCTTCCCCCTTTTTATTATAGTGTGTTTGTTTGTAAGGTTAAATTTAAGAAGGTTAAAATTCAAATTTTGGATAGCACGATATTTTTTATTGAAAATTGTGAATGATGTGAAATAAAGTTAGTTATTATGTTGGGATATTGTGAGGGATTGATATAAAGTTAGTTATTAATGTTGGAATAATGTGAGGGATGTGATATAGAGTTTAGTTATTATTTTAGTAATATGTGTAGGATGTGAAATAAATTTAATTTTTAATATTAAATTTTATGTGTGATGTGATATGCCTGGTTAAAATTAAACCAGGTTAATTTTAAACTTCTAGACAAACGGGGCCAAGTGTATCAATTGTTGGTATATGCAGCATCATCGCTTATTTCTTTCTTCTTTTATTTTTTGAAATAAAGCCTTAGCCTATATTATATCATCAGACTACTTAGCCTAAAATTATTTGGTAAATTTACTGGATAATATTTCGACCTAATTCTAAATATTTAAAATCGATTTATTTTTCCGATTTTAGTTTCTTAGCTGTCACATAATTATCATCGGGGATATTTCTGAATAATTTTATGTTCATCTGTTGAATTTATTTGCTTATCTCTATTTAGGACTGTATCTCGCATATTGTCCCATATCAAATGGCCTATCACCTATGAGTAAATTATATTACTAACTCAAATAAATCATTCTCATACCTTAAGCGACATCCCTAAAATAAGTAAGAGATTGCAGCACATAATAACTTAATTTGCTCGAACACAATTATATGTCAGCACTACTTGAGATATTACGCTGCTAGCCGCCCCCTCAGAATATATCGTACTCCAAAATCCATGATGTGTAAGTAAGGTGTACGTGTAGGTAATTTGAAAAGAGTAATGTTATATATTTTTAATAAATAATTATAAATTTTAAATTTAATTATAATTTTAGGATATTTATATATATAATACTTCATATTATCATATTTATATATCAAATATTTTTTTTAAAAATTACACACCACATACCTAAAATTTACATTTTACATATTTTTTCGAAAGCGGCAGTGTAATTTTTTGAAAATTGATGTGATACATAATTATGATAATATAGAGTATTATGTACGTAATTATCTGTAAAATTTGTAGGTGATAATAATATTATATAGATAAAAAATATTTTATTTATATGACACTCAAATGGTTTAGAAGAATTCAAATTTGATTCAAAATTTCAAATCACTTATAAATACTAAAAAAAGCATTTCACAGTTAAAAAATTAATTTTATAATTAATGCTAAATGGCATCCCGGCTTTTGAGGTAAAACCAACGTTATAAATAAAGTTATAAATACTAAATCAGGAACAAAAATAATACTAATTTAAAAATTAAAAAAAAATAATAAATAAATTTTTTAATTATTCTACACAAAATTTAATATAAAAAAATATTATTTTACTTCACATATTTAATAATTTTTAATAAATAAAATAATTTTATTTTACATTTTAGACTAAAATATTTGATTTGAATATTTTAGTTTAGGACATGAAAGAAAGTATATATTTTTATTGAAAATTATTGAGTATGTGAAGTAAAATAATATTTTTTATATTAAAATTTGTATATAATGATTAAAAAAATTTATTATTATTATTATTAGTATTTTTAAATTAGTATTATTGAAAATTATTATTCTTACCTGCAGATCTTATTGGTAAGTTCGTCACAATTGTTGTAATTATATATATATATATTTATTTATATTTGACGGGAACATTATATATATCTTTGAAAAAAAAATTTGTCCCATGTGAGTGATGGGAGTATTTTGTTTTATTCAATTCTTAAAAAAAAATTATGTAATTATAAGGTCCTCCCTGCCATTCGAGATTTCATGTAAAATTATAATTTAATTTTCTATTTTTTAAACTTTATTATTAGATTCTAAAAAATTATAAATTAATTCTAAAGCATTGAGACTTTTGCCATTTAATCCATAGGGAAGTTGATAGAAAGCACTTGATATGAACCGGGAGCTAACAAAATTGGCATCCAAATTTAAAAAAATTTTAATTTCTACAGATAAATAAATAGAGTTTGCTCTAAATTTCAAGACTAAGAAATATGTAAAGAATTAAATTATTAATTTTTATAATTATATTATAAATTATTAAGCGGAAAAATTAGAAATTAAATTATATTGTTATTTTGAGTAAATTAGGATCCTAATATTAAGACAAACATCAAAAAATAATTTTTGTTATAAAA